>VZRF01007802.1:693437-816700 GCA_013396875.1 Vireo altiloquus
AGGGGAAAGCTTTAGTAATTTTTAAACGTAGTTTTTTGTTTCTCAGTCTCTTACTACAGACACTTTGGAGGGTGTACCCTCTAAATCAAAATTTTCTTTCAGTCTATGACACCTTCTTTGAAAACCTTTTTTTCTCTTTAAGCCAAAACCATATTTTAATTCTAATCGTCCTGGTCTGTTTTGTTTCATTCAAATCAGTTATCAAACTTTTCTGACTACCTGCTTAAATCATTCACTTTGTGGACATAATAAGTGAAACAAAGAATGACTGCTTTGAAAAAACCTATTCCTTTCTTCTGGTACATAAAATAGAGGTGGCTGACCAGACAGAGTCTGCTCATATTCTTGAAATAATTTTCAACTGGGGTCATTCAGCACCGTGGTTGATGTGTCAAAGTGTTTGCCACTGAAGAATAAACATCTCCATGCCTACACTGTAAGTAAAACACTCTCCCTCCCCCAACTACCCAGTTCCCCTCTGGATCTTCCTTACTGACCAGACACAGAAAAAGTATGTCAGCACTGAGAGATGGAGCTGATTATGTCAAAGGGAGAATCCAAACCACATACCTAAAAGTTGTCTGGAAAGAGTTTTGATATATCACTAAACCTGAAGACTACTTGTCTTTGAATATTTCCCATACGTGACCACCCCTTGTCCCTTCCAATTCATTTACTAAAAATATTTGGCAGTATAATCTTGACAATATTTCAATTCATTAGTTTTGGAAGCATAAGCTTTCTTACAATGATAAGGAAATTGATCTTGGCATCCAAATTACTTCTGCTTATTCCACATTGGATATCTTCAAATGACTACTGCCACTAATGCTCTTGTAATTCATGTGAATTACTACATATCTTTTAATCCTGTTAAGAAGAGAATAGTGATTATTTAGTTAAGGAGCTCATTGGAAAAATGACCTAAATTGTGCTCTAAATCATTAAACAAAGCCCATAATTTAATTTTGTATCGCTGAGGAAAAACTTCTGTGATTATTTCAGTGGGTCAGCAATGAATATCAGTTTCAAATGTATTTAACTTTGAATACAAGTATGAAGAAGGTTGTTATTCTCTTTCAGTGTTTCTTTTTTTTTTTACCCGTCACTATTGAATTAATTTAAAAATTTGGGATTGGATGGGTTCCAAAAAAATATTGTCACCCAGTTTTAATTCTTCTGAGCAAAGAGAAGCATCTGCCAACACAGCTGGATAACAATGTGATTATTCACCTGCTCATAGATGTAGTCCAGTTCTTAGTGCATTCAAAAACTCAAATTTAATTGTGCTTTTCTTTCAAATATGTAAACTTTATTGCTTTTTAATATAGAATCTGCTGTATTGTTGCTCTCTGACACCCATTCCACCAGTTCCATAAAGAGGTTGGTTGTTCTACTGAAAAGCCTGTATTCTTCTTCACCAAGCATCCAGAAGAAGTCAAGAAACTTGAGGAACATTTCAGAGGAATGTTGAAAATCTGAAGTGCAGTGGTGAGTGTGTCTCTTCAGAAGATTTGGCCAGTCTTGCAGGAAGAATATTTATCTACTTACCTGGTATCACATGATGAATCAAACACTGCTTTTAACTTTACTCTTCTAAGAATATTGCAGCACCAAGTAACAGAACAGACTATGACAAAACTGTTTCTTTAAATAACTATTTTCAACATTATAAAAGTTATAGGAATTTCTTTTTACCTGTCTCTTAAATATGAGAATGTTTCTGGAACACTGAGCCCTCTGCTGAACCTACCTTTTTAGGTAAAGAGGAGTTTCAAATTCAGTGTTAATGCTATTGTTAATGTTTAGTCATACATTTTCAGCAAAATTATATTAGGCATGCGAAAGCAAAAGAGTGTTCAAGCTATCAAAAAATGTAAAAAACAACTTCACATTCCCCCTCTCTTAGTGCCTTGAAAGAGCAGTTTCATAAAGCTGAAAACAATTAAGAGCTAAATCTTTTGGGAAAAAGCTTTTAAACAGAAAAATGTGAATGACAATTGGGAGCTGCTTAAGAATATTTTACCAAACGCTTCAAAAACCACAAATGAGAGAGAAGGCCATATTGGTTTAAAAAAAAATACCACCCAAACAAAACAAAACAAAATGAAACCCTGGCTCAAAGGGAAAGTGGAAACAGATATGAAACAAACCAAAAACCCCAGGAAAAATGAAAATTTATATAAAAATGGAAGGAAGGCAAATATGATAGTGGTAAAAATCAGAATCATAGTCATAGAATGGTTTGGTTGGAAGGGACCTTAAAGAAGGTAGAAATTATTCAACCGTTGCTAAGGGGAGAAAAAAACCCACAGAGAAAGAACACGTAGAGTGTAAGAGGGAAGTTTTAAAACATATTAAGAAAAGTTGCAATTATATTGTTCCATAGCTGAAAGAAAATGCTATTATTGTCTAAATGACCCAGAGAGGCAGAATTGTTCTTAAAGTAATCATGTCATCCAGTTTTTAAGAAAGACATCGAACACATACCGTTCAAGTTAGATATTTTGAAATAAGTTAGTTTGATAAGTGTCCCTGTTAATATTTATTTTAATCTAGAGCTGGGAAAAATTAATACTGTACTAATGTTTTAAAGGAACAAGAGGGCAACCACAATAGCTGGAGGATTTGTGGGAAACTGCTGAAGAACTTCTACATGAAAAGGGAAGGGAAGGTCCTAGTGTCAGCATCAGTTGATGTAGGTTTGCAGCAAATAGCTTTTAATATCTTGTTTTTAATAGATTGAGAAAGGTTTGGTTAATAAAGACAATGGTATTGAAGTGTTTTTTTTCATTTGGCATTCTGGTTAAGACATGAAAAGGGCAATTGGTAATACAGCATAAACTAAAACCTCATTGGGATAGTTCACGTCTTAATAATTTCTGGCAGCTGTCTGAGGACAGGTAGTTCCTGTCTGATGTATTGATGCAAAAAGAAAGAGAATAATTTATTTTTGTATGGGAAGGTTATTCATCGACGTATAAAACAGTGCAACAATGTAATAGAGGAGGTAATGCCTGGGGACAGTGGTGACAATCCTGCAAGAACGATCAGAGGATGGCTCTCCTGGGACATTTGCTTTCTGCTTTTCTGTCTATCTACAAAAAATTCATTAGTATGGCTAGCAAGTATTGTCAGTTTGTCTCTTACTGCAATTCAAGGGAAGTTTTTTTTAGGACTTAACTGTGGGAAGTCCTGCAGCCTGCGAGAGGGTCAGGCTAGATGGTCCCTTACAATCTATGAAGTTGCAAAGGAAGAATAGACCATCCAAACCAGGGAACCCACAGCAGGAAGGGGAGAGAACTACCCAGGTTTGAAAATATTGCTGCAGATGTCACAACTCACAGAACATTTGGAGGGTTTTACGCTAATGTAATCCATCTCCTTAGAAATGACACATCTGTTTCCACTTTCTGTTTCTTATATTATCTTTGTAACATCACTGTAGACTCCATCTGGAACTGAAATTCTCTTTAATTTTTTTAAAGCAGCATTCCTGATAAAATCTGGCATTGTAATGATTTGAAGGCAAGGATAAAACTTGGAAAATGGAACATTTTGTGTTTCCTGCCCATGTAACTATGGTCCTTCCCTCTCTGCAGGCACACATGGTAAAGATATACAGAAATATGAATGCATTTACACTGCATGTATACTGTGAAGGGAAAACCAACACAATTAGACTAAGAAGATAGATCCTTGCTTTTGTATTGATAACATTGTAGTAATCCTAAAGACAATAAATCCTAAATTAAAGTATATATTTGGAGAAGTGTTTTAAATATTAAAAGGTATTATTTCCTAGTATTAATAATCATTGTACTGTTCCCTCTTCTTATTACTCATATTTTCAAATCTCCCTTGTCTTTGTAGTCAATCCAGGCTGCTGGGGTTTGTTCTTGTCTTACTTCAGTTTAAAGGAATTTTGTCACTGACTTCAGTAAGGGCCAGCTCTACTTTTACTTTTGCTTTGCAGCCTCTTTTAATTTCCTTGCTGTACACATTAGCCCAGAGGTAATATTCCCAATCCTGTTATCAAAAGATCCTTTTTAAATTTCAGCATGTAACTATTTTAGTGGAAGCATGAATAATATTTTTGTGTGTCTGTGTGTTTTGATGATTAATACTGAGGGGAAAACTATTAAACTGTGTCCTCAAGCTGTTTATCTATGCATTTAACAGTGCAAAATATATTTGGAAATCTAAAACTGTTCTATGGTTAATTTGGAGTAACTTTTGGTGTATCTTATTTCACTAGGAAGAATGAATAAATGTCATTACTGGAAAACCTGTTTAGTCTCATATTATGTTTTCCCTAGAGGTCCCAGTAGAAATCCAGTGCCTTTGATTTAGCAATAACAGTGGCTTATTAATCTTCAGTTGCTAGACTAGAGTGGATGTCTTTCCAGGAAAAAAATGAGCAGTCATATTTTGCTTAGGGAAAAGGAGGAAAATAAAAGCAATTTTAAAAAGTATTATATTTTTAAGCAATAAATCCATTGAATCTCCTTTAAACTGAGAGGGAGTAAATCAGGAGGGTTTTCTGGTAACTTAACAGTCTCTGTGTCTTTTTCCTGGCTGACTAGTCAGGAATTTCAAGATTTTTGCTGGGCAAAGAATTTTTTTCCTTTTTCCTTTGCAAGGAAAGGAAAGAACAAGTAATGCCAATCACGTGACAAAATTTGAACATGGAGTAAAAGAGAGCAACTTCAAGGAGGACTGAAGACCACTTCTTGTCCAGGTTCATAACTCAGTTTAATTTAGATGGTTTTTATGGAGGAAAGGAAGTATTTTGCAGCATCACGTGTGGTTATAATGGAATTATCTCTGGACTTCTCTTTCTTCTTTTGTTTCCTTGCACTCCTGTTTCCTGCCTCAGGTTTGGGAAGGAAGTGCACTGCAGCCCCAACACAATGACTTAGTCCTTCACAGCATGCAGGAAAGGTCTGAGAACTTGTTAATGGGGGTGGTCTGGCAATATGCTTTCTCTCCTTATGAGAGTTGGCACGATATAACTCATCCTTATGACTTCACTCCTGCTTTTTCCCAGAAGCTAATCTACATGACAACGACACTCAAAAGGCATTTTGCCTGGTAAGAGTCAAATCTTGAAGCCGTGTGCATTCTTCAACTTTTCCATCAAAGACAGAGATGGTTTTGAAGTGTTTTTCCTGTGCCCAAAATAAACAGTTATCCAGTAATGATGCCATCCATACACTCTATCCATCCAGAACTGGTAGTTTTACTCTCTCCCTCCCTCTCTCTTAGGTTTGTACTTGTCTAATCTGAATACTTGTGTATCAGTCTAACCTAGTGTGTGCTTTGATAGATGCAAGTAACCAAGGCCACCACGACCCACAGCTGAAATGCCAAGAGTAGATTTATTCCATCACCTTTCTGACTGGAGGATTCCAAAAGCAAAAGGGGACACATGCACTGCTAAGCTCAATCTGTGTTAGCAGGAGCAAAAAGCTGGGAGCACAGTCCTGCCCTCAGCATCTCCAAGGGCCTGGGGCATGTGCAGGACTTGGCAGTGCTGTGCTTTGTATAACCCCCAGCTCCTTATCTCTCTTCCAAGCCTGTCCTTGAAGAATGCCTCTTAAGTCTTTGACAGCTTTCTGTTATCCTCTACAAAATCTCAATTCTCAACACAGACAGTAAACAACCCAAAGCAATCACAATACACAAAATTTTCCACGCTGGGTATTCTTAGCACCTCCCCAGCTGCAAAGTCATCTTGAGTGGAGACAACTCCACTTTCCCCCCTCACCAAATCTTCTGCGCTCTATCCTTTCCCCTCAGCACCTAGAAGGATAGATAGATTGATAACTAAGAAAATGATGGAGTTATTTTAGCTGCTTTTAAAACATCCCAGACAGAAGTCCATGTTACAGTTCATGGGGCTATTTAACCCTTTAAAAACCTGCCTAAAATAAAGACTAAGCACAGAAAATGAAGTTCCAGATACTTCACAAAGAAAAAAAGAAATCAAGAAGTAAACATTTTAGAAGTGGGAAGATTTCTTTTGACTGTAGAGGAGACTAGATCAGCTCTGGCTACATCATGCCATCTAGACTGTCAATTTATACTGATAAATGTTCATGATAGTGTTGAAGACTATACAAGGCAAACTGGGCATAAATGCACAAATGTCTTGTGAAATTTTTAAAAATCTCTGTTGGAAAAAAATTAAATACCCAACAGTTTAATTTTTGTTAGCAATTCAAATGAGGCTTAGGCTGAAAAGCAGTGAAAGTTGTCAACATTGAATAAAAAACCTGAGTTTGAAGTAGTAAAACAGTTGCAGAGAGGGACCCATCACAAAACCTGCCCTCATAGCTAACACAGATTTCAGCAGAGGCATCTGCTTCTGTCTTGAGTAGAGAAGAGGTATTGTCATTCCAACTCACTGGGAGTTAGCTCAAGTATTGTCATTTTAACTCAGTTTTGGCCAGATGTGAAACATTAGGTAGTGTCAAAGCTGGAGCCAATAGGGTCTGGCTGAGTTCTCTGTTTGCTGCAAACCAATAATTACCATATTATTGAAAGAAGTTTTATGTCAGTATAACTTAGATTTACAGTTTATGTTAAGACCCTTTAGAAACTTTCCAGGAGGGACATGGAAAATAAAAAACTGATTATACCTTACATTGCTACTTTTTTTCAAGCAGTGAAAGAGTACTCACTGCAAGTGACAATCTATTGTCTTTAATCAGGGCTCAAGAGTATAAATTTTCTGTAAAGCTCCTTGAAATTTCCTCTCTTTAAATGTGAGAAATCTTTAAGAAATTGATCAAATTTTCTGGAGACAATTACTGATTTGTAATGAAGCAGTCTGGAAATTTTAATTGATTTTAGGGTTTGAGCAAAATTGAGCCATGGAAGGAGAGTCCATCATTCCTTTTTGTATTGTCATGTGTTGAATTCACTTGTGAGCTGTATTAAACTGCTAATTTATAAACTAAATATATAAAACTGTTTGCCTTTATTTTTTTTTCACCACAGAAATGGAACTGACAACTTCGTGTATGATTTTTCCATTTGTAGAAAAGACAAAGAAATAATCCATAAATTTTAAGTTTACCTTTGATTTATTTAACACTTTTTAATGTTAAAAAAATTTAGTTTCAAAATGAAAATAATTTCTGATTAAAATGCCAAAAATACTTTCCTATTGGAAATGTTTGGTTGGACTAAACACAAATTTGCAAAAGCCTTGGGTTTCCCAGAAGCTTTCATACAGCTTCTGCAGCTTGTCAAAAAAACTAATCCAGTGTTAGTCTTAATTTGTTCTGATAAGAGTGTGAGAGGAGAGTTAGGCCACATGTTTCCATTTGCTCATTCTAAGCCCTTTTATGAAGTGTCCAATTTCAGTGCAATCATATCAGATTTGAGATATCCACAGATACACTGTGAGATCAGCAAGCTAGAAATATTTTGAAAGGTGCTGATGCCTGTGAGTGTGTGTGCATGCACTCACGCCTTTGGGGGTTTCCTTTGGAGCTACGAGTTGTGACTTCATCCAATTTTACATAAGACACTTAGTTCTAATGGAAGCTTTGATCGCTGATAGAAGAAAATCGTTTTCATTACTCAAATTTAGAATGCAGAGGATGACGTAACAGTGAAGTGTGTGCTCAATGCTCCTACCCCTGCCTCAGCCCCAGGGTGCTGTTTCCCTGTGCTTGTCCTCTCAGCCCAAGAACATTACGTTCTGTTCTAAAGATTGGAGTTGATAAGACATTAAGACATGTCTTTCAGTAGATATTGAAGCCAAAAGTTCACTGTGTTTGTTCCTTAATCATACTTTGGAAATCTTCAGAAGTCATCAGTTATGGAAATTATCAAAAGCAAGACATTTTCTCTGTGACAGTGCAGAGAAAGATTTCTTGTTTAAAATGAATGAGAATGGTCATTCATGGATTGCCTTAGTAACATTTGGCTCTGAAGGGCCAGGGAACTGTGTCACAATTTCATAGACAATGCAAAATGGGTTTTTTCTGAAGTAATAATTAAAATAATAATAAATACATCCTCTTAAAATTAATAATTTTATAGTAATAAATCTCATGCTAGTTATTAGACATTAGCAACAGAGTCAAATAGCAAGATATTGGCAAAATAGGATAGAAAGAAAATACTAAAAGAAAGACCTGATTTTGTTCCCTGCTCTGCTGTTGGACCAGGGAATAATCTCAGCTCCCGTAAATCAATGTGGTTTCATATAAATTCATATTAATTCAGTTGATCCTTATTTTATTTCTTTCTCTATTTTTTTACCCCCAGTGTGTGATGCATAAAGAATTAAACCTGTCTTTTTATGCATTCAGTGAAGAAATTATGACAGTAGTAAATCCCCTGATGTTTGTTAGTCTGAGTGGAAGAACAATTACTCAAAAATTAAATTAAAAATACCTGTAATTGTAGGAGTTTGCTCAATAGGGAAATGCAGGTTTAGATGGATTTCTTATGGTTAACTGGTCTGCATATTCCTAAATATATAAACATCCCTGTCTTTTCACACAAGTCTTTGAGTATGACTGTATGAGTTGATGCCGGAGTTTTAGCTATAATTCTTGATTTATTCTTCCTGTATATATACAAGAAAGAACACTAACATTGGGTTTTGTAACATTTCTGTGTCTTTGACTATGTTTTGTACAGCATGTAGTCAAACAGCCAGGTCAGAGTATGAGAAAATCAGCCTCTTTTCTCTTTTGTTTCATGTATGGCATGTGTCAGCAGAATGGGCACAATATGAGTGTTGCCAAGTTTTTTTTTCATGTTTCTTCCAAAAATCACTGCTTCTCCTGAAGTCTTCTGAAGGTAAATCATTTGCATTTCCAAAGGTTTGTGCTTTGGAAGTAAAAGCACTATGTGTAACAGTGCTTAGAAGACACTATTGCATATAATCATTTTCTTCACAGTAGTCTTTCTGAATTCTTAAAAGCATTTCCTTGGGAGCCTGCTGCTAACCCAGAGGAAGCCAGGCAGCCAACCAAGAGCCGATTCAGTATCCTTCAACTACCTTGTGCAACCAAGAATTTTTTGTTGTGCTTGTGCTACTACATTGCTCTGAAAAAGGAACAGAAAGAGTTCTCACCAGCTCTGAACATGATATTCTTGTTTGGCTAAAACTCTTTTGGCCTTCATTCTTAAGAAACTTCAAAAAGTTTGTAAAGATGATGGATAGGAGAGGCTTTCAAGGGAGATTTATCATGTGGTTAAAATATATAATCTCTCAGACAGGTGGTTTTGGTTGTAATGGAGAGCTTGAGTATTCTCAGCAGTAGATCTGCTGTGATCTCAGAACTCCTGACCAGAAGTCATCCCTCTGATGTGACCCCAGAGGGAGTGATAGGATCATTCCTTCCAAGGATCATTGCTGGTAACTCCTTTCCATCTCCTTTCTGGTTGTTATCAGGATGTTGGTCTCACAAGTCATTCACTAGTGAAGCAGAGGAAAACCAGCTGCTCTAAGACTGCTTCTGAAACAAGTCTCCTCTTATGCCCACATTTTGAAGTTTGTTCACAACATTGCGCTGTTGACCAAACTGGAGAGATTTCCATGAGAAGAGATCAAGCTGACTCCTCATGTGCTTACCCCACTTCTGACCAATTGGGCCAGGCTAGAACTAATCTGCTGTAAAATCCTCTCTACGGAGCGAAGTGGAGAAGCCAGCTCCTCAGGAACAGCTTTGCCTCTCTTCCCTCCTATTACATTCCACTGCTTGCCAAGGCAGACACAGACAGGATCTCAGTTTCTTGTTGTGAACACAGATATACATTGGTGTTTGCTGCAAACTGATGACTGAGCAGCTTTGCTTGATAGTGTTTTCTATGCACAACTTTCCTCCAGAGCTTGACCCTGCCACATCCACCATCTAAGCATGGATGTTTCCCTCCTTGGCTGCTTCTCGTGACTCAAAGCAAAGGCTACGGCTTCCTTCCTGTAAGACAGCAAACTGACCAGCTGCCACACCTCTCTGCTGATGGATTTTCAGGCCTGACCTTGCATTCCCTCCAGCTGCTACTATGGATACAATTTTTACTAGCAAGAATAAAGGGATTTAAGGGAAGAAAGAATAAAAGTGAATTTTCAAAGGAAATCCTGCTATTTGTTTCCACTATTTCCTTCTATTGTTGAATGTCGCAGATGCTGAAGTAAATGTCTACTGAGATGGGAATCCCACATTAACTATTGTCATCCAAGTTTGGTTATGGACAGCAGTTAAATCATTCTTCCTTCTCGTTTGAACAGCTGGAGTCTACAGTGGTATTTCTGATATTTTTCTGAGTAAGCGTGCATAATGTTTCCCACAGGTCACTGTCCTCTGAAATGGGCCAAAAGGATTGAAATAAAAATGTTGAACCTTCCATAAACTCTCTGGCAGCTTCTATGGAATTGCATAGAGCAGGATGCTTGCCAAAACAAACAACTTATAACTGCCATATTTTTTCTTTCTTTTTTTTTTTTTTTTCTTTCTCTTTTGTATTTTTTTAGCTTAATTTATATGGAACAGAATTGAATCCCTCTGTGATACTGTTGATCTTCTCCCTGATGAGATGACTAGAAAATTTCTGAGAATCCCTTCCAATCCTAATATGCTCAAAACACTGCCCCTTGAAGGCATAAATTCAGTGTATGGGGCAATCTCTGTTTTTACATGCAGTGCTTAAAAGAGGATTTAGAAACCTCATTGTGCATCACTTCTAACGAGGCTATGACTGTAAGGGGAGCACATGGGTCTCCTCCACTGACCAGACACGACATTATCCTTGCAGACTGGATTGTGTTTTCTCTCCTTCAACATGAATACCCTTTACTGGGGAATGTGGGTTACAAGTATTCACTCTGGTCTGCAGTTCTGCTCACAAAAGACACAAAAATAATCCTGGTGAGAAATCACCCGAAGAAAGAATCCAAGGAATAGGCTTAGCTATTAATGCTTGTTAAAACTTATTAGCTATTAATGCTTGTTAATACAGAAGATGCAAAGAGTGGAAGAGTAGAAAGACAAGCAGCAACCCAACTTGCAAAGTGATATAATAGGCAATGTATTTAATAACTATTTTATTTGAAAGAGGGTAAGAATTAAAAAAACTGTCTGAACATGGCCTGTAGATGTTTCCTTCAGGGAACAGTCTCCTAGCTGTGTTAAATCTGCTGATTCTCTGCTTCCCACGCGTCCCTCCCCTACAGTCGTCAGCAGCACAGGGACTGAAGGGGGCCCAGATGTGCCAGGACATGCTGTGAACACAGGCTCCATCTATGCCAATCCCTGTGGGTGAAATTACTCAAGACACTGGCTGGAAAGGTTTGGTTTAGAAGTTTCCAGTCACCCCCTCTGCCCTGCTGCCTTGTATTCTCCATGCCAGTGTTTACCATACCCTCAGGTTGCGCTTCTGTGACAAATTAAGCAAAGCTGAGTCAGCGCAGCCATGGACCCTTCTTCGTACTCTGCTCCATGTTCCTCCCCTCCTCTCTTGTACTACTCCTGGCATCAGAGGGCCAGGCTACAGAAATTGCTGGTAGCTTTCTGTTAAGCCCTTTGAACCAGCTCTGAGCCACTGGGAGCTGTCAGTGCCGGCAGCAGCGGGGTGGAGATCGCCAGGGAAAGACAGGGGTGTTGGTGGCAAAGTTGGTTTAAGTTGTTGAGAAACCTCGTTCTCATTGCACAAGAATAGCAGCATATGGGGCTACTCAGTGAGCTGAATTACTGAAATGAACAAAACAAAACACCCTTCCCCAAAAAAACCTAAAGCAAAATCCCCTTTCTCTTAAAGTGTTGTATTGGTGTGGCTGAAGGGCTAGTGAATATTGCAGAGGTCCTTTGGGGTCACTGAGGTTCTCCCTTCACCCCATAAATTTCACCCCATAAATTGCCCCCAGAAATAAGACGAATCAAAAAAGGAAGTTAAAAGGCCTTTTTTAAACTGAAGGTGATAGAGTCTGATTTGGATCGGAGGTGCTTAATTAAAATACTCAATTTAAACAGCCTGTTCAAAATTATTGAATGTATATTTTGATATTCCGCACCCTAGTTGAGTCAACAAAAACCTGTTGTGTCTTTCAGAAAAGATAATTAACTCTCTTAAATGTGTTTGCCAGAAATACTGGGATATAAATCATCCCAACAGAGTGGTTTGAACAAATTAAAACCAGTCTGTTAGAGTGACAACATGCTTACTTAACTCAAGATACAGTAATAAGCTCTTTGATGTTTTTCTAACTGAACCAGATTCCCAAAATTATTTTCTACATTTCATTTTAATGTCTTTAATTATGTTTCTATGTCTCATTGAAATTATATCACATGTGTTTTGTATTTTTAGATGCAACAGTCCTGTTTTGAAACATTTTTGGATAACATACTTTACATTTTGACAGAATTTTAGGTGGTAGATCATTATACTTATTTATTTATGTGAAGGATGGTAGACCTTTCTTCCTTATCAAGTATACAGATAATCTGAGTGGCTGAACAAATGTTTTCTTCATCTTTGTTTTTGGGCATATCTGTGTAGGGACAACATCTTTTATTAAGAAGCTGTGTTTATAGTTAAATGTGTCTGTTAACATTGTACACTTCCACTTCCCAGGACAGACAATATGGCAGTTAATACTAACTGTCCTTAGTAATGTGCTGCATCTTGTTCCTTTGCTGTTTATTAAAGAAGGACATTATGACATACCACCTGGCTTACTGGGTGCCTAATTATGGCTTTTACCCTGCTTGTTGGAGGTTCTGTGCATCTCTGCCAGTCTCATTTATTCTGCTCCATTAGTAGCCATATCATGAGACATTTTATTTTCCACAGGAGATTTCAAGTGAATTTTCAGAAGATGGAAATGCTGCATGATACCCTTTAACTATGCTGATTTGGTTTGACTGTATGTCTTTTTTTCTTTAGTACAGCCATGCCTTTGTGTTCCTGTAGCTTGACATTAAAGCAGAGTTGCCTGTCTTTTATAGAACCGAGTGGTTAAAATAGCTCCACCCCCATTGGAGATGACAGCAGCACTGCAAAATAGGTGTGGACATCAAAATTCAGATAATTTCATGCCTCGCACCTTTTTCTTTAAGAAAAATAATAGATGGTCAAGATGTTTTTAGCATCTTTAAAAGGAATAGCATCCTCTGAAATGAACGGAAGAGTGGTGTGCCTGGTTCTCACGCTCTGTGAGGAAACCTCCAGAGCTCTAAAAAAATGGGATTCATCACGGGCCACAGCTATGTCCAAATCACTTCCCTCATCTACTCAGATGATTTCAAAGAAATGAATGAAATGCAAAACCCAGCCTTGTGGCACAGTGGGCTGGAACGGATGCCTTCTACTCAGATTTATGTTTGTATCTGGGTAAAAAGTCTTTCTGTTCTCTGTCCTAAAAGAAACAATAGCTACACTTACAGACAGGCTGTGGGTGCTGGCTCCAGAGTACTGCTTTCTTGGGTGGGGAAAAAACAAAGAAACCCTTAGTAGAGGTGAGAGAGTATTTTAGTCCTTTGCATTATATACTTCTGTTTAATGTCAAACAATCCTCATTCTTGTTCTATTCATGAACTACTTCGCAGAAATCAAACTGTAATAGCATCTGAGAAATCCATAGGCAAAATAGACTTTAAAGTCTCTTTTGAACCAAATCACAAAACACACAATTTATTATGTTAATTTGAATTAATGCACTTTGACAACAAGATTCAGAGCTGCAACACTCTAAGTGGAATAAATAACAGAGGCTTGTTCTCACTGTTTCTGAACTTCTACTGGTCCCAGTAAAATTCAGCAAGAAAGCCAAGCGCTAGAGAAGAAAAGGTTTTCCCCAAACCCATCCCAAGTTCGTGCTTCACAGTAAAAATCTCCACAAGATAACTCACAGTCTGTGCTTCAACTAAATATAGAATAAAAATCTCACTGGATAAGCTAAACTACCAAAGGCTCAGGACAAGAGTTTAAGGTGCTATTGGCTAGATCCCAAGCCAGGGAATTTACCTTGCAGGTGTCAGAGGTTGGTATCTGTGCTGTTCCTTGTTCCATTGAGGTAGTTTGGCAGATGACAAAGAAGGTGTTTTTCTGTAGAATTATGCTGTGGAAAGACAGTGCCTGTCCAGATGCAATGGAGAGTCTCTGGTTTACTTTATTTTCTCTTTTTACAGTAATATTGAACAGGTTGTTCATTATTTCTTCAACATGTATTTTCTGTAGCAAGTAGGGCATCTCTAGAGCTAACGCAGAGGTGTCAGTTACTACAGTTGTCCTCAAATGCATATACATCCTGGGAATTATCCTTCACCTATTTGACATAAAATTGTAATTTCTAATCTTCATTTTTGATCTTTTTATTATTATAGTTATGGATTATTAAGATTATGAATAATATATTTTTCATAAGTTGCTGCCATACTAAAGCATAAAGGAACATTAAAAAATTCACTGATGGAAAGTTACCTAAGGGCACAGTGAACCATAATTTTTATATCATTGCTTTTATATTTTTTGTTTTTAAATTGTACTTGCTGGCAGTTTTTTCAGATTTATTCCGGGAATTTTTTGATTAGAAGCAACCAAGACAAGATGGTAGCACTCAGCCTTACAGTGCAGAGCCAAAACTGTGCCAGGCATAGCTGCATGAGCCTTTCTGAATTTAATTTTTAAAGGGCTTTAGAATAGGCAGAGGAGAATGCAGTCTCTGAAGTTCAGCAAGACAGGCAGTTGCCTGAATCAAGATTCTTTATGCTGTTTGTGAAATCTGAGGCTAAGATGCTGTTCTCTAATTTGCCAGAAGTGTCAGTAAGGATCTTTTTTCCTTCAGTAAACTGTCTTTGATTTGACTGAACTGAAATCTGAAAAAAAAATAATAAAGCTGTTCCAAATAGAAGGAGATTTGCAGAAGGAGCCTTTGAGTCTGTGCTGTGTATCATTGCACACAAGCATGCAGCTGTGTGCGAACATATGCCTGCTTCTGCTATGAAATAGAGAAGAATTTGGAAACAATCCTCAGGTGTGACACCTTTTATGATGCTTAAATAGTAATGTAAAGTGAGGCTGACTGTGTTTTCCACCTGCAGTTATAACACAGCCAGGTTACAAGGGTTAAAACCACGATAGCAGTCTATATACCATGGTGCTTCAACCCACAAGCCTCTGTTGGCTGCTGCAACTTTCACCAATACTGACTAAACCTCATTGAGAATTCTATTAGCTCGAGTAAAGGGGTCAGAATCTTATCCCTAAAGACTAAAACTTGTAGATTGGACTGCTCAGTTTTTTATGGAACTTGAGCTGTAGTGACATTTTTCTAAACAAATCTTTGCCAGAGTATGCATATATGAAAATGTAAGCATACACGAAAATGTATGCATACGTATTTCACATCCTGAATATTGTTCTCCAAAGAATGGCATACTTTTGCTCCAACAGCAGAGGAAAGTAATTGATGAGGTTTAGATGTTTAGAAGATTAGCTGCCAAAGCCTGTTTTTAGTTAAACTGCTAATAAAGGAAATAGTTCTAGATTTTCCATGCAAGAGTTTTGGTGTGGGTGCCCAGAAGGTACAATGATGTCGGGTTTTTTCCTTTTTTTTTCCAAATGAACAATCTTCTTCCCTTGAAACTGCGAAACCTGACAGCTGCTATTAAAAGATAATGTAAAACAAGCTTCAAATTCAGTGAAAAAATCTTAGCACCAAAATAGATCTTGTTAACATTAGTACTGACTCTTGAAAGATCAAGACAGCAGGGACATTCCACCTATTAAAAAAATTACTGTTACTCAAAAACAGATATGTGAATCTCATGAACACTCATCTCAAATTTGGAAAAAAAAATGCATTAAGATTTGGTGTTGAGAAGCTTTATTTTTAACTGAAAATTATAATTAGTTTGATGTCCGTGTCCTGAATATAATGTCTATATTTTCAAGATATGATTTTTTGCATTTTATTGAGCAATTTCCTGCTTTTTTACACATAATACTGTATCCCTTGTTTCAGGGAGTGGTGTTCAGCCACATAAATAGCTGGGATTAACTGCATGCTTAAATACTAAGTGGAAGTACTTGCATAAGGAGCTACCACTCAGTGGGAATAAGACAGAATTGGGTGTAGAATTATTTGTTTATTACTCATCAGACAGAATTACTTGACCACCCAAATGGAGTCCCTGAGGCTGTATCTGAAAGCCAGCAGTTAAAAAATCCCAACCAGATTACAGTCTGTACAGTGGATTTTTACATTAGTTTTGTTCTGGAGAGTTTTTTTACAGTTTATTAATGACAGGGTTAAGAAAAGAACATTTGAACATAATTAGTGATGTAAGATAATACACATAATTACAGTATGAAGAGAAGCTAAAGTATCTTGGTACATACAGTGGCTGTATTTATTCCCACAGTAATTAGCCCACATATAAAAGGACTTTTCAGACCAAATTCTTGAAGTTAGTGACAAATTTGGACAGCTTTCTAAAACTATGAGAACCTCATTGGCGCCATCGGTCTTCCTCTGATGTCAATGGAAATTTTGCCTGCAACCTCATTGGAAGTAAACAACAAGATAGTTTGGGAAACAAGATGAAAACGTTGCCATTAGTGAGTCATGAATTCTGGAATCAAACTCTTAGAGAGTCTCCATGTCCTTCAATTTCCATGTAAGTGTACAAAGCAGAACTTCCAAATTCTTTCTTTTCTGGGAGCGCTAAGATAGAGAGCAGCGTGTAGTATGTTCACATATGCAAACCATTAAGCAAAGGCTCATGCTGTTGTACCCAAAACTCTGATTCTGCCTTCCAGCCTTTTTGAGCCTGATGTGTCTCATGTATGGCCAGAGATGTGGGTATTCAAAGCCTAGAATTGTGCAGAGGTCTGGTAAAACTACAGTTGCCTAAATTGATTTCTCTTGTATTCAAAGAACTAGAAACAAAAGTATTAGGTTTGATGCTCTAAATGTTTTCCTAGGTAGCTTTTCAGTGACCTGAACAAAGAAAAGCTATGGTCCATAAAATTTTGAGAGTATTCTTTGGAATAAGCATACACATAGAACATAGGATTAATGCAATTAACAACATAATTTTTCAGAGTGAAAGGACTTTTCTTCGTAAGGTAAAAAGGGGAAAACATTTTCCCACACAAGATCCCTTGTTACTCAGAGAGTGAAAAATGCTCACGTCAGGATAGAAGACAGGCAAAAACATGACTGGCATGGAGTTAAACCCCCTGTGAAAATACTTTGGGAAAGGCCACTTCAATAAGTGCACAATTGTGCAAGTAAGGATTTCATCCACTAGTCTGCCATGGTCTCTCTGAATACAACAGTGGTTCAGTTTGAATGTATTGTGCATATATCTGAGTTCTGCATGCTGGATGTCAAGGCTCCCTCTTCAGACAAAGCCTTATTGTTTATTAAAATGTTTCATAAGCAACAAACCTCTCCTGCCCACCAAAGCCAGATCCCATTCAGAGCACAATTTGGAATGCATGTCCTTTTTAATTTAAAGTACAGAATAGCCTCTCTGTGGTCTGGGCTAAAAATCCATCTGAGTGCAATATCTTCCCCCTAAGCTTAAATGGGCTATGATGTTTTGTGTCAAAATAAAAGCATACACTGACCCTGATGTTCTGCTCGTGCCAAACCATTTTCTGTCTAGAAGTGAAGGAGGGTTTAAAAATAAAGAATATGCTTGTCTACTTCTTAGTCTATCTTTTTTTTCCCATAGTGTAGGTAAATACGACTTTATTCAGGGCTCTGCTAAATTCTGCTACCTTGTTTTCTCCAGGAGACATTGAAGCAGAGGAATCTCCCACACATTGGATCTACCATAAGCATCATCATTGCAGGCCTTCTATACTGGGTCTGTCAAGTGGACAAAACAGAGGTATTGTGCTCCTTCTTCTTTGTCTGGGATTTTGTTTCTTTGCCTGGGATTTTGTTTCTTTGCAGCACCAGAAATGCTACAGAAGCTGTAGCATGGCAGATTTAACCCTCATATTTTCTCAGTTTTAATCTTTTAAGTAGAAATGTGAAGCATTTGGTAGAGATGTAATTTCATCCTAAATCTCCTGTAATTACTTAACAGTGACTCTTAAGACTATTTTCATTGTTCCAGTAGCCTAAAATCTGTTTTTATGCTTTTACTTACGGTAGTTAGATGTATTAACTAGTGTGTATTAGATTTAAATTCTTGTTTCCATTGGTTAATGTAATTTATTTATGGATAAAATTATTTCACAGGGAATCAAAAGATGTGAAGTGGCTAAGAAGTCTTTTATTTGCTGTTGATACACAATATCAAACATTTGTATTGAATCACAGCCTGCTGACTCTCATACTACTTACTAAGAGAACTATAATTAACACTGCAGCCCATGGGTCAAACAGATCCCTTACTGCTGGAGAAGTGGGATGTATAAGCTCTTGGGTAAATGGCATTATAATTTTAAATGTTAAAAAAATTTTCATGGTATTTAAAATAACTTACTTTACCTAAGAAAATTATTTGGATTCTTGATTTCACTGTTTTCTAGTCTTTTGATCCAAACCAATTCTGTATGTGGCTGGGGCTTTATCATATTATCCTATAATTTCCTTGAGATTAGGACCTTTACTCAAGACAAAATAACTTCCATTTTATTTATTTGGCAGGGGGCGCAAGGGCAGTAGAAGGTGAGGTAGGAAAAAGACAAATAGAATCCTTCAGTGGCCCAAATCATATGTTTTAGGTCAAAGACTTCAACAAAAAAATATAGAAGAGCAGGATAAGGAACTAAAAATTTAACAGTAAAGTGAATCTTGGATAAATCTACGAAACAAAGGATTCTATTTTTTCTTCCTCAGAAGTATATTTTAAACATAAATATATAAACCAGTGTTTTTCTTCTGAAAAACCTCAAACCCCAATGCAAGCACATTCTAAAATAACTCCTGGAGTGAACAGCCCAGCATAAACAGCAATGGCCCACTAAAAGCATTTTTGGACCATTGATGAACTTTCCATTTTTCTTCAAACTGACAGCTCAGGAGGGCTTCCAAGTGTGTTGGTAAGTGCAGCTTATCAGCTAGAGAAGGAATGCTGTCATGCATCCTATCAAAATAAGAATGTATCAGCCTCAGCTCCCCAAAGTCACTGATGGGCTGTATGGAGAATGTCCATCCCTGAAAGCTTGCACATCTCAGCACATGCTGCCTCTCTGGCAGTGCTGTGTGACCTTCCAGTTCAGCACATGTGTGAGGAAGGCAACCTGCTGTGCTCTCTCCTGAACTGCCACATGGCAAAAGGGAAGATTACTTACAAGTTGTCTTTTCTTTTTTTTTAATTTCCCATATCTCAGCTGTAGGATCACTGTCTGATGTTTGTTTTTGTCCCAAGAGTTATGTGGGTTTTGATTGAAATTAATAGTTTTCACCAAAACCTTTTCCTTGTGCCTCGCAGGAGGCTGTTCATGTCACCTGTTTTATTTTGATGGCTTAATCACCTGAGTGTTAAACACTTGCTGCTTTGCTAAACTGGGGGTTGTCTGGCTGTCTGTTTTTTCATTCTTCTATTATCTAATAGTATCACAGGACAGACATGAATGTGTATGTGTATGAGTAAGTACCTGGGCAACCTGGGTGTGGGAATGACGCATTCTCCTGCTCTCAGTGAGAGAATGGTGTTTTGCTTTTAGTAGTTGTTTTCTTGGAAGTGAAAAAACTTCTTCTTAGTGAAATATGTGCCCTTCCTGCCCTGAAAACCATGGCTGGACAACACTCCTCACGCTCTTATCGTGGAGGGTGCTGAGGAAGCATATCTGAGGGGGAGTTGACTTTGTTTTGGGCTTTTAAGGCCCAAACCCTGTAGCGTTTCTGCCTTTGTTTGGGGATCCAGCCAATACTGCCACAGTTCCTTCTTCCACTACATGCCTGCTTTCCTCCTGACCTTTGCCTGGCCAGAGGAAGGAGAGGAAGGGAGTGGTAAGAGATCTGCATACCCAGCAAACATTTAATAAAGCACCACAGCTTTGTTTTCTGCATTGTGTCCACGGAAACACCCACAAAATGAGAATCCACTCAGTACAAACACCACAGGAATCTCTCTGTCCTGTACAGTGTATATAAATTGGGTGTCTTTACTTAAAGGAATATTAAGAGTCTGTAAACAGACTGTTTCACAATCACTTAACATCTCCCCCTGAAAAATCCTACGCAATATGCTTTTTTCCTTTTAGGTAAGGCATATGATATTTGATGAACAAAGGAAGCTTTTGTGCAGATGTGATTTAAAACTCTTTTGTAAACATTTTCAGTCAAATTCCTTGTATTTAGGAAGGCTTAATAAAATGCAATAAGAAATTAATATTTACTGTGGAATTTATTAAATGAAATGCACTCAGGAAAGTTTCAGCCTAAAAGGTATTGGAGATTATAAAGGTGAGATTCCAATCTGAGCTCAGCTTTAACTGATGTACTGAAAGAGCCACGTGCATGTCCAAAACACAGCATAAAAAGCCTTCATGCTCCCTCTCTTTTCCTCTTACCAGCTCTTTCCTGATGACTGACACAGTTGCAACATCCCCGCTTTGCCCTGCCAGGTACCAGCCGCCCCCTTCCTGTCAGGGACTGTGCCCGTTCAAACACAGCTCCATGTGCTCCACTGCAATTATTGATGACAGCTTTTCAAAGAGAAGGAGGGCCTGAAGGATGGGCTGGTTTACAGCCTTTGACTCTTAAGCCTTATTTACACAGGACATTTTTCCCCACCTACTTCTCTGTCAGAGGGGTGAGTCATGCTCATATTCATGTCCACAACATTGCTTAGGTAAGCTGCTTCATTAAGTTCAGTATGGCAACATACATATAGACATTTTCAGACTGTAGACACAGGATTGCAAACCTTGATAATGATGTGAATATCCTTTTCAACATCTAATTATATGTCTTGATCTAGAGCGAGACTCCTGTGTTATTTGGGGCTTCTCAGTGTAGCTACAAATACCACCAGACAGTAAAGAGCTTGGATGTCTCTTGGTCTGGCAAAATGAAAAAAAGAAAGAGAGCAACTCTTCCAACTGTGCTCTACCAACTCAGGGTTAATCTCATATTTCTGGGAAGTAAAGATGGCTAGATATGAACCTGCCAAGGCCATATGTTCCTAACACATGTGTTACTTCTCCCTCTAGCTCCCAAAAAACGTGTCTGTGTTTGACTGTAATAGGTGCTGAAATACTTCAAAGACTGAAGCATCTCATATGTGGTCTTGAGGATAACAGTTTTGCCAGATTTCAATATAATAGAGAATCAAGTCAGGACAACTGGACTCTTCCTCCTTCAGAGTCACTGGGATAGCAAATTCTGATTCTGGTAACAGAGAAGTAAGTTGAAAATTTGCCATCTCTCTCTAAACCAGAGCATTTCACCCTGATGACACTACGTTAGGTACACATAACATTTGACTTATCACAGCAATGGTACTTTTGTATTCTGGTTTGAAACTTGAAGTTGCCAAGGTTTTGTGTGTTGTACAGAGCTGTGGGAAGGGAGTTAAAGAACATTGCAAATATTTACTATAGGCTTTACCAGCAATTAAACTTTATATTAGTCCCTCCTTCCTGAGTAGCGTCAGATTATAAAGGGCCTGAAGTTACATTCTAGCACTGGAAAAGGCACAGAGCTTGGATCTTTTAGCCATACATATTTTAGGCATATAGAGGTGGTGAAACCTCCTCTATAAGGTGAAACCTTAAGGGCTTAGAGGTGGTGAAACCAGATAAAGGGAATAAATTTTTGGTCAGGAGTATTATCCTATATTGCAATGACTGCCTTACAGTGAGCCTTTCTACTTCTAGAGTTAAATTCCTGTTGCAGAAATGAAAGCAGAAAGAAAGCTCCCCTTTATTCAGGGGCCTTTTTTAAAAGTCGGGCGTCCCAAACTACAAACAGTGCAGCATTCCTTCAAGGACTGGAATGAAGACCATGCATCAGAAGAAAAAAAAAACTGTAAAATTTTGTAATATGTTTAATTACACTATACTAGAATTAAGATAATCTTGTTCAAGACTTTCCTTTCTTTATATTTTTATATTTTAGATTTAATAAATGGAATTGTTTTTAATCAGAAGTTGTCTGGAATCTAGAGGTGTAAAGTGGAAGTGAATAGTTTCTGGATTTTTCTGGAGATTAAATTTATGTTCATCATCTCTGTGAACGCAAAGTAGATTTCTATTTTATTTACTGATTAGGATGAGGAAGGGAACAAAACATGGCAGAAATGAGGTCTAACCTGTTTGTACAAGGAATGGAAAGGCAAGGGCAAAGGAGTTCTTTGCTGCCCCATCACACCACAAAGCCAGGCCCAGAGTGCTCCTGGCTCCACTGCTCTGATGTCATTGGCAAATAGATTTGAACAGGCTATGATCACAGCAGGCAATAACAGAGTGCTTGTGCAGGAAAACCTGCTACCCTTCCCTCCCCGCTGCTCTGGCACAACACAATCCCAATGCCTCTTTACCTCGTAAGCAAACTTAGGCATCATCCTCCCTATTCATTTCCCAACAAACGCACAGTTTTTCTCCAAAAAATATTGTTACAGAAGATATAGTGTCACTATTTACAGTATTCAGAACATTTAAATGAAGAACGGTCATGGTGGCAAAGGTTTTGCCCTAGCCAAAAAATCATGTCATCTATCAGCTTAATTCTACCCTTTCCACGACAAAAATACATTTGTTAAAGAGCAGCTTGTCTATTTACTGTCTTTAGAATTACTCCCAGCTATCAGTCACAGCAAACCTAAATTATTTTTTGCCTAATGAAATTAAAGCTGCTGCCTAAGGCATTAACATACAGATGGCTTGACTGTTCAGAAGTGAAATGCCACATCAGCTGCTGGGAGATCTTACTATATATATATTTTGAGCAAGTTCTCTCTAAAAAGAAGCGATATGAGAGGGGAATATTATTTTTAATGTTTACTATAGTTTCTTTACTTAGGATCAGACTTGATAGAATCTTGCTTTATGATACATACAAAAATTTCCTTTAATACCTGCAATGGGATGAAAAAAGTCTTCTCTCAGAAACCTCTCAGGACTAGCACCTTCTGTTTACAGGTCCAGCAAACACCTCTGCTTATTCTGCTTTTCTTGCCTGTGTTGGGACCTCAAAGAAGGAAGTTTATTTTGGTAATTGGGACGTCCTCTGTCCAACAAGAGGAGAATGTTTACAGTAGCATTAACACAGCCTGGTCATAGTGGCTGCACACAGTTCTTCCCCCATTACAGCACAAGGACTGATGTTTTCTGTGCTGTGCACTGTGTAGATCTTTCTTTCTGCTTTTCAACACACCTATCTTCTTGAGCTCACCACTGGCATTCTTTATGTGGTGCTGCATCCTAACCATAGAAGCTAAAATTTTAATATTTTCAATGACATGCCGTGTACTTGCAGGCTTTTAAAACCGGTGACTTGAAACATGAAAGTTCCTTGACAGAACAATGTGTTTTCAAAGAGTAGCCTTTCTGTAAGAGGTTCTTTCCACTTAGCCTGGTCCCATCCTCTCCCTGTTGTGCCAAAATCTGTTTCTCCTCATGAGATCTGTCCTCATTTATGCTTACATTCTCTATTATATGTAATTATAATAATATAACCACATAATATAATAATATTTAGCTATAGTTCTACATCAAACAGAAAGCTTTTTGTAAAAGAATGCAAATTTTCAGTGCAATAGAGAAATGAAAATATAAGCTCACTTGAAAGAAAGTAACATTTTTGCCTCATTAGTTATGCATATCTACTAGTGCATTTTATGACCTTTATTTTTATAGTCTGGCATTACATTGAACTGTTTAGCAAGCAAGTTTTTGTTTCCAAAGTTCGACCAAAGTTATAAAAAAGTCAGTTAAAAGAACCTTGGACACTCTAGTACTGAATAGAAAAGTTGGAAGTACTTAATCACAGACACATCTTGGCTGAGAAAAAGAAAATCATCTGAATAGATACCTATTTGTTGCATACCTTTTCCTTGTTCTGAATTGAAAAAAAAGTTAGCATGCTCAAGGACAAAATAATATAGGTTTGATAAAATCAAAAGGAAAAAAATTATAAAAATTTTTACCTAAAAATTATAGGATGAGAAAAGAAAAAAGTTTTTATTCAAATAATTTTTTTTTGGTGAATGAGGGTTTTCAATCTAAATTTAGCATTTTATTCAGAAGCATCCTGCTCTTCTATAAATGACTAAGACTGTGTACACACAGGCCTTCCTGAATGTGATGTTTCCTTGCAGATGCCAAGATGTTCTTCAGACAGATATCTAACACAATATTATAGAAAGTGGATGCAAAAGTAGCTCTTGCTGTCGAGGACAGCCAGCTGGCCCCCATGTGTCCAAGCCAGAGAGAGATTCTGACTTGAGAGAAGCTGATGGGAGGTCCATCCTTCCCAAACTGCTAAGGCTGTGAACATCTTAAAAATTCCTCTGAGAGTGGTTTTGTTTAGAAATTCAAGAGTTTAAGATTTGTGCTTTTAATATGTCCATGAAGTGACTGAGCCCAGAGTGTCAGCACAGAGTGAAGGCCCTCTCTGGAAGCCAAATTAGATTTAAGTGGTTTCAAGCACAGACTCTAGAAGCTGTTTCTTGAGTGGTGACAACACAAAGCGGTGAAGGAAATTGGGTCACAGTGAGCTGAGATAAGCTTTTGATTTGGAGGACTCTCTATTCGAGGCATAAAAAATAGATCTGTTTTTGGCAGTGGCTGAGAACCCAGAACTTCAGCTCCAGGAAACAGCAGGGCAGCCCTTGAGGAGGTCAGACCCATAAAGTACCACACATTTTGCTGTTCAGTTTTGCTTCAGTAGTAGCAGAAGCCTAAAAATAACCTTTGTCTGTATTTTTGTCATTGAAGTTTTCTGCAAACACAATTAATTAAATCTCCATTTCTCACTTTCCAATGCAAAAACAGAAGTAGCAATTTTTTAAGGCACAGAGATACCAAGCTTGGTTGTAAATGCTACAGTATATGTCAGAGAGCATTTTGTTGAGACCCTACCAAACAAGTGTCATCTGAGAAAATGTAAGGTGGAAGAGATGATCAGACCTTAGAATTCGATTGCTTCTCCTTTGAGGAAACTTTCTTTCCCCTTTCAGAGCTCTAAATGTGAGATGAAATTTAACAAGATACAAACTGTATTTTAGAAAATGAGATATCTGTCTGCAAACTCTTGTCAGTATCACAGCATTTTTGATTTTTAAAACATAGCAACTTAAATGTAGCTCTTGTCTTATGTTATTTACTTTGTTTCCCTGGCCAAAATTTACTGCATTTTTATTTTTAAATTTATTTTTATTTCTCCACTTTATTTTATTTTTATAGCAGGGTATTCATCAAATCAGAACTCCAAAATTGCTTGGAATTGTCAATGGCATTGATAAGAAGCCACTGAACAAACCAAAAATGTTATGGACCTACTTAGCTAGATGGCATTGCATGCTCTGGATGTAAATGTTTCTGTCCCTGGTGGAAGTGCAGGAAAAGGAATGTCCATCATGTTATCATTTCTTAATATAGACATTTTACAGCTGCAAAGAGAACCTTGGAAAGCAAACCCCCAATGTCTTGGATCTGGATGTCAGAAATAACCTGACCACAATCTCACCCACTGGATCAAAATATTTCCTGGTAATGGTCTCCTTAAAGAGCTCTTCTATAGTATCTGATTCTGTTACTATAAACTCCAGAAACAGTCAACATTTCTATCTACAAATAACTATTAAAACATAGAAATGTAGTGTTTCATCTTCATACAGTTGTCTTATATTTTAAATCATTGCTTATGTGTCAAAATAACTAAATTTTTTACTGGAAGTATGTTTTCATTTGATGCACCCAGTTCTTATTTAATGTTGCACTTTATATTCTTAATAGTTATTATATTAATAATCATTAACATATTATTTGTGTCTTTCCTTTTTGCAAATTTGCATTCTTTCAAAACTTCTGTGACTTTAAAAAAGAGAAGAAGCAAAAAATCCTCCCCAAATGGGGAGGGAACAATCTTCTGTTACATTGTCACCATTATATTACAGTTTTTTATATACTGTATTTCATATAATAAGCCGCAACAAGCTTGTTCCATTCTATCACTGATAACTGTTTTTAGACTTCAGCTTTTCTCTCCCCTTCTTACAAATCTCTCTATTTCTTCTTTTTAAATTGCACCTTTTACATGCTTAATGAGATGGAAGTGGTTTGTGTCTGACTCATCTGCGTACACTTCCTTCAAAGCAAAGGGCAAATACTTCTCTTGCTTCTCCATCACCTTCAGCTAGCTCTGTGCCTTCTAGGATTACTCCTCCTCCCAGCTGCTGTTCTCAATATTCTCTCCATTTCTAACATTAGCTTTACCCCCTTTCCTGATTTACATAGTTTTCTTTGGGCTCCTGCATGCAGTTCTAATTTTCTGCTGCATGCCATCCGCCCACTTTCCCTCTGTCTGCAAAGCCAGGTTTAGTGAGCTTTGTGAGATCTATTTAATCACTAAAAAAACTGGGCAGTCCAGCAGTAAATGTAATATGTATTCCAGAAGACCTACAAACAAGTTTTACTTGGCACTCACAGCAGTGAGGTAAGAGGATAAAATGAGTTTATGGTCACATTACCAGACCACCAGCAGAGAAAGCTAGACCCATTTTAATTAGGAAAAGTATAAAAAGTTTACATGAGAGCCATCATTCCGGTCTTCTATGAACCACAAGCTGTAATTATAAACTCTAAGTATGAATTTTCTTAGCTTTATTCTTGGATTTTAATATCACTGTGTGAAAAAAACCTTGGATTTCTTTAGGTTGTTTAAAGTATGCCTTTATTAAAAAAACATTTTATCCAAAAAACCCTGCAGGAAATTAGACTTGATAATCTGCCTGGTCTCCTTTAACTTCAAAATTGGTCCATGCCATGCTATAAATCTGTGCAGTTTAGGCTTTTTTAGGCTGATTTCTATGTAAGTAGAACGGTACATCTTAAAAATTGAACCCTTTGTCTTCCATAAGGTGTGAATTTAAATCTTCAGCGTTTCTCTGAAACAGTTATGATCTGAGAAGTTGTTTCATATTTGATTTTTACAGTGATCTTATGATAGGATGGACTGTTGCTTATTCTGATTGAAGGTGATTTCTTACGACGCAGGAGTTAAACGCAATTTTTTGTATTATTTATAGCCATGTTAATGGTTAATAATTTATTGTATTAATTATAGCCATGTAGTCCAGTATTGCAAGGACAGGATCAAACTTTTGCTTTGGTGACTTGCTCAAAAGATTATGAATTTGATAAAAATACTCTCAAGTAATGCAGTCTACATTTGCAGTCTATTTGTTTACATCAGCAAGGATATGGTTAGATGGAAATAATTCAACACCTTATTAGAAAGCTGAAACTATAACCAAACTAGTTGGTATGATTCTGTGGCATAGTGCCACACCTTGGCCAATCATTAGTAACCAGCTTGGGTTCCAGTAGGAATGTAGCCCAATAAACATCATGCAGTACCTGAACTAATGAGCCTCAAAACTGGGCATTCTGACAATAGTGGATCTGTCTTTGCTTTCTTTGAAGCTAAAACTATTTGACCATTTTCTGTTTAGCAAAAGCATGGACTTATGTTCTCCAAGAGATGTGCCATCTCTTCACCAAGTACCTCTACACCGTGATCTAGAAGAAAATATAAAGGAAAATCTGAGAAATTATTACTGTGGTAGATTTAACACCTGAAGCAGTGGAACTGTGGAACCTGGAGTAAACTTGGAGTGGAAAACTGGCTATTATACGTAGGAGAAAACTCCCCTGAAGGTGAGAGAAATGCTCTGCTGGGGAATCTCTTTTGGATAGCCTTTCTCATGTACCCATTTCTTGTGTAGTGGCTGTCATGGTATTACACTGCCCATCTTTAATTCAATACTTCAGTGATTTGGACACTCATGCGAATGTGAGATAACCAAACTCATTTCCTCCTTCTGCTTGCTGAATTTCAAGTCTTTGTCAACTTCCAAGCAAATGCAGTGAGCTTGTGATAATTCTATCAATGTATATAACTGCAGAGGCAGGGACAAGCAATGACTAAAAGGAATAGTACTGTCTTGTGGGAGCTGTTTTATTTCAATTAGACATTTTTGGTCTCAAAAAGGTGACTGCTATAAAGATGCTCAATGTCGCAAAACTCAGAGAACGAGGAAATCTGGATTTCGTTGTGTCAAAAATCAATTAGGTTATTTTACAAGATGGCACAGGTTCAAGAACAGGGACAGACAACCATGTGAGTGAGGGTTCTATTCAGGGTGCTCCAGTCCTTGCTCAGAAGGTTTGCCTGTGTGTACTTGGTCTTCTGTATTGGGTGTCCTGAAAAGCTGTCAGTGCAAGGCTCTGGACGACCTGCTTAGTCTGGTGGCAGCAGCATGTTCCATTGGTATGTCATTTCTCCTGTGGCTTTTCCCACAGGTGCTTTCACTGCCTTTGATGGGTAGGATTTTTTAGAGTAACCTGGGATGTTCATCAGGGTGACTGGGAACTTAATAAGGCCCTAGGTGCACGAAAGTAAAGAAATAGAATTTTTCTGAATGACATTTCAAAGTAAGATTTTTTTGGTCTTGCTTATGTAAATTTGTTTCTGCTCAAAACCAAGATAAACTGCTAAAAGTTAAGGGACTGGTTTAAATTGCTTTTCTTGAAGAAAACAGGAAAAATGCATTGTCTGAGGTAAAGAAAAGGAATCCTAAGACTTACTGTTTAAAAATTACATCCTTGTCATGCCTAATAATTAATTTTAATGACTTGTCTGGTAGACAAGACTAGTAATTCCAAAAATGTATGGTACTCCAATGGCTTTCTCTTTCTTTAATGTTTTTCTCTGCTTCAGGCTAAGGAATTAACATTTATTTTGAAAATAGCTCTTGCTTCCTTGAGTTGTCCTTGGAAGACAGTCCCTGGAAGAATTAGAGTTTTGCATACTGAAAGTGTTTCTTAAACCTTTAATTGTTTCCTTACGCTTCTCTCCCCATATGTAATCTGTGGTTTTACCTCTCTTATTTATATTAGCCAGAGAACAGATATTATTTTCTGTGTTCATTCGTTTATGTAGCTTTGGACAAATTTAGCTGGATAGCTGCAGACTGACCATAGGAAACACCATGGAAATTATTAGTCTAAGATTCATCAGTTCTGATCTGCTTGTTGAAAGATTAGTGAGTAATCTCATCAAAGTCCAAAAAGCTAAATGTTGTTGAAAACATTACTTATAGGAATAAAGTTTGCTGATTCCTTATCTTAATTTCTGAAGGTGGCATTTCCTCTTCACTCCTTTTATAAAAAATTCTTAATATTAGAGCTCTGAGATCATCCGGTCCAAACTGAAGTCTTTCTATAAAGTCAGTTAGAGTGATTTAGACCAGCTGAGCCACTCCATTCCCTTTAATGTCCAGACTTTGTGCATGCTCTCTGCGCTTCCAGCTGTGTGCTCCTGTGTATGATGGCCTCCAACAGCTAACTAAAAGCTATTTAAATTTTTGTGCTTTACTCACATAAAAATCCTTGTGGATGAATGTCATTAACATAATGTAGAAAATTCTGAGACTTTCTGGCTAGAAGAAAGACCTTTCAAAAAGTTTCAAGCACAGCTTTGTACATCAAACTTGTGTCCACGTTATAAACTCTTGGGTTCTACCGATGGTCTTGATCTCTACCAGACCACAATTCTGTGGCCCATAACAGGAACTTTTACTCTTTTGGATTGCTTATTATTATAAATTTGATAGAGACATGTCAGACAAATTTCGGATTCTACTGGCCCTCCTGGCAAACAGTGGGATGTCCACTTTCTCATACCATGGGGCAGGTTTGGAAAGGCTTCCCTAAGGCTTACCCTGATGTTAGGGACCTCAGCTGCTTTCCTGCATGGGGTCCAAAATATTTGTGACAAAGGAATTAGTCCACATTTTCAATAATTATGAAGAGGTTTATGTTAAATATATAGATAGATATATATATCCCTAATCCCTTAAGTCATATGTCCATATCAATATATGTCTCATGAACTATATTATAAAGATACATATTACCATCTCTGTAAAACACTTTACTTTGAATTATACATCCATGCATAGTTTTGGGATGGAAACCAGTGCTGAAGAATTTTCTGGTAGATTTAATACTCTTGTAATTTAGAGAATGCAGAAAATGCACCTACGTTGTGTGCTTTATGTGTAATATTTCAGGAATAGTCAAGCTGTGTAGTTTGTCACTTTGCCAGCGTTCTCATTCCTTGTATGTGCTGTAGGTAAGAGCTGCTTATGGATTGCTTACCCATATAACTTCCCAGACTTACACATGTAGTTTCCTCTGTTTGTGAGCCAGATAACTCTTGATTATAGAGACTTACAGAGCGGATTTATGGCCCACAAGTTATGGTTTAGCATAACTAGAGGCAAAATTAATGCTAAAATTTTGCTTGTCAGCATTCCTCTCTTTCAATCCATTTGATAAATGCATAATAACAGTAGCAATTTCAATATTAAATGTCTTTGCCAAAAATCTCTGTAAAAAGAAGGTTTGTTGACTGGTTATCAGTTCAAGATATCCTAGAGAATTCAGAAATATTTTCATAAACATAAGCAATTACTATATTTGGTTTGGTTGGATTTTTATATCTTAATAATTGCGGTTTATGAATAGTTTGATGGCTCTTAATTGTTCATTAAAAACACCATGGAGACTGAAAGTATGGTGAATATTAATAAAAATTCTCTATGTTTTTACGGTGTGCTGTTAATTTCCTAGTTCTGTTTCCTAGTTCTAAGGACCCATGCCGTTTTTCGGTCCTATTAACTCTTTTATCCAGACATTTTTTCTTCATGATACACACAAGAGTGAATTTTCATATGCATGCTTCTTCCCTGCTGAAACCACTTCTGTAAAACAAGCCCAGAGAGATCCCAATTAACTCTTTAGGTAAATTTAGTGATAAAATACTTTAAAAAAATCCCTTACATAGAGAGAAATCTAGATAGGTCAGGTAGTAATTGATAGTCCAAAGAAATATCGAAGTGTGTTGGGTAAATTATTCATGTCTTTGCGTATAAGATGGGAAATGTTGCCTTGTGGTAATGTAACTATGAGCAGCTGCCTTTCCTTGTCAGAAATGCCTCTAATCTGTCTTCTTAAAGTCTACCCATGTTCTTCTTCCCCAAAAATGAGGCCTGAGAAACAGATAAACTTTAAAGCACTTTACAGGAAAAAACTTCTGATCATTAGCAGCAGTCATACCTAGTTTAAAGAAGGTCAAAGACTTCTAGAACTGGAATATATCTTGTTCTGTGTGGAGAGGGAATACCTTTAGCCTTTTGCTATATAACTTTTGCTCTTATCAGTTTGAAAAACCACAGCCACAAGGGAGATGATTGTTTCTAAATTACATATTTCTTTCTTGCAGCTGTACATAGACAAGCTCTGAAACTTCTCACTCATGGTGATAGTTTCTTCTGTGGAAAACAAAAAAGCAAGCTAGACACTAGAAATAAAATTGCCTTGTTGTGGCCAGATTTTAGAATAATTTAGCTGCTTTTCAAAATTGGATCCGTAGTCCTTTTCCCAGATTTTATCAAAGTCCTAGCACTTAAAACCCAAACAAGTTCATTATCTGTTGCAAGATTAAATAGCCACAGTGAATCACATGCCTTGTTACATCCTTTGATGTCTGCTAACATGAGGCATAGTATCAAATAAGTCAGAGAGGCATTTTCATGTCATTTAACTGGATTTATGTACTTAAATAAAGGGGTTTGTTTGATCTCACTTTGGGTGCCCAGAATTTGGGTGTTCTGAACTACACATCTAGGTGCCCTGTCTATGTAGTCACTGGAGAAAAGAGTAGGATGACTTTGCTTCTGTGACTAGTGACTTATGGCTCCTACTTTGAGATTAAATCAATCCTTTGGGGGTAAGGATCTTTTCACAAATTAGGATAGTAACTTTAGCTAAAAGTTAATTTTTAAATAGTGAAAATTACAAAAGATAAATCCTGTTCTCCATGGCAAGATCTGAAAGCAGAAGCTGTGCAATAATTTTTTTTCTATGAAAAAAGTATTAAAGGAATTATAATCCCAGGGCACCACAACTTAAGTCTTTGCGCTCATGGACCATTTGCATTTTTGTCCCTGACCATGGCATTGCCTTTGGTAATGTTTGAAACATTCACTTTCTGAAATTATAATAACAGCTTATGTAAAAGTATCTTGTGATAATTTGATTTTATGTACTATTCAATTAATCCTATGCTGCTAATGTTACCTTTCACAAGATGGGGATGTAGACGTGAAATAAGGTTACATAGTACCCTAGAAATTCAAAAGATCAGGAAGGAAAAAGAGAACTATTCTAAAAATTTACTTAAAACACTTGAAAGCTTAGTTTTAACATTTAGATGGGCTATTTTATAATCATACTCAAGGGCTGGCTGCTTCCTCTCATTTCTTACCAGTGATGCACAGTTCCCTGTCTTCTGTGCTGAGGACAAGCTATGCAGACAGGCATGGCAAGTCTACTGCACTTTTGACCTGCTAGTTGCCTTTGTTTCCTGTCTACCTGCATTAATTTTGGTTCATTTGCACAAGTCCTCATGTACGATAAAATAAATACAATCTCACAGGGTAGCTTCTGCCTGCAATTAAGTTGAATAATTAACAAATATTTCTCCTACATTTCTTTATATAGCTTTTACATGCAGAATGGATATAAAAAGCAAGAATAATGCCAGAGGTCTCACTGTTCTAGGTCATTTGGCTTTCAGACTCTGAAGCTGGCCTCTCTTGGGAAGGTCTGATGTCTTCCAGTGGAAGGCAGGAGGAAATGAAAACAACCCCGTGGAAAAAGAAGAGAGGAATATTTTTCCTTCCTTGCTGGATTATATTCCCTTAGGGCTCAGAAAAAGTCTGTGCTGCATACTGAATATGCAATAGATGGTTTTGCTATTGCTAATTCTGTGGTAATAACCCAGCAAGATAAAAAGCTAATAGGCTACGCATGTGTTTAAAATAGTCTTCCAAAAACACATTTTAAAAATAAATGTATTCCAGAAGATGAACTGGAAAGAGACTTTTTTTTATATCCTAATTAGAAAAAAAAAAAAGCCACATTAAAATTGATGTGAGTTTCTCAACTGAATTCAGTTAAAGTAGAATTTTAAGAAGCAGTTCTTGAGAACTATTCAGGAGATGTCTAATATTAATGAAGAAGCAGGTTCATGGGTGGACTATCTTTTCACAAGTGTAACAGAACCTAATGAATCACTACTGAATAATAAATGACTACATAATTCTGTTTGTCAACTTCATTACATCTGAATGTAGTAAAAGCTTTGATGGATTTTCTACGTAAAATTCCTGGTATTGGTAGGTCTTTTGCTGCCCATCTATACCAACAAATATCAGTGGTACCATCTTGTCCTTTGGCAGTTTCCATTTACTGCTGTGATATCAGCTGTTATAGCTTCTTCAGCAGTTTTTGCATTCCTTCCGTGTTTTGCCTTCCCTACCATCCATATGTGCCTTGTAAGTGCTTCTGTTAGTTTTTCTTGATGCCTTCTCCTTGTGGTTTTTTTGTGGCAACAAATGGACTTACTCCTTGTTCTTTTTTACCTTTCAGTAACAAATATCTCTACCTTCCCTTATTATTAATGTCCTTCCACCCCTCCGCCTGCAGTATGTAAATATGTTTTCTGTCCTTTTATTCTCTGTAGACCTCACTTTCCATGTTTTTTACTGTGAAAGGCATGGTGTACAACAAAAATACTGATTATGGTTGGCTAAATATACTCCACCATCTATGCAATCAAAAAGGCTAAGCAATGGCTGACAATTAAGCATAAAGGTGTTTAATAGTTATATAAAAGGCAATAAAGCAAAGGTATTGTCTGGGTGTCTGTTCAGGCATGGTTTTTTTAGAAAGTATTTTAGACTTACTTTAACAAGGGGGAAGCCATCCACCATTACTCATTGCTGGGGTCCACAGTGAGCATTTTTGCATGTGAATCACTCTCTCTTTTGTATACTTTTGTTATTAAAATTTTTTTCTGTTACTAGTAATTTGTTCTTATCTCAGCCTATGATCTTCGCCTTTTGTGCCTCCAATTCTGAATTCCACCCCCCTGCAGCAGGAAGGGGGAGAAAGAGACCAGTGTGGTTTGGGAGAGTCTTGGCTGGGGCACTGATTTGGGGCTCACAATTGCTAGACTGAAACACCTGACTGCATAAGTTGATGGTAGTTTTACATATGTAAGCAACAAAACTTGTAGATGATATTATTATGTGATCAATTTATCACAATATTTGAGTGACTTTGGAATATACCAAAAGCAGAAAGGTTGCTATTAATGGATATATTAAAACCAAATCTTTATAAATAAACCTACATTTTGAAAGGCTTTTTGTCATGTCATTAGTCTGTATTAATTACAATCACATGACTAGATTGCTCATAGTCTTCCCAGTTCAACAAATGAATATGATTTAATTTTAATTTGAACCATTCTAACATTTTGTTTTAAATAACAGCTTTTTGATCTCTGGCTACATTCATAGCATGCTAACAAAAAGAAAACTGTTACTCTAGAAAAATGAAATGCGGTTAGCTTTTCCCATACGGATGCAATAAAGACCACTTCTGGTGGCTTGACATTGCACAGCTGAATGGTTTTTGACAGGGAAAATAACTATAGTTTAGTCTGAGCTTTGGCAGTATTACAAAGTTATTAAATATTTGCAGTAATCCAGTAAGTGAAACTTTATTATAGGCAGGTTGCTTCAAAGTTTATTATCTCCATAGTTACAGACATTTTCATTATGCTGGCCTTTTTCTATATGGAGGCACTCTTTGCTTCTTTATTTTTGTATTGTTTCAAGGACTTGTCAATGGTCTTTTGGAAGTTTTCAGTTTTCTTTATTTCTCCTCTTTTATAAGTAGGTTGAAGTTTTTCTGAAATGTACAGAACAGAATAGTCTAGCAAACAAAAAAACCCAAAGCTCAGAGCTGCAGTTCAAATCAAGTATATTTAAGCTCACTTGTGTTGTTTTTTTTTCAATATTGAGTTTTATCAAGTCCTTTCATGACTTTATTTCACAAAAATAGTACAGTATCACTGTGCATATGTTACCTTAGCTGTCCTTTGGGCTTTCACTACCACACATGATAGTTCATCAATCTTAATGTGCTTCTCTCCTGCTGCAGTTGGGAATCTGCCTCCAAGCACCAATATGGAACCTGGGACACCTGTGTGAAAGCACAGGGCACCCAATGCAGGTGTGGGAATGCCTGTGGGCAGTCTGGGCAGCAGAGCTCTGTCACTGCCATGGGAATGGCTCCAGTGCCACATGTCAGAACTGTTCTAGCACATCCAGGCTCTCAGGGAACATTTCTGCTGGGTGTTGGATGGTGTCCTGCAGGTGCAGCATCTGCTCCAACTGCTGCTCTGCACACCAGCTCCACCTTGGCAAACCCCATCTCCTGGCTCACAAGCACAGCCTCTGCTGCATCTCTTCTGACCTGCAAATCACCCAAGCTGAAGGTCACCCAAACACATAAAAGGAACCTTTTGGTTTTGACCAATATTTGTTCAGGCCTGGTGCAGAGCCCTGATTCAGTAAATCTTACAGGGAGGTCTTGACTAGGTGAGCTCTACTCTTGTTCCAGGCTCACATCTCAGGATTTGGAACAAATGCCTTCACACTTTGTAGAGGGAAAAATGAAACCCCATTCTTCAGATTGATTGCACAGAAAACATGAGAAAGGAAAGAGGAAAGGACTAACATGATAGGACTCTCTTGCTAAAGGAGGAGAAATCTGTGAATGAAGGTGAGAGAACTGTGATTAATGTACACACATAATAAGAGTGATGAAGCATATTCAACGTGAAATGTCCAAATCATGGTGCCAACATATTTTACCAAGTTCTCCCCCATGCAACCATATGTGTTTCCTTAAATAAAATCATTATAATTAATGTATTTTTGTAGTGATGATCAATAGAGTAAATTCATGTGTAGAATGATTTTTTCAATAGATGTTTTTTCATTAGTAATTGCAGTTATTTTCTGTCATACATAAATGTGACATGAGGTGTTATTGAAGGTAAAAGAAGGAAAAGGTGAGGAATGATGAAATTCCAACAATGTTAGCTGAAAAGTGGGAGACTAGAGAGCAATGGAACACTTTTCAGAATATTTTTATTTTTCAGAAACAGATTAAATTTCACTATTAGGTATTTTCCTCACATTTCATAGAATCGGGTTTTTTTATACTACAGAGAAGTATCTTCTGTAAAAACAGTAATGGAAAAAAATTAATAAATTGGATAATAATATGCAGTGAAATACCCAATGCTGAAAAGTTACTGAAAGCTACTAAACTACTGTGAGCCATCTTATAAATATAACGAGTTTAACATGAGAAGTTATATCACCTTACATTTTTTTGTAGGGTAATTCTATGTCATATTTTAAAATAATGCATGAAAAATTCATCCTGTTTCTTATGATAAGAAATTTGTTTCTTGAGCCATATTAGTTTTTCGCTTTATTCACATTGCCATGGAAAAGACAGGCATTTTTCACAGTTTTCTATGAAATAGATAATTTTAAACTTTCTATTCATTAGAATAATCAAATATTTTTCATACAGTGGACTGTTTTGTATAAGACCAGCCTAAGTATCCTATTGTGGAAAATATAATATAGTTTTATGCAGACTAATGAGGCTTTTTAAAACTAATTATCATGCTTATGGTACAAAGTTACTCTTTTTCTTCCTATTCAAAAGGGTCCAATATTAGCTTTCCAGAGTGGAGCCAAAAGAGTTTTTATTTAGTTGTAATTGTCACAATTCTGCAAAAGTCAATTAGATATTTAATAGAGCTGCAGAAAATTTTACAACTGTGTCTACATTTTAAGACAGTTGTTTATGTTTTCTGTTATTTTTAACAAATATTCATAAGGAAAATACTAGTTTTGTAAATCCCTAATGGATTCAATGAGGGAACTGCACAATACTCATAGTACCACAAATCTAAGGCTTGAATATTACAAAGGAAAGCACCACTGCAAGCAACTATTCTGTCAGGTACCTAGTAGGTGATTGATTGAGGGACTGGTTAGAAGAGGACAGGGCTAATTTTTATGGCAGTCATGATCAGAGTTGAGGGATGCTGATGTCAGTGGTGCAGAGAAGGGAGAGGGAGGGGAAGGTGAACCTTTGTACTGAGCTGTGAGATTGCTGCCAGGTTACAAAGGTCAAAAGTTTAATAACACCCTTTCATTTTACAGCTCTCTTCCATGTGTGAAGGCAGTCTAGGAATCCAGCCTTGATAAGAAAAAGGCAGAAACACATATTTTGGTGTGCTTTTATTTTGGAGATTTTATGTTTCTTGACTATAATACTATGGCCTCAAGGAGTGCCATGTTACCAACTCAACAACCTAACAGAACTGTGACCTAAACATCCGTACTGCAGTGCACTCTGTTGAGGAAGAAAAGGAGGAATCAATTCCAGCTATTACAGTTGCTCTGGACTCCCTGGTGGTGGGCTCAGAGACATTTTTCTATTCAGATTAAAAAAATTGCTTAAATCTACAGGAATTTCAGTGCTGTGTGCAGACTCTTCCGCATACTCAGATAACCCCTGGTTATAGAAACACAGCTCCCCATCAAACATTATTTAACTAGTATCATAATTAATTCTATTGGCTTTGGCTGAGGTAATTTTCCCATAGCAGCCCTCACAGTGCTGTGCTTTGTATTTATAGCTAGAAAGGTGTTGATAACACACCAGAGTTGTCCTCACACAGCAGCAACATGGTCTCTTCAACACTCTGCCCTTAGCAGCTGGCAGGTAGTAGGCATGATTTTTGGAGGTAACATATCCAGGACAGCTGACCCAAAGTGGGATGTTCCATACCTACCATGTGAAGTCTGCTCAGCAACAGAAGGTAAGAGAAAGGGGGAGGGGGAGGCATTTTTTATTAAGACATTTGTCTTCTGTCTCAATTGCTACATGTACTGAGGCCCTGCTTCCCAGGGAATGTCTGGACATTGCCTGCTGATTGGAAGCCATCAATAAACCTTTTGGTTTTCTTTGTTTCTGCATGTGCAGTCTTTTCTTTCACTTTATTAAACTGCTTTTATGTTGACCCATAAGTTGTCTTCCATCTTGCTTTCTCCTTGCCCTGTCCTAATGAGGAGGGGAGTGAAAGAGCAGCTTGGTGGGCAACTGGTGCCCAGTCAAGGTCAACCCAACACATGATCTAAAATTATGTTACATATGTTTATGAGCTTCTACCCATCTCTCTTCAGCTAAGAGAAAAGTCTCCTAGTAAAAGTTGCATCAAGACTAGAGAAAGGAAATAAACATTGAAATCCTCACCTTACAGGTAGCAAGCAGAGCACTATGACAGGTGGTGCTTCTCTGAAGGTCAGCCCACATGATGGAATAGATGAGCACAGGATGGAGCAGAAAAAACCTACACAGAAGTTCTCTCCTTCTTGGCTGCAGCAGCACCTACATTTCTCTCTGAAGTTCCTTGGCAATAGACTGGTGTTCCTATGGAACTATGGATGGTCTCACCTTGAATTTAAGAGAGGATATATGGGCTTTTGCTCTGTATCATCCTGTAGGGGACCTCATCTCCACTCACACAGTGAACTGCTGAGATTAGCAGCTGACTTCAAGACTTCTATTGATTTTTTGAAATGGAATTACCATGAAAACCCCAAATGCCTCTGTCACCCTCCATTCCCTCACTGGAATTACAATGGTCCCGTCGTATAAAGATAGATCACTTGTTCATATGGGCCAGGACCAAAATTCCTTTGTATTTTTTACATTACCTAGCTCAATGGAGCTCCATGCTAGCTGATTCTTTTCCAGATTAATGAAATATAAATATTTAGTCCCAAGTATGTAAATAACTCTATCATGTTATGATGTTCAAGTACATGTGATTTTTTATCAGTTTCTCAAAAAATGGCAACATGTGATCTGTATCATGGGTCACATCTATAAGCAACAGGACACAGCTCTGTGAAAGTATTCAACACTTGTGCAAATCAGCAAAACTGGGAGTCTTTGTGCTATATGAATGAATATTAGTAACCCATATTTCCAATTAATTTACACTTTCTCCCAATAAGTTTATCGAAACTTTATATAACCATAGTTAGTTTTCTACATTGACTTAATCTGTGACAATAGATTTACTCAGAGAAATGAATCCTTGCTCAATCTTACCATAGATCAGCCTGCTTATGGAAAAGAGGAGAGGAAAAGGAGAGAGGAAAGTGCAGCTGTCTTTGTGGCTGAGGACTACATTTGCTGTTATTGAGGTTGGCGCCACGAAATTTTATTTGCTAAAAGCTCTTTGACCTGCAGACTAGAACATGATTGTTAATAAAAGGTCATGAAACACATCTGAAATGGCAATAAAACGAGTGAGCAGAAATTGCAAATAAAACATTTTGCGAGAATCTTTTTTTTTTCCTCGATAAGAATGGACTGCTTTGGAAAAGCTAATACTAAGAAATATAATCATGTGAAAGAAATGCATGTTTTAAGGCAAAAATTGTTCACGGACCAAATTTCCATGTCTCGAATCTTGACTAGATTTAAACTTTCTCAGGGGTCTACAGAACACAACTAATTTCTGTTTATGTAAAGAGGAAGGGATTCTTTGCACAAGCACAGTGGTAATAGCTCTGGTATGTACTTCGAGGTCTGCAAAATTGCTCTTTCTGGGGAAAGCAGTTTATGAAATTTCCATAGCTAAGGCCAATTTGCACAATCCAAGTAAATGTCTTAGGTTATTCTCTGAGGTCTAAAGGGCTGAGTACACCCAACATACCTCATCCCACCAGCAGCAGTCATGGAGGCCCAGGGTAACGGGTGTCTGCTCTTACACATCCTCTGAAGTAATTTCACTTCTAAACCCATATTTATGCCCTATTCTCACAGAATTATAATTAGTTAATAATTACTCTATGTAATAATATTGTATTGCTCAATTACGCAAAGGCAAAATGCAGAATGATTTCCAGGGAATCAAATGAAAATCTGCATAACCTTTAACGTGGTGGCAAGCTCTTACAGAGTGGGTGTGGACATTTTTTTCAGGATTTTGCGTTATGTTTCTCACATTCAGTACACACAAGGAAAGGATGGGAAGTATGCAGCTTCCCTCACCACTATACAGTGTTAAAAGGCAAATACAGCTTCTTTTTTTTAGTTTTGCATTAAGTGTTCAGCTTTCACCTTCCATATCGTCCAACAATCTGCTAAAATTTCCAGCAGCTACGTTTTCCAGTGAAGCCAAGTAGAGGATGAGTTTTCCAAAAGGTGAATGAAACAATCCATTGAAAATGTCAGTCAGAAGCCAGAACATAATTTTATTTGGTTTTTTTGATCCTTGTTCAGAATTCATATGATTAGCATGTGGCGAACTGTAAAATGAAGTGGAACAAATGTGCCTGAAATAAATTTCACCTTGACCTGATTTCCACTTGACTGAATTTGTTGCAGTAAACTGGTGACACATAGTGGATAAACAGTAACACATGTCTGCATTCAGAAAAGGAGAACAGATGGTAAACACACTGATATAAGGGCTGTTACACAAGAGCTCTGTGTATAATTCAGAAAGGTCAAATCCCCTGAAAGACGAAACAAGTTTGATAAGGGAAAGGGATTCATTGACAGGAAGGAGTCAAGTGGGCACGACTGAAGCAGACAAGGCTTTCAGCTCCTCAGTGGGTTTCACTCAGAAAAGGCATCTGGCCACATCTGTCTTCTTGTGTAAAACCACTGTCAGAGGTGTTATCCACTTGCTCTGAAAGGCGCTTCCTCAGAGGATAGCACTGCCGGTCCACTGGTTGAATTTGTGCCACTGTCCTAAAACCCATCTCTTCTGAAATAGTAAAAAACATGCTCTCTATGGTTTGGGAATTCTGACCTTCCAAAGACATTAATTCCCTAGATCTTTTCTTCTGCAGCATGGGTTATCTGTTCCCACTTTTGACCACAGCTGGCTGTGTGGGGTAAAGGAGTCTAAGCTGGGTTTGGGAAGGCAACTGTCTTTAAATGTCTTCACTACCTGCATATCCACTGGTGTGCAAGAAGGGTTACTGTCCTTGCTTCTCATACTGGGAAAAAGCAATTTTTCCAGTGGCCACCTGGGGTAGAGTAATGAGTAGAACAGAGGTCTCCCAGATCCTAAGTAAATTCCCTGTGCACTCCATTGCCTTCTGTCAGATTGACACTGAAGAATTTGGTCAAGATGGACTTGAACAGAGCTGCTCAGTGTCACATACAGCTGAAGTGTTCATGGTCAGCAACAGCAAAGAGGAAGACAAAGGAAAGCTGAAAACCCAAATAAAAGGTCATTAACCAGTGGTGGTGGTGGTGGTGTTCAGCTCCCAGCCTGTGGTCCTGCAGCAATTCAAGATATCTAAGTTAAAAAATTATGTACATGCAAATATAATTTTGCCAGCACTTATGCTTTATCTTGCACGGTTCTAAAATTGGAATTTTCACTGCTCAGAAAGCACCAAAATTTATCTAATAGGGAAGACAGATAATAAGCAATTTAGGAGAAAATAATTATGAAGATGTTTGTTTTCAAAAATATTCAGAGGAATTCTATTAAGGTGTATTTCATGTTATAATAGTTGCTCTACTTTAAAGATACTTTCCACTGTTAAAAATATACCTAGAGAGCATTATTTTTAAGCCATATTTTTGCAATCAATTCTTGGCAGGAGGCTATAGATTTAAAATTGAAGTTGTTCTGCTTAAGGACTCACAGAAAACAGAGATGGAGTGAAAAATTAGGTGCTGAACTCTGGGATGTCGAATGTTCAGCTAGTATCTGTTTTCAAGAGTTAACAGTGCCAAAGTCATTTCACTTGTGACTTATTTAACAGCTGTCTGCAATTGAGGATCCAAATTTAGTCTCTTATCGCATCTTTTACTCAAGGGGCTACTTATTCCTTTAAAACAAAATCAATCCAAGCCAAAAATTTTTACAAACAATACAAGATTTTCTTTTTAGCTATAGCAGAGACCTTGCTGATGTTCCTGCCAAACAAAAAACATTTCTTTACTCTTCACTAATGTGTCTGAAATTTCTTTGGTGGTTACAGCTCCAAGCCTAAGGGATTTGTGGCCTTAATATTTACAGAACTTAAGATGAGTAGAGGTGCTGTTCTGTTTTCTTCCCCAGCTACTCAAATGCTGGAAAAAATGCGTTCATCTACCCTACACCTTCTGTTGGGCATATTTCATGGTGAGTTTTACATATGACTCGGAGGATCCAAGAGAAGGCCTAAGTGCCCAGAATATGGCACATCTCTGTACTTCCTGGGAAATTTCTGCAGGAAAATTAAAATGTGCCTCTCTGTGCACTTCTCATGCTACAGCCAGCCTGCATGTCCTGTGCACCTCCATCAAATTTTAATTTAGCTTCATTAATAAGCAGTCCAACTCAGGTACTCTGAGCCCAATTTGATCTGTAAACCAAAGCACAAAAAAATATGGAAACTGTATAAGTAATTTTATAAGTGCATTTGAAATTAGTTGCAAATTCAACCTTCAAATTATGAATATTAAAGAGATTATTGGCAATTTTATGACTAAAATCCATTTGTGCAGAGAAGGTCCTAAATGGGAAAGCAAATCAATACAAATCTAGATCTGTTTCTGAAGGATTTAAGGATACAAGAACTACTGAGTTCATGTCATGGTTTAAGTCCAGATGGAAATAAAGCTCCACACAGTGTGGGTGTTAAGTACATGAGAAATCAATTCATTGTCATTAGCAGAGCAGCCAGCACATCATAAAAATCCAGAAGTCACTTTCTCATTCACCTGGCAGGCCCAGGTGACTATTTAGACCGTTAATGTAAAACTCATATAACTCTGATATCAAGTCGACAAGCAGTTGCTAAAAATTGGCCATCTGAGAACCAAATCAGTGTTTTTATACAAAGAAGAAATAAAGTAATTTTAAACTCTCCAAGACAGAATCAGTTGCTCTGAGTGAGCATATATAGAAGAGGATGCGTCTAAGTTAGAAAATATAGAGGGCCTCTGGAATCAAACATGTATTTAATGATAACAGTATGGTGTAATATTTCTGTAACAGCAAATTAACCTGAACATAGTACTACAGGCAGGTTTATTCTATAACCCTGGAAACATACCCTGATTTTTTTTTTTTGGCTCAAATGACATTTAAGAGAGAGGATCACTGAGGTTACCTGAGTGCTGCTCTTTCAGAACTGCTTATTAGTTCTGTCTTTAAAGGTCACCAGTAAAGGGTAAAGTTCCTGGCTTTTTGCTTTTAAGAGTATTTTTTTCTTTATTTTTAATTAATGGAGGATATTTCAAGTTTCTGCATGCCAACATAATGATTTAAAAGAACATGGAAAGGTAAATGGCTGTCAAGTTTGCCATGTGTTTCATAGAGAGACCATGTTACCAGTGTATCACAGAGATCGTTATCAGTTTCCCAAAAAGTACGTGTTATCAAATGGCACTGGTGTGTTCCATCTGTGCATCATACCTCTCTATGGCTAGGTTGAATTAATTATCATTTCAGGCATAACCTTATCATAGGGAATATTGCTGAATTCCTGTGTGGCCACATGAGGACCACATTTACTTTTCAAGTAACTACCTTATCTCTAAAGCTTGTTGGTTTGTAATAGGAATCCAGTTTGGACAGAGAGAGAGGACAGAGTTCTTAAAACATTGCAATTTTTAACATTGCATTGCTCCAGTATGCAGCCATACCTGGTATGCAAAGGTAGCAACCCATTTGGGAAGTATCCCAGGCAAAAGGCAGGCAAAACAGCATGAAAGGACTTCATAGAGATTCCAAAAATTTAGGACAAGGAGATAATCTGTGGCTTTGAAAGGAACCGGGGTAATTCTGGAGGTTTATCATGAGTAGAAACTCTCCATGTTGGTACACTTCACTCCAGTTCCCATGGAATTGCTACTTCCTGACCAACTTAAGCACCCACTTGTGACTCAAAGTTACTTTTTTTTAGTACCTAGAGACTATTGAGGTGACAAAGTACTTTTTTACATGAGCAGCAATGAGTTGGCCTGTTGGGGACCTGTGAAGGTAAATGGGATATTTCCAAACTTTGCTTTGAAGTCAAATTCAACTTGAATAAATTTTGTCACTGCCACTCTCATGTCACCATCATTGCATGTAAATGACACGATCAGAATTTTAAAAATAACAAATAAAATAAATCAAGCCATAAACCCACAACTGACACCTCTGCCAATTCTTTGTTTGATCTATGGAAAAAGCTTTTGACCATCCAATCTATCAAGTAAAGCTGATTGATAAAATTCAGTTGTTTTCAATTTTGGAGATCGCTCACACCTTAGTGAGGCCCAGTTCAGCAAATGCCTACATGAAAATATAACATATATTTGGCTGTCCATTAATGAAGAAAGTAATTAATGAAGCATACAACAAAGGTCCAACAGCTGATTACTTTTTGGATGTTTGCTACATCCACACTACAGGACATCAACAGATATATTGAACATGTTATATTCCAGCAGTTTAGACACGTACAAAAATTTAACAGCTTTGCAGTTTAGGGGTCATATCAAGAGGCCATTAAACACCAAATTCTGAATGGTAATGGTTATAACCATATAGCATCCACATATCTTTAAAGATGCATGGAATATATATCACCAACCACATTCACTAAGCTCAGGCACTGAGACTCTGAGCTGTGAACATGTAACTTGAAGTCAAATTCTGTGACAAGTTTCTTTTACTTTAAGCTTTAAGAATTTGCTTCATACTTACTGGTCAAAAATTTGAAATAAAAAGCTAAAAAGCAAATGTATCTGTGGGATGAAAAACTTGCATTATTATCAAAATATTCCATACATTTATAGACCTCAAAAGGGCTTTACTCTATGTTACCATACCTGGAATCTTTGGAATTCTTAAGAAAGGCTATTTTTTTCATTAAAAATAATGGGATAACTTTTGTTTTTCAAATAAATTCCTCAATTTTTCATATTTGTGTATTGCAGTCTTATTTATTATAAGAGCTATCACTAGAAAAATCTATAGATTTACTGTAGACAACAACTTAGGAGAAAATAAAAAAAAATTAATATGACTGCAAGATGAACTGTTATATTTTAACTTCATTTTATTATATGAAGACACCTTCCTCTTCTAGATCTGTGAACTGAGAAATAAATATGTTGCCATTAAGTATTTGACAATGATATCTACATAAACTCTATTTATAAAGAAAGGCTGTGTTGCAGGAAATATATTACCATTCTAAATGTTTTCTCTTCTTTCCTTTCTCTTTCTTTCTCTTCTATTAGGCCTCTGCTTATTGTAGGGCTATGTTTCTACATGAGGCCAGGTAAAACATGTGCCATAATTAAAGACGAAATCAAACTCATCCAAGAGTAAAAGCCAGTTAAAACACTGAAGGCCTCAGTGGGCAAGGCTAGAAGGGTATCACGGGGAAAAGTTCCATGTGTAAGAATTGGATATCTTCTCAAATGCAGGGAATGGCAAATGCAACGTATCAGCCCTTAAAATCCTTGGCAAGTTTTGTTCCATTTAAAATGGCAGACAAAAAAACCAAGAAGGTTTTGTTGAGGAATGACATGAACTAGAGGAGTAACTTTTACACTGTACAAAAAATCATGTACAATATTACTATTATTATTATTATTATTATTATTATTATTATTATGTGCAGCTCTGATGTTCAGTTCCAGGATAGTGAAGTCAAGGTACTGACTTCAACTAAAAACACTTCAGGGATATAGCAGCTGCCTTCTGTTTAGGGATTAAACCAGCTGGATTCCGCCCTGCAGAGCTGAAGGTTGCAGTGGGATGTGATAAAAGCATACACAGTTGTGAAAAGACTAGATGAACAAAATGGGGAGCTGTTTGTCACCAAATTTTACAGTGAAAGGACAATCTGGAGTAGGAAACTACAAAGGGAAGTGGATACCAAAGGAAAAGTAGGGAGAGATTGAAACAATTCTGAATGCTGGAGAGAAATAGAAAGGGCCCTCATTATCAGATGTCTGCTTCTCCTCTCATTGTGATTTCAGCTCTAAAATACCATAATGTATTTTAGACCATAATGTTTCACAGGAGTACAGTCTGGGGAATCCCGTGACAGCATTATCATCAGATTCACAGAGTGAAGCTTAGGTGGTTCATGAGACTTCCATATTGTAGCTCTATTCCATTATGGTTTTCAGGACAAAATAAACGTGTCTAGAACCACAGCCTTCCCAACCTTCTAATGCAATTGTTTAATAGATAAGCCCTTCTATTTTTCTCATGAATTCAGTACTAATGAGTGCTGTTATGGAGGTCTTCTACATTCCATTTTACTTCATTTGACTTTCATTTTATGTAACCTTCTTCAGACAATCTCTGTAAAAATCGATTGTCCAGAACAATACAGTAAATTCCTCATTGGGAATTTACCTCGATGCCTTGATTCAAAAAGAGAACACAAAAAAATAAGAAGAAATGGAAGAAAAAAAAATTCCTATGCCTGAAACTTATTTGGACAGATTTTTGAGAGATTTATTGGAACTCTACATAAAAGCCTGAGAATCATGTCTGCAGGAAATTAGCTATGCATTCCAAGAGACATTTTAAGTAGAAATTCGGAACTAACTTGTCTCTAATCTACTGTATGAAAATATAAGACTAGAGAAACTTCCTGTCTTTCATCCTATCCACTTATATAGAAAAAAAAACTTGACAAAGAACATCTTATCTAATCTTCATATGCAGTAAATGTTCTTTCAGAGTCTATCAAAGTTCTAATCAGCAGTTTGACTGCATCTCTGAGTCTTTAGGGTAAACTTATAAAGATACTTCTTAAGATGGTGTTACCCACCCATCAGAGGTCTTTTTCTGTTTCTGAGGACAATATGAAGTGCAAAGGCTCAGCTGGTGTTGTAGTTCTTTGCAATAAAATATACACACATGTATCCTGTTTGAGGGGAAAAATGAAGTAAGAATTCATTATGTTTGATGGAATGTCAGCATTGAGAGTGTTGAAAAGGGAAAAATTTAAGGTGCCAGTTCTACCATAATTTTTCCACCTAGGAACTTACAGATATCAGTTCTCCAGGCTTCAGAAGAGCCCTGACCCGAGTCCCAACAGCCTGCAACCCTCTGACCTCCACTGCCTCTAGCCCTGAGCAATTACAGGACTCACAGTGCTCCCCATTCTGAGGCAGACCTCAGCCCCACACTGCCTCCCTCACTGGAGGGCTCTCCTTTCCCTGCCCATCCAAATGCTGGGGAGGACTAGCTCTCTGGGATCACTGGTGTCTCTGGGTCAGGGAAGGGCAGTGTGTGAGCAGGAGGAATTGCCAAAGGGATGCAATCGTGTCTGCTGTCATGCAGCTTGGAAAGGAAGAGTGCAGCAGGGATGAATAGATCTGCAAAGGTGATTGCCTGAAAATAACATTCTGCCTGCAACCTTCTGAAGCAACTCCCCTTCTGAAACATCTCTTCTACAGACTATTTTCCAAAAGATTTGATATCATTGTAACACACGATGATACTGAGATGTTTTTTCGACGTTCCTGAATCAGAGAAGGCTCATTTGACACTGCATATTAATTTTATTTATAGATTTAACTTGGTTGCCTTACTATAAAATCAAATGATAGCTCCAAGTTATGTAAGGATCAAATGAGGCTCTTACCTTGAGGACATAGATCTATTTCCCAGAAATTTTTAAGTTGGTAAAATCTTTCTGGATTTTATTCCCCTCTAACTCTGGGTGCAAATGATATGAATTTTTATATCAAGTCTAGCATCATAACCCATGGACTTGGGAAGCACATTGCAACTTCATGTCAGTCCTATAAAGGCAGTTCAGTTCCTTGGCTTACCCTGAAATCTGGGACAGGCTTGTGGCACCTCAGGTTGTTCACAAAAGGCATGTAGGAGAGGGAACACCTTTTTTTTTCTGTTTTCAAATACACAAGATCTAAATACACTTGTCTTGTTCCATCTTGCTAATGCTTTACTAACTGCTAATGGCTTTGTTTGACATTTCTCCTAAATCCTCGTTAAATAATCCACATGAAAGCACAATTGTGTTACAATTGTTTTTTGAGATCCCTACCAGATAAAAAGAATTTAGAGGTACCATCCAGTACATGGTAAACACAGTAACTAGTGGGTTACATTTACATTCATTGCAATAGAACTTTTCTTCATTGTATTAATATAAACATTTTATCTGCTTTAATACTTTCCTGTTACCAGTCCCCATTAGTGTAATGGCACTGGAATAACGGAGATCAACATCAATCAAATAGCTTGCAAAGATAGTTCAGAACATTGTCCAGAACCTGTTCTACTGTAGCAGTGCATTAGAAGCAAAAGCTTTTAGAAAAAAAAATGGAAACTGGTTGCAACGTCTGTATAAATTCGATTTTGTATCTTCCGTGAGATGCTGAAGCTGGTTCGGTGTGATTTCAAGCAACTTTTGTCTTCTTTTTCGGTTAATATATGTCTTGCTGAGACAGACTTTTAATTTGTTGTAGTCCTTCTCACCAGTGTTGAGAGAGAACCACAAAGGAATGAATGTAGGCTCTATAACAATCTTGGCACAACTTATTTGCCAGGGTGCACGTGGGGCAGGTTAAAATCAGAATGTTTATATTTGCTATTGAACAAACTTACAAGTTAGTTACCACTAATGAGGACCATTCCTGTTAACAGTGAGATTCCACAGATAGGTGCTGAGGCACTCTGGGTGAGCTGGATGATCCACAAGAAATGATGGTCTGGGACTTTCTCTGCAGAGCTGACTGCTATTTGCTCACAGCACGCGGGCAGGGCTGGTACGTTATGAAGCACTGGCAGAGATGGGAGAAGATGGCATTAGAAGTTTTGTGATGTAAGGCACGATTAAACAGAGCTGGCTCCCCTCCAGCTTTGTGTGTAGCTGTCAGGAGCAGGCTAGAATGGCTGAGGAACAGATGGCTGGTACGGATGTCAGAAAGGTTTGTGTTTAGGCACCCCACGCTAAGCCAGCTAATCTACTTCACAGATGTCCTTGCTGCTGCAGCTGTTTTCTTTAGATGTCCTTGAAAAGTCAAAGTCTGATCTCGGGCTACTCCTACATACACTTGATTTGGTTTGTATTTCATGCTGCTTCCACAAAGTGATAAAGCCAGTATTTCAATTAAGTACTGTCAAGTATGATGATTGTATTTGGCTGCAACCAAATAGCTATAAGGTATAACTGGTCCCATCACCTCTTAGAATTACATCTAAGATTATCTGACAGAGCACTTATTTCATTAAATGGGTTTTTTTTTCTACATAAATTTAAAGAAAGTGATATAGTTAGACTGTGTGAGGCTACCAGATTTTTTGGTTTGGGCAGTTGCTGTCAAGTTCAGCACCCCATCAGGATCTTAGGGTTTCTGGGGGAAGGGTGAGTTAAAGTAAATTTGTAAGGATTGAGACAAAAGCAGCAAACAGTCAGACAGACTAGCTTACCATCGTACCTGAGAAGTTGAAAATAGATAACCTTCATAGAATGGCTCTAAAACACTTGGATATTTCTAGATAAATAAAACCTTGCCCCCAAAAAGGAAAAATATGGCTTGGGATTAGCTCAGTTAAGTAGAGCATGGTGCTGATAACACCAAGGTTGTGGGTTCAATCCCTAAATTCATCCAAGAGTTGGATTTAATGATCATTGTGGGTCCTTTCCAATTTAGAATATTCTGTGATATGTGCAGTTTAGTTTGAAGCCTACAGGTTCAGCTAGAGCTATACGTGCAGGGAGGGCAGTGCTTGTGTTGCCAAAGACAGAATAGCCTAGGGGAGGAGGGCCCATGTACAGTGCCATTTTAAGTTTTATTGAAATATGTAGCTGTCAAAGAGCAAAGGTATTTTTGAGAAGGGGCATGGTGTACTGCAGCCACATGCAAACACTGGCTGCTACTTATCCATTAAGATACCAAAAGGCTATGGAATTGGAATTGGCACTAATGAATGAAATCTGCAGAGACTGTCACATCTGTTAAATTTAAGCACAGATCTAAAAACTGTGAAGTTTTATGGATCCTGGATTTTCAAGGCTTTGCTTGAATAGTGGAAATATTAACCATGATCATAGTTTTAACTGCCTATTAAGTGTTGGGTTCTATTTTTTCTCAATAGTCTATAGAAAACAGGCCTGTATGAAGTGTATACATCTGGGAATATGATAAAAATGTCTGTCTCATTTTTCCTTCTGGAAAATCTCTAAAGAAAAAAAAAAATCCCAAATTGAGAATCTTGCAGGATATGACATCATGATATCTTCTTTTTTTCTTTTTTTTTTTTTTCCTCTTCTCCCTGTAAATTTGGAAATAATGGTGCAGGATTTTCTAGTAAAGAGAGAAAGAGTAATACAATAGTGGATGGTAGGGAAAGAATACCTTCCAATTTTTACAGGGACTCTAGTGTTTCATCAGGGCCATGTGAACATGGCCTGCCCTTATTTATCTGAAATAAAAACTACCATGGGGCTTGGAAGAAAGTGATTTGGACAGCGACTGAATTTTGACAAAGTGAAACTTTTTGAAACTTCAAAAATGGCTACATATATATCAGTCGGGTTTTTTTCCAGCATTGATAAGATGTCAAATTATTTTTCTTTTTGTTTGGCTAGATGATTTAGGTGTGCCCCATTTAGGGCTATTGGAACAAACATATGTAACTGTGATGGATTTATCTTTCATCAGAACCAGGAATTTTGCCTGGTTTTGGGGTAGCTGAAAGAGAGAGCTAAGGCTATGCTTCCCCAAATAAAAACCCAAGCAAAATTCAGATTATGTATGCAGAAAGATGTGGATTAAAATTGTTTTTCTAAACTGTGTATGCAGAAAAGAAGGTTCTCAGTTGGAGAACAGAGAAGTAGATAAAGAAAGGAGCTTCAGAAAACTTGCAAAGGCCTGTCTTGGAGAGAGTGGGCTTTGGGGTGGAGGTGTTGGCTTAAGACGAAGTGTTTGTTCCATTATATATCCATGAGAGAAGGATTTTCTACATTTTTGACATATGTGTCAGCCTCAGAACTCAGTAGGAGGCAAGGACTTCTTTTGTTGTTCCAGCCACATTAGAGGTGCAACACTTGTATTGCCTTTGTGCTTTTCACTGCTAGAATTTAGCAGTGTTCTGTCTGTTCTAATTAGAGCTCCTTCAAAGACACTAGCACTTCTTCAAGTCTAGCAGTATTTTTTCTCTTAATTGAAATATCCCAGGAAAAACACTAGACACTTTGGTTAGACACTCTGAATAGACAAGCTACTGCTTCTAGCTTTATGATAACATTTTTGCATAACATCTTTCACCATGTGCCTACAAAACTGCACACATCCTCAAAACACTGAGAAAAGTGGTAATTGTCTCAGTGTCTTGGAGTAAACCACTATGACTGAAGAAAGTAAATTACATTAACTTCTTATTATGAGAAATTTGGATGGAAAAATAAACAAATTTCTTGTTTTCTAAGCCAAAGCAGAAGTAAGACTTTTTATAAAGTAACTATTTAGCTGCTGGTCAAGATGAAACCATCAACCTTACCTTAGAAAGAGGTAGTTCAGATAATGGAGTCTTGAAAACTGAAACTCTTTCCTTTCATGGGTTTACATTCTCTATGTAATTAAATTCTTTGAAAACTCAGATGTCTTTTCTAGTCTTACTCCTTGTTGTTGATATGGTCTCTGTAAAGAGAATTTCCTCAAAGATTTCAAGGAGCCTGGAGTGCCTTGTGATGACTCAGCCAACAGTAAGTGCAGCACTGCTGAGCTGTAAATAAGCCAAATGAACAAATTACACCACTTATTCTGCAGAAAAATGCATAAAATTTCTTAAATCAAGACTTATCAGAGTGACAGCTTAAAATCTTCTCTGAAAAAAGACAGTAACTATCTAAGACAAGCTGAAGAGATACAAAGGAGCTCTTAGGGAGGAGTGATACTCAATAGTCCTCAAAAATTAATTTTGTACAGTTTTTTATTCTTTCATATTTGTACCAGAGATTGAGAATGCTGGTGAGGTGTTTTCTTCAAAAAGAGAAGATAGGTCTAGCATGAAGATGAAAGAAATCTTGTCTTTCATGTTTTGAATCCAGGATCCACATGAACAACTGTGGCAGTAGAAGAGGATGAATGCAGGTTTCCTAACTGCTGCCTAAGGCCTCCAGCACCATCTATTCACTCCTACATTTTTCTTGAAACCATGGCCCTGCCAGAAATTTCTTCTTAATGCATGAGCATCACAGGCAGAAGTGGTATGGCTGTTCTCAAGCTGCCTACGTAAAAAGCCTGCAGACCAGGGTAGAGTGGGCTTAGCTTAAAATCTTTGGAATTTTAGGAATACACCAGAGAGAGCACAATTAGAACAGCATTACTGGGACTCACTAGCATGATGCACTGTTAACCTGCCAGGCTTGAAATCCGCTTTCTTGCTGGGAGTTCAGAATTCCACAAAATCCACAATAATTTTTGGTTTTAACATCTGAAGAGACTATGATGTTTACAGCACAGGTTTGCTTATGATCTGCTGTGAAATTTGCCCCCCTGAGATATGTTGCTGGCAGGTATGACCTTTTGGGAAAGCTGGTAGTCTGGTTTAATGCTTTGTTTATTTCTTCTTCAAAGCTAACAAGTAAGTAACACAGAAAGCTGTCTGCCTTTTCTGATGTTGGAAAAGGTTATTTTGTTTATTACGTATGGAGAGTTGATTTAGTGCAATTCCTTCAGTATTGCTCTTACCAGCAAAGGTTTTCAGGAGGTAGGATGATTTGCTTTGATTGGGTTTTTTTTTCAGTACAGGAAAATTATGATACTTACACTGTAATTTTTTTACTCGAGTATTGAAGCCAGTCTCCCAATTGTCCCCTCTTACTGTAATTTGGTGAATAATGTTTCTAGGATTTCTGAAACTGGACACTTTTTGGATGAAACTAAACAATGGGGAGCAGAGCTGATGTGATCCAGCCATCAGTAGGTATTCAGCCCACTGAAAAAAACTAGAGATATCCTGAAATGAAAGGTCTCAAAACATCTAATGGGGGCATCAGGTGAGGGGATCAGTTACTCAGCAGATCCACTCCTATCAGTCTGTGCTGTTTCCTAATGCTGGCAGTCAATAAGTTCATTACAAGACTCTAATGTTACTTGAATTCATGTAGAAAAACCACAAATTCATAATTTTTGCAGAAAGAGTGGCTTCCATTTTAGTCAGCTATAAGAGTTCATTTAGGATGCACAATTTTGAGTTTTGCTGAAGAATTTCACATGCAAGAAGTAAAGATAAATAAATAATGAGCGCCAGTACACGATAAAAACTGTACATTAGACAGCTAGGCTATAGCACAGTACAAGGGATTATGCCTCTAGTTAAGAATGAAGTGTAGCTTGGATATTTCCATTGTCACTTAAGTACCTTAGGAAAGCTATTGCATCATCAAGCAGAAATGGAAACACAAAGAAGGCCAACCTGTATTTAAAATAGGGCGTCTCCCTTCCCCTCTGACTGCCATAACATTTCTGGTTTAAATTACACTAAAATATCCTAAAATAGCCACACTTCTCTTTTTTCAGGGCAAAACTGCATGTCTGTTAAAGGGTTTTATATGCTTCAAACAATAAACTTTATATTTTATTGAATACAGTTTGATACAGACAAATAGAGATAGAGAAATACAATGCTGGGAACAATTATTGAATAAAAATTTTAGATTTGCATTATCATACATTTTAGATAACACAAATGGTTCCTTGTGATCTTAGTACCTATGAAATGTTTTCTATTTTTCCAACAAGTGTGGACTGCTTGCTATCTCATCTTCTCTGAAATTGCAGGGTTAATGTCTGTAGAGAGAAAGCCATACTTGTAAAACATACCAACCTCCTTATCCTGTCTTTAGAAAATGGCACAGTGAGAGCTGACATGAACACTATATGTAATGTATTTCTTCAAATAGACATTATGAAAAGCTAAATATATTAAAATCTAACTTGCCTTTTTTTACAGAAAAAGGTCCTTTTTATCAGCTAAGTTGTGCTTTGTGCAGACTTTTCTATAAGGTGTTGTAATTCGTGGTGTTCCAGTAGAAATCAGGACCTCATGATTAAACAATTCCTGTTTCAGTACCTTCAGTCAAAATAGAACCATGAAGAAACTCACATCATAAGGAAGAAATCAGTGGGTTGAAGCGATGTGCACAAGGTTACGTAGAAGATCTCTCCAAGTGCCTGCTGGAATCCTGACAGAATTCTGACACACTGCAATCTTTGCTATGCTTGGAGTGACTGCAGGACTCTCAAAGTTTTTGACATCAGTATGTTTTAAACAAAGCAAGGTGGCATGAAATACTACCTGTCTTAGTTTCATTTAAAGGGTAGAGCTTTTACAATGACCACACTACCTTCTGGGGAAAAAAAAAAATCATTGAGTGCCACTGCTCAGTTAAGATGTCCACAATTGAATTTCTGACATTGAGAACTCTTGACTTTTTTTCAGATAACAAAGTTTTGCTTTGAACCACATGAAAGCTAACAGAATGTAAATGAAAGCATTTATCCTAATAAATTTGGATTGACTTGGAAAACTGTTTAATAAACTTTATGTAATGGTCTGCATGTTAGCAGCTGGAATGAAAACAGTAATGATGTAATAACAGTAATCAGTTGAACATGGTTCAATATTTTTCTCTCAGACACCATAACCCTATGCCCCATCAACATCTGCCTCGGTTCAATATTCCTTAGATGTAAAATCTGCATTAAATATTCTTTAGATCTACATTTATATTTTAGATTTTCTTGTAATATGGCAGAATTGCACTCTTTGTATACAAAGGTGAATATTGTGCTTCTTACAACATGAGATTGCACTATTTGAGTTATATCAATTGTGTCTGACATTCTTTGAGGACAAATTATTAATTAGTCATTACTCTTGCCCTCCCAAACTCCTCCAGGTTATGCATCTCTTTTTTTTGCCACCTCAAATAAGTTCGTCACCTCAACTCATGATCAGATTTGTGTGGTATTTGTATGTATATGCAGTGGGTATTTGTGTGAATTTCTTCTGGGTACTCTGACATAGCAGTATCCAATCAATCAAACCATCAACAATCTACTCATCTATGTTCCTGTGTTTTTGTCAGTGATTCCTAGGTAATTTGGGTGCTGATCCTTGATTAGAAATTCATTATGATGGCATCTTCTCAGATACTATCACTCTATGGGTCATGGCATTTGTGTTAATGTGTTATCCAAGACTAACCAGCAATATGTGGAAAGAAAGAGATAAGCCCCTAGAGCAGGGAGAACTATTCTAAGCACAGAGTTGACTCGGCAAATGTATCTATTATCTTTGTGAGTTACCTGTTGGTCCCTGCTGGATGGCTCCCCCAGAAGCGTTCCTAATGACTACTGCATACCTCTGGCAGGAGAACTTGGGTAAGCAGGTAATCATGACAGCTTCTCATCCCAGAAATAACTTTCCAGACAAAATGAACAAAGTTTTAGAGGACCTGACTGTAAAGTGACTTTCAGTACGAATTACTCCATTGCAGCCTGTATCCAACCAAAGAGCTATTTATTTATGATGTTTGCTACTTATAGAATACTAAAATAGTCATACAAGGATCAACCAAAACTTACTCAATTCTAGAAGACTAAATTGGATGTTACAGAGTTGCAAATGTCCATGTCTACACACAGTACTGGAGTGTGCATTGGCTAATGTTTTTTGTACTGAAGTAATGTAATTAAATGTTCTTATTGTGGCTAAATCTTGCAAAACATATTTTTAAAACGGACTTCAGAGTGGCTCTTTGACTTTTGAAACCCAAAATCTATCTTTATCTTATGAAGTAACATTGGACACAGTGGGAATACTTCAAAGAAGTATTAATCCTTGCCACAGTGGAAAGCTTTTTATTTGTCAATTGAGTTAAATTCCTTACTCTACTCACACAGTAAAAAAAGAGCAGATCTGTTTTCAGGATATGGCACTAATTTGGAGCTTAAGCTGTGACATCAGGGTGCCAGGATTTCTGCAATATGATATTGTCTATTATTTTTGTCTGGCTGTCTCTTGTTCTTAACACCCTCTGTCTCTCTCCCCACCCTCCTGCCCCCAGAATTTCTCTCTCATGTGAAGGGACAAGGATAATAAAAATAAATGGTAGCAAATGGAAAGAGTTCAACTAACCTCAAATGTGGCTGATTAGAAAATTAGGGAAAAGTGTCCTGCTCTCAGGGGCTTCTGTTCTTGGAAAACAGTGGGGAAGCAGGAGACTGTAGTATGTTTGTTATTCATTGTCTCCATTTATTGCATTAAAACAAGTACACCATTTTTGTTTGTGTCTCGAGTCCAAATGGACAGCAGAGTACAGAGAATGAAACATCCAGGATACAACTGAATATTCAATCCAAGTGGGCCATTAATAGTTCACTCTCCAGCATCTGGATCCTGAATATAAAGTTATACAAGTTGGATTAATATGGTTGTTTACTCACATTCTTCCGGAGCATTTTCAGCCACCAGCCCTTTGCAATAATATTATGGCCAGCCAGGCTGGAGTCTGGTGACTGGTTATTCTTAACCAGATCCCTGAGCAAACTCCTGAATAAAAAGATTAAAATACAGCATTATTCCTTTTCGCTTCTATCTCAAATGTAACTAATGTAATTTAAAGTCCATTGAACCTTGAGTTATCTGTGTCCTTATTAGGTATATTAAATATAGTAAAAAGTTTCCGAGCATAGCAATAGTTGGAAGGTAGGAAGGTATTTTGATATTCCTTCAATTTTTAACCCCATGGACTTTTCTAAATACAGCCTGTGTTTAAAATGTTAATTTTACTTGGAAGCAAAACTGAAGCTTATTCTCTACATGTAGAACTTAATCATTTTTAATTTTCCTGGAGCTTTGGAAAGTACCACCCTTATGGGGGAAATTGAGTCAAGGCAGCTTTGTCCACCCCAAGGACTATATTTGAAAGCCCTCTATATGAAAATTCAGCCACTGATACAGCCTCTTTTTATTTTATTGTCCATTTTTATTCCACATTAGAGAACTTTCTGCAGGGCTGTGTACAAGCTGTTATTTCTCTGGGCTTTTCAGCTACCACTAAAATTTTAGTTTGGGTGTTAGGAAGCCCTTACATTAAAATGTTTCACGTTTCCCTGGAAGGTCCTATCATCTGAAAGGACTGCTACAATTATTTGCAAACTCAAAAAGCTCAAAATTGTGTGATTTTCTTCCCAGTGGAATTTAAATCTGAGATCCTTAGAGTCATCTGAAGACCATCTATTTAAAATATCCAAATGCCGCACTATGTCACATACTGTGTCTCAGCATATGCTTTGATCTATAAAAGGAGATAAGATGTTTCAATCAGCACTGAATAACAGCTGTCTTTAATGGTTTTAAAGATAGAATGGACTATTTCAACTATTATATAGTGTCATCTTTAACATCTCAGGGATAGTGAGCAGTGACTGTAAGATACATAGTATGGTATGAGGTGAAATTAAAATATTTCAATACAGAAACAAAAATAGTATTTGAGATGAAGTTTGGAGATTCTGAAAAGAATCTTTATTCTGAAACAACTCTTATGAAAACTTTTTTTTTGGTATTTTCTCATGAAGCTTCAATTTTGAACAAAAATTATAAAAACTTCAAAATTTTTCATGACATTAAAATTCCAAACTTTGACGTGATGTGCTAGTAAACATGAAAAATAGACAGCTGCATGGAAATTTCCACTCCAACACTGTAGGTAAGAGAGGAAACAAGGATAAGTAAACAAAAAAATCCCAAGTTGCTGTGGTGTTAGCAAGATTAGGGCTGTGGTGCTATAACCTTTGTGTTTATATATCTTAGGAGACAGAGTTCAGAAAAGAGCTTCTTGTGAGGACCATAATCATAGCATCTATCAATTTAGTTCAAAGCAGAGGTTAATGGTTCATTTAGTCACATACATCTGTGAAAATCAGGTTTTTTATACTAAGGGAGTCTCCAGTACAGCTGATGAAAGCTTATTGAGGTCACGTGGCTGCAAGGAGAAGCATGAACAATTCAGAGATAAAGTGAAAAAACTTGTAGCCAAGACTAGTTATTTCACTGGCACAATTTTGCCTTGGTGCAGTCCCAAAAAAAGGGACTTTAAAGTTTGAAATCTTTAAAAAGAAATTTGGAAATTGTCCTGAAAAACATTCTGCACCCTCTTTGTGCACCCTCATACTGTACCCAAATTTCCCTGGGTAATTTGCAGGCACACTGAGAGAAAGCTGAGGACAATCTTTGCTATTCTGCTAATCCAAAATTGTCAAGGGATTTCAGATCACTCTGGGGATACTGGAGTGATCACAGAAAGAATTTGTTTTCACTGGCATGCAGTATAGTTAGTGACAACAGAAATGTCATGCTCTTCCCTTGCTTTCTTCTTTAATTTTTGTCCCTAAAGGAGGAAATATTTTTTTCTCGTCAGATTCATTCACTATTTCCTATGTCTTTTATGATGAGATTAAAATTTTAGTGTTTTTTCTCTTGAAAGCTCCCTGTTCTCCCACTCATTCCCTCACACTAGACAGTTTTTGACAGCCTAAGGCTTCTTCCCACCTTCTTTCTCCTGTTTCAGCTCTCCCCTTTTCTACATGTTTTTGCTTGTACTTGAAGAACAAAATACCCCACAAAACACTAACCTACTTCCTGTTTGCAGCACCTTCTCCAAAGTGAAGATTATGGCGATTTCTTTTTTCATGAATTATTGCAGCTCTGCACAGTGTAATGCATTTGCTACCTAGGCCAATTTCCTGAACAGAGACACACAGCAAGAATTTTTTTATGATACAAAGCACCATCCTAATGACATTTCTTCCCAGAGGGAGGGAGAGAGAGAGGGAGAGAGAGAGAATTTTCTGTTTTCCTGCTTCCAGCTTTATCTACTTTGGGATCAACCATTCAATCCAAGCTTAATAAAGTAATTAGGTCAGTGTGAGGCAGTTTCCCAAGGGCAGAGCCTTTTAGAATTTTTTGTTCTTTCTTAAATGCAGACATGTTATCCAATATTCCATGGTTCCTACAAACAATGTTGTGTAATGTACATTTAATTTGTATATATAATACGGTACTGCTGCAAGTCCTGATTATTCAAACTAAACCTGGTGACATTTCAATGTCAATTTCTCTTTCCCATTTTTCTTTTTCCTCTAATTTTTCAGGACCCCAAGGACTTATTTTCCTTGAAAATATTCTTTTTCTCCATTGCTAGCAGCAATCAATAGACTTTTTCTCAGCCCTGAGGAGACTGTATTTGAGCTCAGTTAAGTGCTTTGTCACTGCCTAAATGAGTACCTCGTGGCAGCAAGTGACCATCCTCTCTACACCACAATGTGCACAAAGTTATATCTGTACAGGATATGACAAAGAGGTCCACATTTAACTCACAGTGCCTTTAATATATTTTCCTGTTACTAAATGATATGCACGTCCCGTGACATTCTCTATGCTGCATTTTTATTGTAACTGTTCTTTTGATTTCTCGATACGAGTAACAGACAACTACTGTTTGTGTATTATTTTCTGTACAAACTAGAAATGCTACAGTGAAAAAGATAACTCCTGCATCAGTTTAGCTATAAAGATTAATTGCTGGAAAGCCATAAAATACTTCTGTGCTAGCTAATCAGTTTAAGTACCAGTAATCTCTCTGAAACTAGAAATTCATTAATTAATCATCCCAACGGTAAATGCAGTCTAGGCAGAAAAATCAATAAAAACCCCAACCACTCTTTTAAGGTCAGATGTTATCAACCAAAACTCTGCTGTTTTACTTATGCAAGACTGCACATCTAGTTAGAGATAAGGCAACCACTGCTAAAAATATTCTACATATGTGATGAAGAATTTTCATAAAGACCTGGGAAAAAAAGGCTTTTCAATTTTACTGAACTTGCTTTTTACCTCATCCTTCTCACACTATTGCTATTGCATTTTAAGCAGACCACCAACAGCAGAGAAGTGAGTAGCATTTTCAGTTAGCATAAGGAAAAAGGGCAGTTTTGATCAGTAGTGAATTCTCAGTCTCAATAGTTACTATTCTTTGGAAGGACCTGGGAGATTTTCCTAAGTATGAATATAAATTCTGCTTGGTGAAAAGTTTTACATATGTTCTGGAAATTCATGAATGATTGAGTAATAAATTATTAACAGTTTTTCATAAGAAAGGACAGGGTGAGGACACTCAAAGATAATATATGTAAAAGCAGCTAAAGACACTATTTTTCACACAAATTATTACAGTGTGATACTCAGTAAGACAAGATGCACTCGGTACTGAATCCTAAATTCCTACCAGATTTAGCTAAATCATTAAGATTCATCTTACAGAAGAATTTTGAAGGAAAAATCTGTCAAGGACTATTAAGCATATTAAGTGTCCCAAAGACAGACATTTTGCATACATGATGATACACAAGACATATATTCTTACAGTTTTCATGCATCCTTTTTATAGACATCAGCTTCAGACCTTGACAGAGGCAAGTTCTTCAGCCATTAGTCTTTCTTTAACATGAGTATTTCTTATCTCCTGCTCTAGCTTTTGCATTGTGTGACTTGTCCATATTTCTGTCAGCAGATGGCATTATTCAACATGACCCATGAATGTAAACTGAACAAAAGGTGGTTGATTGTTTTAGAAAAGGAAGTCTTCATCAGAGTACAATAACAAAGTGATCTAATCTATTTTCATTTTGGAAATTACACTTTGAAAGTCAGGCAAAAGAGAATTAAATGGTTTTGAAATACATATCCTAATTCATTATGTAGTGCAAAGCAGGAAACTAATTTTCCAGGAAAAAATGTGAATTGAAGTGCAGTATTTAACTCAAATCTTTCCTAAAAAGTAAATGTAACAAAACCTTTCCAAATTCCATCTCTCAGGTCTGTAATAAAATATTCTTCTGGGGAAATTAATATGTATTACCAAATAAAATAGTTTATTCCATTAAAAATTAATGTTAAAGAATCTAGTTTAGCAAACTAATGAGTAGCTTTGCCAACCCTACTTATTTTACAAATGTCTTTCTGTATGAATACGCAGATGAAATGTATATAACTACTTCTGATGACGTGTGTAGATTTCATTTCTTCTTCAAAAATTTAAAAATAGTTCTAATTATCAATGGGGACTGACCATGTGAGGTGGGAGAGACAATCTTTTGGCGGCTTTTGGGTTTTTTCAGCAATACTGACAGGCTTTAAGAATATGTTAATTCCAGAAAACAGACCAAAGCAAAGTCCAGAAACACAGTGGCAGCTGAACTGCACTAAAGATTGCATTCAAATCAGGGCTAAACCAGTGTGGCTCACCTCTGCCTAACCTGGGGAAAACAGCTTGTGGACTTTGAAAGAGAGACAAGGAAAACTTACAACCAACCAAAACCCTGCTTGTATAGGTTACTCACCAAGGGAAGTCATTGCTCTGCTTGTGAATCCCAAACATTCTGATCTCTTCTGAAATGTCAGGAACCTTCTCAGCAAACGTGCAAGTCACCTGCAAATTACAGGCTTTCATAAACTGCTTTTTTTTCAGCACAATGTTTTCATAATAAACTTAAATTTGCTTTCAATCCATGTTTCACCTTTAGTATTGCCCACAAGGGATATTTGCTGTTGACATCATGTTGAACACTGTCAGTGATCAAACCATTTGAGATACTTAACAGGTACCACTCCTAATCCTCCCCCTTTTCCTTCCCCTGCCTTTTGAAAGCTTTCACCCTTCTCCCTTTAACCATGAGGAGAAGAAATCTCAGTTTCAGTTGCTGAAACACACCTAAGCTGCACACCTAAAATGAGACAAAGCAGATGTTGAAAATACTCATTTTTTTCTGTAAACACCCAGTGCAGAAAAAATGCAGAGCAATCCCTTTGGAAAAATATACCACTAGGAGCTGACAAACCTATCTCATGGTCCACTGAAAGAGAATTCTTTCATCAGGACAATTTTTCCAAGCAGTAGGTTTTCTTTCTCACTGAAAATTTAATGGAAAACTTTCAGAAGAATTTTATTTATGCTGTATATCTTTTCAAACGTTTTCAGAGAATGAGCATGTTCAACAGCATAATACCTACAAGGATTATTTTAAAAATTATGGGGAAAAAGTTTATGTGACAAATCATTAATGTGCAGTCATGTTTAAAAGCAGAAAAACTCTGATAAGTTGTCTCTGCTTCAAGCTGGAGTTCTGCAGCTACAGATGTTATGCTATTCAGAATGCAACTTACTTTGTTGTTAAAATCCTCTTTGCAGAACTGAATGCATTTAAGACTGCAGCTGGGCAGGATGATTTCAGTGTTCATTTCAACTTCATAAAAATTTTGTAAATTGCATCTTTACTTCAGGAATTTCTTTCTGAAAAGGGTTTTTCATTGACTTTGAGTCTAACAATGAACATTTTTGCTAGATTAGTATAATGAAAAGAATTGCTGCTCTATTTTTACTTTTCTTGAAAAAAGGACAATTTATTTAGATGATAATTTTATGTATATTTTGCTAAAATTGGAAACATATTGAAAACTTTTATTGCTCCTACTTCTGTGCAGTTTAAGGGAAATGATTTTATTGAAATCTTCCTCATCAAGAAGTAACCAAGAAAATTAATTCCATTCAAACATCTGCAGCATTTCTGAATATTCCTTATTTGGCAGCTCTTTCAGGGGTGATTTTCATAATGTGCTTAGCACCACCCTCAGGAAATCTTTAAGATGTCTCACTTAAAACTGGAGAAATATCATATCACTACTTCTTAAAATATTTGCGTATTTCTTTCAGAGAAAGCTAATTATATGTGACATATGAACAAGCATGAGAACTCATGCATTTTCCAAGATAAAAGAAACCTATAGCCTAAAAAATAATATTTCCACAATGGGTAAGATGAGCAGCAGGTGAGAAAAAGATGTATGGGGGACAATCACAGATAATAGCTACCCATAGCTAATTGTTGTTTAGATGAAACATGTGCATCTAGTTTTCAGCAATTAGCATGGAGATCAATAGAAAACATATATATTTAATTAGACATATGGTTCATTTTACTATAATTGGAACCCCATGTCACTTCTGGCTCTCCATATGCAGTATGGGTCAAATGTTTTCTGGGGTGTGTTTGCATCATATGGAAGGTGAAGAGCAGACACCAGCTGAAACTCAGATCTCATTGTCTCGTGGTGCTGTTAAATGTAGTCATTTATGGTGATTTAACCAGACCAGAAACCAATAAGGCTTTGATTTTGAATGTCATTTAACCCTTTCCCTGATGACTGACCACACTGCATGTCTTGTAACAATCACAACTGTTAATACCACATCTGTTCATCTGTATTTGAGCTCACCAGTATTTTGAGTAAAGCCATTTCCCAAATCTCTGAAAATTAAAGCAATTTTAATTTTTATACTTTCTGAGAGAAAGATACATTCAGACTAAGGAGGAATGGTCATGAAATTATTAAATTTTACTCACTGAATATCCCTTAATCAGTGATTTCAATCAAGTCACAAAAATTGTCAAGCAAATTCTGAGTTGACAAACTCACCCCAGCTCTCCAAATGTGTTGATTTATATAATAATTGGTTCCTCTCTGTCCGTCTCATATATATTAAACTGTAAATGAGGGGAAGCTTCCTCTGCAGATACAAACAGCAATAGAAATCAAGAGGGAATTAGTAAAGATTTTTCTCAATGCCCATACTGTCTGTATATGTGTGATAACATAAAATGTGTTCAACTCCAGTGTCTATCCTAGACTATTTTATATGCTCATTTAAATATTCCAATATTGCTTACCAAATTTTTTTATTAATTTAGCAGCTATGAATTAAACTGGAACAATTTAGTCAAAATCACAGCTTTAGTATAGTTCTTGCTCGGAATACCTCACATTGTAAACATCTGCCTGGCACAGACTAATGGATCTATTTTAAGCATAACTAGTTAACAGATAGAGCAAGAAAGCTCTGTTAAAGAGGATAAGGGAAATGGCAGATGGAAAGTTGCATCAACAGTAGTTGACTTTCATGTTAAAAATTCTGTGTTAAGTCTCATAAAGGATGCAGACACCAAAAAATGTGGCAGTGAAAGTACTCTTTGAAAGAAAAATGGGTATGAATGACCTGTTAAATGACCCCATAGCTAAAGCATACAAATAGAAACTAAGGGCTGAAGTAAATCAGATCTTTCATCTGGATGAAAGATTTCAAAACCACATATCAGGAGAGCAACTTTGCAACCAGATATGGGATATTCTGGGCGAGGGAACTTCCTGGTAGTATGGTAATGTCAGGAAAGAGTTGCTGTTTCATATGGAGAGAAGAAGTACAAAAGCATTAAAGTACTGCATCTTAACTTTGGAACCCATATATCTGCATTTTCTAAGGTGAAATATTCAATGTGCATAAATCGCCTTTGTTTCCAAGATTATGTTTCAGGAATTAGTATCTTTGAACCAAATATTATAAACACTGGAGTCAAAACTGAATACTTCCTCCCAATGGCCTTCACTAGAATATTTGACCATATGCACTAGAAATGTTACTTTTCAGTCTAGCATGAGTATAAACAAACGATGGCCCCACTTTTCCTAAATGTATTTGCCTAAAAACTTCTGCAGTTGCTATGCAGCCTTTTTATGAGAGGCAGAAAATATAGATTTAGCATGCCTCAAGCTGAGGAAAAATTTAATCCTTTCCTTCAATTTCTTAGGGAAACATCTTAAACTAGTATTAGGCAACACCACCACTATTTTTTGGGAAGTCTGGTATTGCCCGAGGAGGCCTGGGAAATTATTGCTCTCAGAAGCCTTAAATTAAAAATTTTCTCTAATTAATTTATAAATTAGACAAAACACTCTTCAAAACAGAGCAAGGTTGGATTTCAGGTACCTGAAGAATGTTAAAATTAAAGAGTAAAGGATTTGTGGATTTAGAGCAAGTTTATCAGGAAGTTTCTAGGTTGCAATCTTGGGTACAGATCCTGAAACTGTCCATGTCTCCTTTAAAAATTAAAGCCCTTTTCTTCTTATACACATCCCTCTTTAACTGCGCAAGCTCCCTAAGATATTTTCAGGCTCCCTCTTCCCTGCCTTTATTCACTCCGTATTGTTAGAGGCATCCATTGACCCAAGAAAACTTTCATCCTAAGGCAATAGCTGCATAAACACTATTTCCAGCAAACAAATCAGTTGCATTTATTTGTTTTGTCAGAAAGTTGTTCTTTATCTTAATTATATAAATGGGCTCAGAACAGAACAGCCAGAGAATAAGTGTTAGAAAAGCCAAGGAATATAATGTAGATTCTTTCTCATGCATTGCTTCAAAGACCCACTTTGTCCTGCTTAATACTTTTTTCCTTCTTGACCCTTAAAAGTAAAACTTTCCAGAACAAAAGTATTACTCTTGGACTGATGCCTATGAATATTGTCAGTAATTGCAGGAATTAATGGGAAATTCTAAGTATTATTGCCATTGAGTAAATTGACATCATTACCTTTGTTTAACAAGAGGAAATTTCTTTCATCGGTATCTGAGTTCTTGCTTGCCTCATGCTGCACCCTCAGATATTGGTACTGGACAGAGGCCTAGGCATGGAGTGCACTGAAGGCTAAAAGAAAGAAAGGAAAACAAAAGAAGCAAAAAACCACCCCTGATCCCTCAAGAAATCCATTGAAATTGAAACAGATTATGAATTTTTGTTTTTGCAGAGTTGACAGGAGTGCAGCTGGTTCAGCCAGGGAACAGAGGGAGCTGTGCTGAACTCCGGTGTGATGTCTCATCTGCAAGAGGAGTAAGGAGACAGCTTGTATGACAGTACCAGTCCAGTTTGTGAGAGATACTAACAGCTCAGTTTGTCCTTCCCATCTTTGTTCAAAATGGTTGCATAACTCAGGATAGTATCAGATATTTTGGCTGACAAGGCCAGGTTTATTGCAAGGGATGCTTGAGATTCCTTTGCACCAAGAGCATGTCCCTACTCAGGGTTTGCTGGGCTTCCCAGCTGCATCTCGGCTGCACAACAGAACGTGTCTCACAACAAAGAGACATAAGAAAAAAGCATTGTCAGGCCAATATACTTGAGCAAGAGTGTTTTTTCCAGCTCTCAGGAGGTGACTAGCTCAGTGGTGTTGATGAAAGCACTGCACTACATTGGAGGTTGGTATGACAGCAAGCCCTGTGGCAAGGCAGAAGGGCAGTTTCTGTGTGAGCAGCACTGCTGGTGTCTCTCTGTACCTGCCATGAGCCCGGGCCCTCCAACCAGGACTTAAGCACTTAAGACTGATTCAACATCTTCTGCAGGTTACCAGATACACAGAGATTATGCCTCTCTTCAGGCTAAAGTGTTAGGTTTTACCCCAGACTCTGCCATGGAGTAGGTGTTGACAAATAAGTGACTTTTTGTGTCTACCCCCACTATTAAGAATCAAAGAGAAAATAAGTCTAAACAAAAGGTTGCAACACAGTCTTGGGATTTTTTCACATTTTATGTGTGAATTATACACTTTATAAGGAGTGATGAGTTTATCACCTTCTTTAAAATGATTTTAAATTTCTTTTTTCATCAAGAGGGTAGGTCAAGGCCAGCTAAATGTTCACAGACATAACTGCATTGCCTAGAGATCAGAGATCAGTGCTAGGAAATGCAAAACCCCTGCTGCCAGCTCAGTGAAAAGCCCACTGCTTGTAGTCATCTCACTAGCAACTTCTGTAAAGACTCAGCTGCTCCAGGGAAATGGGAAAATGCCATCTCCTCCCAGCCCGCAGTTATTAAAATGCTCCAGTGTCAACCAATATTATACTGCTTTTATGTTTTCTGCATTAGACAGCTGCTGGATCTGCCTTTATGGGAAAGCCACCCTTGAAGTCACTTGACCTCTTGGTGCCTCAGTCAACACAGATGGAACATTGAATAAAACCAGGATGTTGCTAGAAATCATATGACTCAGTTGAACCAAGGAGGGAGGGCATTTTTGGGAATTGTTTTCTTTCTCCTTCAGTAAATAAGAGTTTGGCTTATCTAATTATATGCAAAGGTACACAGATTCTGTTTTGCAAGAACGTGTTTTCACAGTCCAGCAGACATCTTCAAAAGGTCAAGAGTTATATGAGAAAAAGCAGCATACATTTTGATTTGAAGCAGTTCTATTCAGATCGCTGGATCACAGGATCACTGCATGGGAAGTATTGGCATATAGACGATATCTGCTTTATGTATCAACATATAATTTATGTTATAAGTCTATTTAGAAGTATAACTGAATTCTTGTTACATGTAAAACAATTCAATAAATGGAAAATACATTTTTTTCTCAGAATCAAGATACCACAACCTACAGTGATGACTTTTTTACTATCAAGATCCAGCAACCTCCCCAAAGAGCTACCAGCAATTGCCTGGAGGTCATGAGCTTGTTTCCTTCCCTTTTTTTCTGGACTTCTGCCAAAGCAGGCTTGTTCAGACATCAAAACCAGCTCTACTTGTTGCTTCCATATACCAACAATATCTAATCATCCTGCTCTGCCAAATCATGGAGTGGATTTACTAAATTACTTGGGAAGTAGGACTAAAGATACCATGTTGTAATGAAATTCATTCAAATCAAAAGCCCTGGCAACACAGGTGGAAGCAGTAAAACTTGAAACCTCAAACCTGAAAAATGCATATATTATCCATTAATCCATCAGATGGACAGTTTATAACTATTTTTCTCATCTTTTTGATTTAAATCACTTAGACATTCTATTATAAAGTACCTTACTATAAAGAAGAGGCATTTGAATATTCAATTTATATGAAGCTGTCAAACAGTGAGGAATTCCAGGAGTCTGACTCTTGCATTTAGATGTTTGCAATGCAGACTGAGAGATTTTGGAGGAGTATAACAGGAATTCTAGTACAATCTCAATTTTACTTATCTGGACACATAATATCTCTGCTTGCAAGCAAAGATCAAAGTGGTTTTGATTGGAATGCAACATTCTATCATTCTTCATTATGGTGGAGCACTGCTAAGCAGAGCATAGTCAGAAGATTCCCTTTCATGATGCCACAAGCTCTTTCTTTAACTTTGGCAAATAGAGCCATCACCTCATCACTCCTTATATTTTCATTTAGCTTTCACATTTGATTTCAAGATCAGCAAAGGTTACATTGACATTTTCACATTTTTACCGCTTCTTATGACATTTTTACAGCTTCACATGACTTTTGGGACCACCAACACATTATGAAAGGTTTGTGAGCTTTAATGGGTCAGTTTGTCAACTGACCAAGATGCACTATTGTCTGAACAGAAAAAGATTGAATCAGGATGATCTTGGGATACCAAAATGTCTCTGATGCTGTGGCCCTCTTAAAATCCTGACATCCATTTATTGGGAGAAATTAACTCTGTAATAATGATTGTAAAATAAAAGTCTGCACACACAGTATGAGAAAATGACATATACTGTATGACTTGAAAGTTCATAAAAGCAGCACAAAAGAAACAGATGCATCAGTAAACCAGAAAACAAAGGGCAACAGTCAATTCCAGAGGACAGGATACGCAGGCAGTTTAAAGACATGGCTGGAAGCCCAAATTCTGAGAGAAAGCCTTTGTACAAAGGGTGATATTAGTTGCATGGCTATAAAGTAGAAACTGTGTTGAGTCTTGGGATCTACTGGTTTCTGCTCACGGAAGGTGTTGATGGTGTCACTAAGACGGGACCAGCCCACTAGAGACAAAGAACAGGCTGCAGCTGGTGCACACTCCAGGCTCACACCACAAGTTCAGGAGTCCGGGGAAGCATTTTAATGTCTCCAAACTCCTTCAGGGAAGGTGTACCTCAGGATGGAGCTGTGCCTAAACATGGCAATTAATCTCTGCATTAACATGACAGATACTCTTTAACTTAAACATACTCAAAACACAAATAGTATGGATAAGGCTGCTTGTTATTTACAATGTACTTTTCTGAATCACAGCTTGTCTGTTAGTGATGTGTCCTGTTAAGTACCCTATTCATAAGACAAATAATGTTATATTAACCATGATCACATGTTTGTTTCATAACCCCTTGCCTGTTGTGAAGCGCTGGTAGAACTGTGTAATCCAGAGACCTCACTCTTGACCTACTTCAGTGATAACTGCTTTTTGTTCCATCCTTTGATAAACATTCTTTTACATCTGGAAGACAGTCCCAGACATTTTAATATCTGTAACAGATGTTTTGTATATAATTTAAAAATAGTTCTTAAGTGAAAGTTTAAAGAGCGGCTGCATATTACTTTTATTGTTGTTCTTATTTAAAAAAAAAATTGTAAGTTTGCTTCCTTCACCATTAGAGCAATAGAAAAGTACAATGAAATTCATTTAAGTATAATAGAGTTTACCAGCCAGCAAAAGTAATTTTAATGAATTTTTTTGGATAGCACTATTATTAACCATCAATGCAAAATCCTGCTGCAGAGTTGTACCCCACAAACATATTAGAAGTAATTATTTCATACTGAATCTCCTTATAAGTTATAAAAAGCATTTTTACTCTTCACAATCTTTAGGTAAGCTAAAGTTATTATTTACAAATTTCAGAAGTGGCTTAAACTCTGATGCTAATGCTGTTACAGGTGTATTATGCACTCTCTAGGCATAAAACTTCCAGTAGATTTCACCCTCCATTCCCTTTCATTGATATTGTCTCTCACTAACTTCTAAACCTCTGTTTTGGGGATTTTGCTCCAATTCCTATCAAGGTATAATGGAAATCAATGCAGCAGATGATGCCAGTAGGCCTTTCTGTTTGAGATATCAAGGATGGGGTAAGTGTGTGAACAGCAGTATTATGACAGACCTATTTCGCTCTCCACAAGCCACGGCTGAATTACACAAATCAGTGGTTCTGTTGCTTTTTCTCTGGATTTTAAAAAGAATTTCAATCCTCAGTATGCTCTACATGACAGACTTTTTGAGTGAGCTCTTGAGGAAACTCATTTTCACCCAGCAGCATAAGAGTTAAGAAAAAATCCTCTCTCCATGTTAGAAGTGGCTGAACTTTGTTACATAAACACCAAATAGGTTTGTTCCCTTTATCTGCATCTTTGTCTCCACCCAAACATATGTCTGCAGAAACTTCTGCTTCACCAAGTTGCTGGATTTTTCATTGAATTGGCCAAAGTGATTCTGAACGTTTTTGCTAATAGAACAGAAATATTCACAATCCAAATATTCACTTCCTCAAAAAGAATAAGAAGAAAAGAAAAAAAAAGAAATCTTAATTTTGCAACAATAACAGCATGAATATACACTGGGAAGTTTATTACACTATAAATCGCTGTTATAAAAGAGTTTTCTTTGGAACAGTTATAGAATAACTTAATGAAAAAAGATAAACAGAGTGATTCATATGTTCATGTGAACTCTGCTAAGCTACTTATGAAGTGAATGAAGATTAGTGGTTTGTAAGAAGTCTCTGCTTTCTTAGCTATGAAATTTTGGTGTTTGACGGAAGAGTCTGGTTGAAAATAATGACCTCATCCACTGGTTTACAATTGACCATCCTGTTATTAGGGGCATAAAGAGGCTTTCTGCTAATTATAGCTTATTTGGGCTCATTAGGTAGAGACTGACATTTCTCATAAAATAAGAGGGTATGCTGGAGACATGTATGTCTCAGCTATAGTCTGGAATTCTGGTATCATTTGAGGACTGCAATTTTGAAAAATAACTGAAGATCTCATGGGCTGTGAAGAGGAGGAAACAGACAGTATAAAGAGTTGGCACTGTGCCACTGCAAATACAGAAGTGTTTGCCATTCATTACACCACTGGTCTGGGCAGTACCCAGAGATATGCCTACAGGTCCAACTCAAAACCAAGTTTTGTGGTTCTCAAAAACAATTAACTGAAACAAGTATTTCTTTAACCCTTTATTGCTTATCTATCTTATATGAAATGTGTCCAGAGATGAACCAAATCACATGTACTGACTCATATTCATGTAAACCTAAAGAAATTAGAGTGTAGAAAATGTTCAGATTAAGAGCTGTAGTGTTGAAAAATGTTTCTTCCTACATGTGGGAAGACAGAAAGAGTTAAAAAAGCAGAATTTGATCCTGAAATATTGCAAAGAGCCTTCTATAACCTAATATCTAAACGGAATGAGATTTTTTAATCTTCTGCATTCATAGGCTTTTTGACACACTTCCAAAAGTTCTGCAAACCCAGTGAAGTCAATGAAGTTTCTCAGTTATAACTGAGATTGAAAATATATCTTTGAGCTTTGTCTTGATTTCTCTTTTGAGAGTAAACATAGACAACCGTGATTATGAATAATTCCTGTCAAACTGTTGGTATATTCAAATGTTTTTGTAATATTTGCAAATAACTCTGTGAAGTTTTGGGCCTTATTTTCTTGTGATGTTGAGGAATGGTGCATACATAAGGTACAAATGTATCTCTCCTTCCTTGCTTCTGAGTAAAGCAATGATTAACCATACATTCCTTTTCCTAACTGTGTAGAAAGAACATCTTCGCAGATTTCCCACCTTCAAGCATTTGTATGTCTCAGTGGAGGCATGTGGTCTGAGAGCACTTTTTAATATTAATATAAGCCTTGCCATAGCAACATTAGTGTTGCCACAAAAAGGTCACTGAAATCACTTATAAAAATAATTTGAATTACTGTGGGGAAAATTAAAGATTAAGACCAGCTTCCCAAGACTGTTATAACACACAATTGTTGCACTCTGGCTCAGTTTTTCATTCTCTGTCCATTTGCTTGGAAACATGGCTTGATTTTTTGTTAGATGTAAGTAAGATCTTCTTACAAGAAGTAAGAATAATTCTTCCTCCAGCTTTAAATGTCAGTAATTTGTGGCATTTACAATTGATTTATACTGAATACAGATAGTCAACAAGGTTTCTAGGCCCAGGCCCTCAGAAGATGTTCTTTCTCTTCATGGCTGCTCTCAGGAAAGTGTCTGTAAGGGTGTAAACCTCCTCCTAGTGCTCAGGGCTTTGGTGAAGGAAGGGAAGAGAGAGCTCTGCCTGCAGAGTGACTTCAGTCAGATGCAGAAACCAGCTGCTTGCAATTGCTAGTGCTTTAGGCTGATCCACCTGACACACTGTAGGACACAGAAGACAGAATTTGTAATAAGTGGAAATCAAATTGTGCACCAACAAATCTACCAGTGCAGAGCTGAGATTTGAGTCAGGCAACAGACAGTTTCTCAAAACCTGTAACTGTACCATACTTCCTCCTCACACGGAAGCAGGGGTTTGATCTTCTCCTATGTGAGTCTGGCCATCGTTTCCATTACATTGTTTCCATTAACTATAATAGAAAAGGATAGGACAGGTACATAATGAACACTTAAAAATTTTTTTTTAACCTATACCTTCACTTACTGTCTGTTCTGTAAATCACTGGCAAAAGATTTTCCACAGGAAAAGTGGAGTAAATAGACAAACCCCTTAACCTGAAAAAAATAACACTGAAACCTTCCAAATCCTTCCTAATATTTCCTACACAACTCTGGTTCCTGAGTTCAGTCCAGAAGACAGACATAAATGTAATGAGAAATCATCTCTGGTTAGGCTACACTGTCATCCCTTCTTCAGACCACACTGTGACTCCACAAGCTAAAGCAATTTGCAAAGGAATATTCACTATGCTTTTGTCTTAAGTTTGATCACATATTAAAAACAGGAACAGAGAAGATATAAAAACCCACAATATCACTCCAGCTGTACTCTGAGTTCTTCTACTCTGAGGAAACAAGTATTTTCATGCTTTTTTTGAGAGAACTCTAAAGAAGAATGAAAAAACCTCTGTTTTTAAAAGAGATGTATCATACAATTCAGCTACTCTTTTTTTAAATCTTTGTAAACCCAAATTCATTCATAAAGAGATTTCTGAAAAAAATTCTGGACTTTTCAGAGCCTCTCTACTTTGAACTGGTGCTTAAAGATGTAAAATCTTTTTGCCTTTTGAAATCCACTCATCATTTGTCAAGGAAAGGACTAAGGGAAATTTATAGGTTGTATATGGTACTTTGAGCAAATATGAAAATATACATCAGAAAAAAAACCCCACACAGTTTACGTTTATTGTGTGCTCAAGAATCACAAAAATATTTCACAAGAATCAAATAGCTGGAATGGGCGTGGCTGATGTGAAGCAGCCTGAAAAGACAAGAAAATTCATCTGTGCTGGGATCTTAAACTGCTGCCTCCTAAGTATTTTGTATGACGATGACAATTTCTTCGCGGAAGCTAAGAGAAAGAAGTATGAGTAGCAGTTATGAGATGATATCATGTACCAAGAACAAGTTTAGATTAGTTATTAGGAAAAAATTCTTCACTGTGAGTGTGGTCAGGCACGTGAACAGGATGTCCAGAGAAGTTATGGATGCTCCATCCCTGGAAGTCTTCAAGGCCAGGTTGGATGGGCTTTGAGCAACCTGGTCTGGTTGAAGGTATCTGCTCACAGCAGAGAGGTTGAACTAGATGATTTTCAAGGTCCCCTTCCAAATCAAAACATTATGTGATTCTGTGATACAGAGAGTTGGTCTCCATTGCTGTAGTCAGCACCATGGAAGAGCCAATTGTAACAGCATAATTATCCAAGGGAATATGTGGAGACCCCTCCCTTTGAGGGACCTTGGTGTTGAAAATTGTCCTAAAATGACCTTCAAATGACTAAAAGAAGGCATCATCCTGAATCTGCAATATCACATAATCAAATAATCACAGAAAAAATTAGGCTGGAAAAGACCTCTAATATCGTTGAGCCCAACCTATGACCGAACATCACCATGCCAACTGGACCACAGCACTAAGTGCCACATCCAGTCTTTCCTTAAACACCTCTAGGGATGGTGATTCCACCACCTCCCTGGGAAGTCCATTCCAATGTCCAATCACCCCTTCTGTGAAGAAATTCTTTCTAATATCCAACCAAAATCTCCTCTGGCACAACTTAAGGCTATGTCTTCTTGTCCTATCGCTGGTTACCTGAGATAATAGGTTAACCCTGAGCTGGCTACACCCTCTTTTCAGGAAGTTGTAAAGAGGGGTAAGGTCACACCTGAGCCTCCTTTTCTCCAGGCTAAACAACCCCAATTCCCTCAGCTGCTTGTCATCAGACTTGTGCTCCAAACCCTTCCCCAGCTTCGCTGTCCTTGACTGGACATGCTCCAGTGTTGCCTTTCCCTGGTCTTAAAATGAAAACCAAAACACAGTTTATGGGGAAAAGGGGTTTTTACCTCTGTATTTATTTCAGGATCCTTGGGTACAGCACTTCGTCCAGGTGGAATGCCCCGAAAATGCATGCACCAAGCCCCTAACACACCGAAATACACGCAATTATAGACCTTGCAAATTAGCATATCTATCAAAGACTCCCTAATGAGAGGCTCGAGTGAACCCCCTATTCTGAGGAACCTTCCCCCTGGATGGGCCTATCTTTGTTGACAAAAATATGTTTCAAAGAGGACCTTGGTGTCTGGGACTTCCAGGATGTTTGGTCTTCTGGTTTAATGAGTCTCAGCTATCAGACTTGGAAAGTTACAAGTATGCAGGCTAAAAGCAAGAATACATAAAACTATATAAAAGGGTATATAAGAGGGGTATAAAAGAAAAAGCAAAAAATCATCCTGGCATCACCAGCATCCCAATGTCCTTTCTGAATTGAGGGGCCCAGAACTGGACACAGCACTTGAGATCTGGCCTCACCTGTGCTGAGTACAGGGGAAGAATCGCTTTCCCAGTCCTGCTGGCCACACTATTCCTGATACAAGTCAGAATGAGTCTGGCCTTCTTGGCCACCTGAGCACATGCTGGCTCATGTTCAGCTGCTCTCTGCCAGCATCCCCAGGCCCTTCTCCATGGAGACACTTTCCTGTAGTGCTGCATGGGGTTATTGTGTCTCAAAGTTTTGTCCTGAAAAACAAGCAAGTTAGAAAATTACTGAGCTGTGATGAAGTTATTAAGGATGCCAAATGAATCACGCAAAAGAATAATTTAAAACACACACATCCCCACCATGTATATATGGCAATATATATAGGGATTTTAACTAACTAGTTTAATTGCTTCCAAGACCACTGTTCACTTGTCAAGCATACAGGATGGCAATGAAACAGCTCTGCTGAAGTCTAGATCCTCCAATATCCTGAGACTTGGAGGCACAGAGCCACCTGTGTGCTCCTACTTCCACTGAGCTGGGAAATATACAGAAGTATCCCACATAGGCACTGTGGTCCTGAGGAGAACAGGAAAAAACAAGGGGAAAAATCAATTATGTCTTGATGAGCATTTAAACAGTTTAGGGTAAAAACACTGGGGACCACACATTCAGCACACAGAAGAAATTACTTTTTATAAACCTACTTACAATCCATGCTGAGCATAGGACAGGGCAAGGATAGTCTGGGGTCCTGTCTTAATGCATATGCACAAAAAACCTGGATTGTTGTCACTAAGACAGCCCCTATTTCCTAACTTCTGAATTATCTAGCTTTCAATATTGTGGTTTTTCAAGATAGGATGTGTGTTCATAGTTTTACTATAGGGCAGCCAAAAAATTCAAATGAGCAGATCCAGCCTTTCTATAAACCTGTTGAGAATTTTTCTCTTCATTGAAATGCACAAGAGTCCTTGCAAGAATGTTTTTTGTTTCACAGTCGATCTCTCACTAGAGAACATGACTCTAAATCAAGACGTCTTTTTCTGCTACATATTCAAGTTAGGAAAGTTTGGAGAGATTTATTAAACTTACCTTTCCATCCATTCCCCTCATAGTCCTCCCTGACTTGCCTTTGATACTTAGAGTTTCCAGGGCATAAGTTCTCAGATATTTCTGTCTAAATCTTGATGTTATAAAACGTGTGTAACTCATGACTAATCTCCAGCATGTTACAGAAATGTCTTGGTTCACCATCCCTCTCAACTGCTTTTTGGACTGCAGGTGATTCTTTTCAATCAAAGCACACTGATTCAAGTCCATGTGCTCCTGTCATTCACCACCAAGAAATCAATGTTAGGATGGCTTAAGCAGGGTGGAATATCCAACTAGAGATCTTTCCTCTGTCTGATCTGAGTATAGGATTTAAACGTAGGTCATATAACCACTGCAAAGAAAAGCTAAAGGTGTTCAGTTCTGATATCTTCTCAGTCTCTCTTGTCCTACTGTGCAAAAATACTTAAATATTCATTGAGCTTAGACAGAGTGTGAAAGTCACTATATTTAGATCACAATTTCTGCTCATACAGCTGCTAATGTGTGTGTCAAGTGGATCACCTTCAACAAACACAGATTTTGCTCAGCTTATTCTAAGTGTAAGGCAGCCCTCTTGGGTGGAAGGCAATTTTATTTCAAAGCTTTTCTCTAAATCAAATTTATAGGGACTTGAATTTTAGGATTCACTCCTTTGAATTCAGCTAGGATAACAGTCTTCCTCTTTTGGCTATTTTTAACATCGCTTTTGCATCTACCCTACTTCTGGAATTGATTTGTAGTTGTGAAGTGTATGTTAACAGAATCCTCTATCCCTCTATTCAAAAATCTGCAGATGAACTACCTTTTAAAAAAGAGCTAAACCCTACTCTTGCCTGGGAATCCCCTGTTGGTCAACTTATGTCATATACATCTTGCTGTTTTTCTGAGCCTCCTGGCTTCAGATATTTAAATGCACTCTATCAGTTGCCCATTTGTGCAACTGGGATCCATTTCCACACGTGCTCAGGACAAACAGCAGGCAGGGTGATGCCTCTAGGGGCTCTTTGAAGGTTATGGGGACAACAAGGGTGACACTGTCTCCTCGGTGGGGTGGAGAGCCTGGAGGCACTCAGAAAGTTCCAGTGAGCCCCATGACAGGGGTGGGCACAGTCCAAGCCTCTCTGTGACTCCACCTGGAGCAGAACCCAGCCCTGAAACTTCAGGCAATTGTGTAAAAGCCAAGGAGAAAACATATGGAAAGAATAAAACCAGGGAACCTTATAAAAAGACTGCATTTAGAAAGATGAAAAACATTGAGAACAACCTGAGAGGCTTTGCCTGAAGCAAAGGCTGTGGGCACTGCCAGCCTTTTTCTGTGCAAATAGAACTCCTTTTCAAAGATTTGAGGTATGAGGTAATTGTTAGTAATGTTATGGTTAACCAGTATCAGATTTTTACATTTGCAATATTCTCGCTTTAGAAGGCTGGATTTTAAGAAATGGAGTGAGACTTCCAGAATTTCTTGCACTTGATAAATCTAGTGAAAATAATTTGGATTCCTCAGAACTGTTATTCACAGTTTCCTCTCCTGTTCTCATCCCTTCACATTCCCATAACAAACTGTGGTCTCCTAAATCATTTTCCAAACGAAACCTTCAACTCAGCCCAGGTAAAGTCTGCCAGGATATAATGTCCCTGTTTAATTTGCTATTTCTCATTCCCTTTATTAGAAGAGTGAGAGGATTGTGTCTCATGTGTCTCGCCCCAGGGAAGCTCCACATCGCAGTACACAGAACGACAGCAGTACACCTGAACCAGGGCAGTTAAGTTCTTCTCAAAACAATTTGCTGTCCCACCATTTATGGCAGCTTGTGTTGCATCTTTTATGATGACCACTGGCAAAATAAGGGCTGGCAATGGTATTGTGCTGTTCATGGCACACCTGCAAGCACAGCCATCGCCCATGTCCATGGATGCTTTGTTTTGTGTGCATATTGCTATTATGGGTGAGGAAGTGGCTTTCTTCAAATATGATTGTTAGTCATCCTGCAAAGCATAAATGTTTTGGGATGGAGTAAATCGTAAACATGCAATTAACTGAATTATTTTCTGCAGCTGAGTTGCTGATGGGATTTCATCCATGTTTATATTGCACGGGCTTTCATTATTTTGCTTCCTTCTTTAGGTTTGCTTTATGATCTGCAAATATATCACAAAGAAGACTACAGCCAAGGGATACATCAAACTAACATTTTCTAATTAATAAATTAAGAATCAATAACAGGTTACACCTAATCTTTCTGAGATTCCAACTTGGAACTTTTAAAGTTGATAAATGTACAACATCAGTGAGCAAAGCTAACAGCTATTCATTCTCCTTAAATAAATCTGGTTTCTCTCCCACAGGCAAATGTAAGAACTTTGCTTATATGAAAAGAACTATGAGAAATTATTTATGAAAATAAGATTACTTTTTGATAAAGCACCATGCACAGATTAAACAAATGAACTCATAAATGAACATATGTTAAAGAAAATGCAGATAAATCACAAACTCCACCCCTGCTTCCCCAAACTATTAAAATTGAGATACCTTGTTCAGGCCAAAATATATCTCAGCCTTATTCTGTAACAGACTTGAAAAGCACTGGGTAGTGTCAACATTCAGCTTTCAGCTGGTGCACCTGAAATGCAGAAAAAAATATTTTGCTATTATCTGTACCTGTCTGAACTTGCTGTACTTGCTACTCCAGGGTTGCTTTCCACACTAGTATGTCTGATGTCTTTGCTTTGGAAAAAAACAGCCTGTATTGTGGGAAATAAACAGGTCTGTGGCACACCTACTTAATTTTTTTGTTATGCCTGCTTTATCGGAGAAGGAATGTACACATTGCAACCTCTCCTGTTCTATGTTAATGTAGAGTGACTACAGAATTCTTTCTGGATTACTCTGCAATCTGCAAGAACAAGCAATTACAGTAGGTACAAATTATTACCTACCAAACTCCCTGTGCATATCATGTAAGCACTGAAGGCTTACATGATAACCATGCTCTGTAACTTAGTTATCTAAAACCCTGTTAAATGTTTTAAAGACCTTTTCACTGGGTTCCCCACCAGGATAAAAAAAATAAAGAATAATGTCAGCAGATGATATGTCACCACCATGTTTTCAGCAGGACTGGGCCCTGAAAAGCATGGAAGATAATGGTTTATGAGACCTAAAATAATTCTTCAATTAAAAGCACAGGGGACATTTTATTTATTCAATCTAACTAAAACAAAAACGTTTGCTTCAATTAAATAATTAAAACCATCCAAAAAATAAGCAACTTAGTAATCTAAAATGAATATAAGCCATCTTTGATTCTCAGTTGGACAGTTCCAGGCATACATTTAATTCTGATCCAAATTATACTGGGACACATATTTTTTATACAATCTAGTGGTTTTTTTCAACTTATTAAAAATAGGCATTAATAATAATTTTCCATGTTGAAAGCTGACTATTTATTCTTGCTTTATAGCCAAAACCTTACTCATGATAGAACTTCACCATTTATGCTGTTGCCCCTCTGTTGAATTACCTTTAAAATGTTTCTCAAAGGGTATTTGATTATTTATAGGCTATTCCACAATTTTTCTCAGCCACCAGAGAAAAACAATCATTCAGCAATCATATTTTTGTACATATACTGAGATAATTCTGATAAATTGAGCTTAATTTTCCATATGTTTAAGATAAAAAAGAGTAGTGTAACCACAGTGGACAGAGATGGGGCGTGCATGAGGGATCGGAGCCTTGTAAAATCACTTTACAGCTGTCCTAGGAGTTTTCAGAGCCTCTTCTACAACATTTGTAATTCTTTTGAGCTGGGACTAAGTTACGTCTGTATTTCTTCACACAGGAATATGTGCTCTGATTGAGCACCGGGAACTGAAAGATATTCAGACAGAGGAAAAAAAGAGTGGGGACAGTTTATTACATTGTCAGCAGCTGATGGAAAGCTTGTTCTTGCCCAAGGAGTTCTGTGTCCTCTGTAAAGTGCAGGCATAATACTGAATATAACGAAAAAAGTACATACCTTTTCAATAGCATATTGAATAGATGCATAAAACACTTGTTCTAGACCCTCCATTGCAAAAAATATCAAGCTCATCATCTCATCTTCATCTCAGATAACATCTGTCCTTCATTATCTTCACATGCAGGATTCTCTCTGATGTGTTTGAGAACAGCTCTTTTTTCTCTCTGATAAACCTTACATTACAGGGCTCTCACTTGCATTAGAAAACAAGGGTGTTTTTTGTTGAACTACTAGTAGTGAGTCTTTCAGAATTATGTGTTTAATGAAAGTTTCCATAGATGGTGGATTTTATTTGGATGGCATTACACTTCCATAAAAACAGTAGGTCTTTATTGTTTCCATATATACCTCTTATAGTTGTTTTTTGAGCTGGTCACAGGGAAAGCTGATGTCATGTAAAACGTCTACGAAGGGACCTTTCCAAAATTTTTTGGATCATTATCACAGAAACAGAATCAAGAAAAAACGTTTCTGAGAGGCCAGAGGAATTTTTACCAACACACCTTTCTCATATTGAGGTGCAAGGTTCAGCTTAGCTGTTCTTGGCCATCCTTACACTCACACGAGCCACAGAAATACCAATGAGTGTGGTGTTTTCTGGCCATGATTAATTTTAGAGCTAGGTTTTAATTTCACCTATAGTGTCTGCAGATCTGTATGTATAAAACTTCTAGTCACCTTCATATAGTGAGTTCTAGGACAACGGGTAGCACTAGCATAAGATACCCAAGTCCTATCAACTTCCTACTCCCTTGACTAATCCCAGGATGCGTTTTATCTGTAGTTTCAGTTGAGCACTAAGCAGGTATGATCTCAAACTCCATGTATCTGGAGAAGATATCAAAATGTTTTCCAAAGTTTCTGAAGATATTAAAATAGCTACATGAAATTTTGATGTTATTAGTCAAGGATAAGAATTGTCACAACATAGGGAAATAAGTCACATGAATGAGGTAAAGAGAAATGCTAAGTATACCTTTTCCTTATCCTTGAGATGATGTTTTATGTATATAAAATATGTATATTTCAGCAGGAGTGTTCATGGTACTTTGCAGACATAAGAGATCTCCTAGAGATTTTACCATTTAAGGTTATTTGTCATTGCTTTACATGAAACTTCCAAACTTGGCAGGATCCATATTCTTTTCTAATATTATGAGGGATAAAATAAGCAGCCAGGGATCCCATAGACTGAGTAATGCTAAAAGAAGGTGTTTTATACTGTAAATCTGGCACCCTCCACTTCTGAATCTGGATGCATCTGGTCTCAAGATGGCCTGGAGTGGAACTGGACATCATGGTCATGTAAAAAATTCCTCTATCTCAGCTTGAGAACTTGGCTGCTCCCGAGCTGCAGGTGGTCCTCTGCTGGGGACACAGTCTCTTGCCAAGAGCCCTTAGCTGAGATGGGAGAAAGGAAAGCTCCAGAGTTTCCTGTTTTTTGAACTGAAGTGTCAATGACCATTATTTATTAACTGACAAAGGGGCCTTTTTTCTCTCTCTTTTAATTAGAAACTACAACAACTTGCTTTTCAAAGCTGAAAATACTTGAAATGATCCCAAGTAATATTCCAAAACCACTAGCCTAAAGCTGGCAGTTAGAAACCTAATGAAATCTGATCGACTGGCTAAGCCCTCCTTTTCCTACACACATGCTCACATGCACACACACACTCCCCTTGCCCCAAAAACACAAAAAAAGACCCTAGACAAGGTGAGTACATTCCTTTTTAACAGCCATCTAAATTTGTCACATTTAGTGGATATTTTGGGATTTATCCATGAGAGATTACACTTACTGCTTTGAGCGGCAAAATCTCCTTCATGAAACCTCCCAGAGAAGAGTAAGAAAAGTACATTCATTTCAGAGGCTATATTTAATTTCATTCTAGGCTCATCACAGGCATTTATAATCCTCTTCTGTGTGGAATATCTTCATGGTTTGAACTCCTCTTTAGCAGGGTAGATTTAACATTTGCTGTGGGAGGGGGGAAAATCTAAATGAAGCTGTGCCGAGTTGCAGCAGCTGCTCCATCACAGGCTCTCTTCTTCCCCATTTAGCATGATCTCTATTCCAGCTCAGGCCTCTGCAGCACACACACATACACACACAAACACACACCGGCTCACAAGATGTGAGGATTTTGTCTTTTAATAGCAGAGCTTGACAGGGAGCTTGCTGCTGAGGTTCAGCCAGATACAGCTGGTCAAAGCAGTGCTGCTCATTTACATCTGCCTCCCATGCACTGAATTCTGTCAGGGTTTATTTGTCATGGATGGAGTTAATTGTGAAGTGCCCAAAACTTAGAGAATATGGAAGATCCAACATGAAACCAGCATCTGTTCTGTGAATAAACTAAAATGCTGACACAAAGCAGGGCTAAAGCTCAAGTAATTTAGATGGCTGCATAAGTCTCGTGTTTGAGTGCTCCAGGATTATTTAGTCTGTCTCATTCAGTCCTCCTCCTAGTAAGTTCTTCTGTCATAACTGGCCCAAGTAAACAGCTTTTGACCCTGTATTTGCACTGTTTTGTATCTCAAGAGGTGCTTGAAAACTCTGATTGGACAGAAATAATTAAGACTATGTCACAGGTGTATAAAAAGCAACCAGTTTACAGATGGTGTATGACCAAAATGTTTTGAGGAAGGGTGTCTTGAGATGGGGAGTGGGCAGCATCTCCGGAGGTGGGAGATGCATCAGTAGCGCAGATGTGAAGTAGGAACTTCTGAAGTTTGGCTTGAAACTTGCCCGCATCCTCTCAAGCCTATCTGGTATTGCTGGCCTATGCTTCTTTTGCAGAGGAATGCCTGTCTGCAACATGCTTATTTAAACTCAGCAAATCAGCTGTGTGTTTTCTACCTCTTCCTCTTCAGCAACAGCAGGATCATTGTTAGCTGGTCACAGAACCTTCATGATATATTTGCCACCAAGCGGAAACTACTTTTTAGGACTTTTCTGAAGACATTATGGTGCCCAGAAGTTTCCACAGGGAATATATTTCTGAAATATGTTTCTCTCTGAAAACACGGAAAAAACCTCTTCTCTATTGATCTTCAGTCAATGACAGCCTCACGGAAATGAAGACTTTTAGGAATATAAAACTGGCATGTGGTGGCTTTTCACACAGCATAGAGACTTTTTTCAAAAGCACAGATATTTGTGAGAAATCGTGTTTCATTTCCATTTGCACAAAGTTTTATCATGTGCTCTCATATCTATGTTTGATTACATATTTGATGTCGCTTCCCTTGAAAACAAATCTCAAAAAAGAAACTTTTTTTGGATAACCCTACTTGGTAGAGTTGAAATATACTGTTTCCTATGCTAGACTTTTTATAGGCACAGGAACATCAGTGTTATCAAAAATATTCACAACACATAATGCATATGCAAAGAGATACACTTACAAATAAGATACACAATCTTATTGATTCAAGTGTGACTTCAGCATTGCAAGTTAAACACACACTTAAGCTCTTTGCAAAATGGTGCCTCAAACACTTGTTAAAACCTCCCTCTTTCATACTAAAGGGTCATAATAACTTGGAGCTAGTGCTGCTGCTCTGAGTACTTTGATCTATGCAACAAACTCTTCCTTCTTGTCTGCTGCCCATCTGTTCATCTCCTCACCCCAGTTGCACTCCATGAGAGCCTGTGAGCTTCCTGAAGTCTAACTTATTTAGGTGGTATGCAGCAGAAATTCAGTCCTGATCCGTCAGAAAGGCTAACACATTGATAGTGTTGAGCCAGGAGTTAGAAACTGTATCAAATGTGAAGAGGAACAAATTGCAGCTAATTGCAGAAAACTGCTGGCAATCCGTGGGAAAAGGCAGAAACCAAACAAGAAATCCTATAAATTTCAGGAACCTCAGAATTCCTCTTGCCCACGGTCTTTACAGTCTTTCTCTAAACTCATCCTCTTGTCCCTTCAATAGCAAGTTAGCTAACCCTTTGCTCCTTTTCTGTGTATCTTTCTTTGCCTTTTTTTTTTCCACAATCTCTTTCACATCCTCCTCCTTACCTCCAAAAATACATGAATGGATAAATAAGCAGTGACTGTGACCTCTCCCTGACTTTTCTCTGCTTCCAATAGAAACATGGTGCAGGTTGATGCTTGAGTGGAATTCATGATAATATTAATCCTTTTGAAACAAATGTTTCAATGCTTTTGTCATCCGGAGCCTTAGGATAAACTTAGGAACAAGAATATTCTGTCTATATTTATTTGCATAATTTTTAAGATCTTTATGTCTGTTTGGTTTTTATTTGTATACAGTGTGGTGTTCACTACTAAGTAGAGACTGTGGAGTCTCTGTGGAGTCATAGCTATCTGTGGGAAATAATTCAGAAATCTCAACTCTCTTCCATGTTCAGGGAGTCAAACCCCTTCAGCAGCATCTCCCTCTTCCAGGCCATGAAAAACAATATTAAACTTGTCATGATCACTAACTGGTTTGTCCTTTTTCTTAGAAGTGTCATCATATAGAAGTCTGTACAAAGGGCAGATTTTTTTTTTCTTAATTTCCCCATTTCCTTATGCCAGTTCTTCTCCATCCTTTATGTTTATACTGTTTCTCATACATCAGCAGCTCCAGAACGACAAAGTCTGCATTGTCTGCCAAAGATATGAGAAATTTTGCTTTTTCACATCAATCAAGCACTTGACATATGGTCAGTAGACAGTGCAAAAGGTATTGCACCAAAACCCCGTGATTGAGCAAAAGGCTACAAATATTTCCATTTCACTGCGTTTACAACTCCATTCCAAATGCAACTGGTGACTATTTTTGGACAATTTGCCATCCGTTTTCCAAAGGAACTTAGGGATTTTCCTGGAAGAAATGAACTGGATGGCTAGACTGCATCAATTATTACTCGCAGCAGCCAGGTGCCGGGGCGGTATGATGCTGCTGCCTTCTGAGAGAGTCTTGGCAGGGAAGAGCCGCTCGGCGGTGCCACACACGTACACACACACTCACACACTGGATAGCTCCTCATATGAGTCAACAGCAAGGAGCCAGGAAGGATTCTTGTATGGGGTTCCACGTGGTGGTTTATTGCTGCCACGCACGTGAACAGGATCCAGGAACAAGAACCCAGTGCAATTCGGGTCCAGGTTTAAGTGCAGGGCCAGCAGGGGCGGAGAAAGAGCACCAGGGTTTGAGGGCAGGGGCAGGACACAGGCAGGGTTGGGTAGCCAGTGGGGAAATAGAGAGGTGGTGGCTGAGGAGCAGGGAGGGGCTTGTGGGGGAGTGGGGAAGGGGAGAACATTCTGGAGCATGGACGGGGAGCCAACAGGGCCAGCCAGGGAAACAGAACTGGGGTACATTAACAAAACAGAACAGGGTATCCCTGGGAGAAGCCAATTCCTGTCACCTTAACCTGGTGGATGTTTTCAGGGACCAACCTTCCAGGGGATGCCCACAATTACTTTCTAAAATCCTGGATTGAGCAGGACATTGAGAGTGTATTCTTACAGGTTCTACTGTAAAATAAAGGAAGGCTAGGTCTCAGCTTGTCCAGCTGGTAAATGTCAATATTTACGCTTTTTTGTCTGCATTAAGAATTCATAACATCTTTATTTAGAGAACTTTAATGTAGGTACCCCATGCGTACTGATCTCTTTGGGCCCATAAATACCATTTATTGTTTTTAAGAAAACAGAAGGATTAAATAAATACAAATGTATAAGTATGTTTGAATTTTCCCATGCTTTAATAGTTGAAGAAAGAGCTTCAAACATGTGGTTATTTCTAGGACTTGCAATACCAAGTCTGAGATCAAGCAATTTTAAGGAACATAAAATTTATTGGAACCATGTTTTGCTTATTCTTAAAAACCAACATTTTGGCTTTTAAACTCAGATAATTTTTGTGGGAAATTAATGCTTACTGCTAATAACTGGATACCATTTCTAAGAAATCCAGGAACAGTCTTCTGATTAACAATTAAAGATCATTTGTGAATATATCACATGGCCCAGACTTAAAATTGATCAGGTTCTCTTGTGTCTTCATTTGCATTATTGAGAGCTAATTCCAGAATTAAGTGGCTTAGTTAGTTGCAAATTTTTGAAGGACAGCGATGATGTTGATTATTGCATGAAAAAAGCCTAGGATTTTCAAAGAACTTAGGGGAATTAAAGACCCAGCTTGCAGTGGAATGTAGACACCTAAAGCTCCTAAAGCTTATTTATATTATGACTCAAAGATGTTTTGTTACAGAGTTACCTCCTTACAGATTGCAGTACTAACTATTAGTTAAGTTTTGACCTGAGACCTCTGTTGTAGACAAGAACATGAGAAGTGCATGACCCGCATTTAGCACTGCCTTTCTGGATCTCCAGCCACCACCCATCAACAAAAATTCCAGGCATGGCAGTGTGAAGAAATATCCTGTGTCAGGGAAAATCTCCTAGTTTCACATCATGCTGTTTTAATAAATCATGGATATGAGCAGAACAAGGACAGCAAAGGAGATGAAACCCCAATTTAACAGTCAGTGGGCGAACATGTTGGCTTCTGCCACCTCAGTAATGGCGCAATAGTGTCGGTTTTTAGAACATGTTACTCCTATTTCTCCCAGCCATCAAGAACTGCCTCAATAAAACCTCGGGATGAGATGGAAATGAGAAAAATAGTAGTTTAAACCCGAGGGAGTGTATAATAGAAAGGCCTTAAATTTTCCTTTTTCATTTGACATGTCCTTGTGAATCTTCAAGCTTCCCCTTGAAGTGTTGCTTTCAGCTGAAAACATGGCACTGTGCAATCCTGTATCTTGGGTATTTTGAAAAAAGGAGATCTTTCTTAATATCAATTTTAGCCAGTTTTAGAAAATCAATCTGTGGCTTTTCTCTCTAGAATGTTACTATAACCCTTTTCTGCATACCACTGTGTTGTACCATTCAAAGCTCTAAAACACTGTTCTCCTAAACTGTGCTGGCCAGGGCAGTGAGAGATGCAAGGTCTGGAACTTGATGATTGCTAGCAATTCACATGGACGAACAAGACAATAAGGACAAAGTAGCTCTTCTAATTGTTCCTCTCAATCCTGGATAGCCAAGAAGAGCCTCTGCTTAGGGAATTTCAAGGTCAGGAAACATTTCAGTTAAATTTGGGGATCTGAAGTAGAGGGGAAAAATTACTTCCATGGGAGAATAAATTTGGTGATTGGAGGCAGGAGTGTGAGATGAGTCTTACCACTGTGATTTAGTGTAAAAATTTTTGAGGTGGACAAGCTGTGCAATGCATTGCTTCCTGCATTAAATTTAGTGGTTAGGTTCACTAGGATGTCATATGTAAACTTATGGTATTATTCAGCCCACACTCTCCCATAAAAAAGGAATTTTTTAGCTGTAACTAATAATTATAGAGCATTAACTTGGAGCTCTGGTCCAGATGACAAGGATCTGCTAGCAGTAGCACCTTATGATCTGGTCTAGTATGTGTTATTGTTTGAAAGAACAAATAGGCACAACCAGTGTTTTAGACACATATTTAGATCACCCTTGGCAACCCCAGAATGGTTAACATACACACTCTCACTTCAGATTATGTTTCAAATTGAACTGACACCTCTCTCTTTCCATTTACTTTCAAAACAAGTAATAAATCTTTGACAGGCCTCAAATGAGAAACTGGCTAGCCCTATTATTTTTCTTGGGAAGAAAATACCTCACAAAACAAAACCTAATAACAAAAACAGAACTAGTTTAGTTGCAATACAATGGACTAAGTTTTTGGTTGTAAATCCTACTCATGGTGCACTACAGTGCACCAATAATTCTTGGATAAGATAAAAATGTATATGGTTGTTCTAAAGTATATATACACACACAGAAAAAGTCCCAAACCTTATTCATTTTGGCTGTATTTGTGCTTATCTAACCGTAAACCATGGTTAAAACTATTTTGGCAGTGTAACAGTGCATTATGTAGTTTATTGCTCTTTGTTTTGGAAAATGAAAGCTGCTAAGATATTGTGGTTTGGAAGCTGCTTGCAGATCGTATACAGTGTTTCACACAGGCACACACTTTCGCTGTATTTTTGTTTTGTCAATGGATTACAGACGTCTCTTACAGTTAGGCTTTTATGTACCTTTTAAAGATCCTTAAAAAGTGTAGGTGGACTCTGCTCCATTTAATTTGAGTCACTCCTATGGTATCAGAAGAGTTATGTGTTTTACCACAGTAAATATAATAAAAATGTATTATGCCACCCCAGAAGTTGTTGGTTTTCAGGAATTATTGTAACTGGTTTTAATTTCTTACTTGCTAACTAAATCTTTATTCATTTTACCTTTCCTTAAAGAAGGTTTCCAACCTATAAAAATATTTCCCTTTCTGAAACTTATAGAATAAATAAAAGAGAATGGAATTCCACAGTCTTTTTTTTCTATTGTGTGTGCTGTCTGTTGCCAAGATACACACAGAAGCAGTAAATTGAGATATAGGTGAATAAAGAAAAGGAATTAGAGGGAAAATGATACTGGGATGTGTGATGGGTGCTGGTTCTGTGGGATTGGAACAGCAACAACAGAACAAGGTTTTATAGGGAAAAGGATCCCAGTATTTATGGCTTAGGTTATTTTTTGAGGACACTGAATATACAGAGAGATACGAGGAGTAGTATCAGGATAGAGGTGGTGCTTAACAGTTAATTGGAATTGAGAAGTCTGTTGGGTAGACTAGGAGCTTTTCACATAGGGACACTGGGGCCACCAGAGTTGTACCAGAGTCCTGCTTCACCTGGAGTCCTGAAAGGTGGCCTGAGAGTACCTGGATTGTTGATGGATTGTGTACAGTGTTCTCACCAGTACTTTCAGCTCTTACAGTTGCGTTGTATTTACCTGTCAACTTTAAATCAGGATTGTTCCTGTACCCACTGTGCTGGATGCTGGTGGGAAGACTCTTTGTTTTGCTGAAAATAAAACCAAGTGTGGTGAGATTTCAAGGATTATTACGGTAAAAATTATATGTTTCTGTCCAAAAGTTACAGCAGAGATGCAAACTCTGTCAGATGTCAATGGGCCAGATCTCTTAACTTCCCAGCATGGTCCCAGTGGTAATTCCTAACTTAGGATAGATACATTTAGTTTGAAGAAGGTTTCACAGAGGTTTTTGTGTTTCCTCCCTTTTCTGAATAAAATGGAGAACTGCTCTTTAAGTCCATTTCAGCATTTTTTTCAACCTTTTTACCTCCCACTTGTATATCACTGTCAGGGGAAGAGTAGCTTGAGCATAATTAACAGCTTTTAAAAGGGATAAAAATTTCTTTCTTTGTTCACTTTTAGCTCAGGACAAAAAGGTTGGTAGAAGTACAAGGAAATAAATGACTAACTTATTAAAGTGCTTGTGAAACAGACGAGGTTCCATTTTACATAGTCCAATTGTTGAGAGGAAGTAGGGAAATATTTTTCTAGTGGAAAAATACAGTCTCCAAGATAGTCATGACAGTGAGCAGAATCTGAGTGGTGCCCAGGTGCCAGCCTCCTCCCACCACAGCCATGTCTCCCAGGCAGCTTGCCTGGCTATGCCTGCCATGGTTCAACCTCAAGCGCGCTAGGACAGACACCCCAGATTATGGGCTCCAGGTATGCCTGAGGCCACATATGCAGGCACATGGAACATGGAGAGGAGTCTGGTCATGAAGAAAAGCCTGATCCAAGTGTGGTGGAGACATGCACAGAGATTCAGAACTAGAGGAATCAACCTGAGTACACAGGTTTTTAAAGACCACGACATAATGTGAAATACAGACTGCATTTGTATGTGGTGAAGTAAAACATGTACTTTAAAACATAATGAAGCAGCTATTGCAGTGATTGTACACACAGTGGTTCTCACACTATTCCTTTGTTATTGCCTTCTGTTACTTGTAGCCATGCATTGACGTATAACAAAGATATGTGGGTGTAAGAAATATTAGAGTGCTCTCATTTATGGCATACCACTGAAGGGACTAAAATCAATATGGAAGAGATAAAAAAGTAAATTAGTCTTAAAGGCTGAAGCTATAAATCAACATTGTGCAAAGTACCAATCGGATTTATTTGGTGCTTTTATTGCAAAAATACATAGTAGGAATTGGCTTGCATGGAACAGAATAGCAGGTAGGGCACACAACCACACCTTTGCCTTTGCTGCCAAGGTCTGTCCCTGCCTACACAACTATTCTCTGACTTACTGAAGCTCTTCTTTTTATGTTAATTTATCTACCAGTACCCTGGCACCTGCACCAGGGTGTGGGGGCCCTGGTTGTGTGTGGGGGCCAGCAGAACCCTGGCAGACTGCAGAGAAGGTGACCTCGCAGCAGTGCTTACAGGCCATGCTGCTAGGCTGGTTCACCCTCTATTTCACAAGAGCATCCTCCTCCCTGTCTCCACCGTGGTATAGATGTCCAGATTCCTTCAGATCTGTACCACATACTGGTCCAGGCAAGGCCCACTTACTCCTACAAATGGTGAGGCCCACATACTTCTACAAATTGAATGCAAACTTATTTCCAACACCTCTTCCAGGAAACACGGTTTTCCTGCTGGCCTGACTAGGAAAGGTAAGTGTAGGCCTAGGCTGGGTTCCCAGATCCTGAAGATAACTGCTGGGGAAACAGAGGTGCTTTTCTGCAGCTCTGGTAAGTGCTTTATCCCCGTCAGCGAGCAAGAGAGCGCTGCCAAGGGGCCCCTTGGCTGTGGCAATGTTTAAAGGGACGTGTCAGTCACGAGCACGTTCAGCATGCTCTGAAAATGCCTCTCCAGCCATGGCCTGTCGGGGATTTAGGAAGAGGAATGCCTCTGGGAGCTGGTATCCCCAGCTCCCAGCTGCTCAGCCCTGTCAGAAATGGGCCCGTTCTGCTGATGTGCTGAGATGTGAACCCTGGCCCCAGGGAACTGTGGCAAAGAGGAAAGCATCTCTGGTGTTTATGTGCCCGCAGGCTTCTGCAGCAGCTGTGAGCTCGTATTTGGTGCCTCAGTTCTGCATTCACAACCCAAATTGTCCTTGAGACCCCCAGTGTGAATCCAGGATCTGGATCCGCCCCACTCGAAGTGCATTAACTGGTGCGCAGAGTAATCCCTACTCTTTCTAAAATGGCTCTTTGCTTCTCTGTTTATCTTCCTTTATTTCACCTCTTGTTGACTCCATCCCTTCATCTGGCCCCCAAACTGGACCTCCTCTTCTGGCTTGCAGGCCTGATCCCGTCCTGGCACGTCCCAGTCAATCCAGCAAGCACCTTGTCCAAACCCAGGTTTTTCTCTCATCTCCCTCTCCAGGGCCTTTCCTGGCTCTGGCCAGGCACCATACCCGTGGCTAGTCTGCCTCAGATTATTCCCCAAATGCCTCCCAGTTTTCTCTAAGGCTGCAGTCAGGATCCTTCCATGATCTTCCAGTCCCAGTGACAACAGCCGCTCTTCACCAAAACTGTGAAGGAGCAAGCATTAGTTTCCAGAAAAAAAGGATGATTTTATGTGTGAATTGTAGAATTTTAATTTTTTTTTTCTTTATTACTTCCTTCCTGAAAGTCTTCTCTGTGAAGGGGCCCACAGGTAACACTGACAGCGCATTGTGTAACCTGGTGCAATTATGTGTTTGCTCTGGTAAACAAACAGGGTGTAGAACCCAGCCAGTTCCCAGATTTCATAACTTTCCCCAAATGTTTTCACAGGAAAGAATTCACATTTCACTTCCTCTGCTGTTGCAAAGGTTCAAAGCAGTCATTCTTGGCATATGGTTTTATTTTATCTAGAGCTTTATTTATCCTTGTTTTCTCTGAATATAGAAGCCACCATAACTAAACTGTTCTGTAATTCAAATACGTGTATAACTACATAGTGAAAAAATGAAAAGGGATTTTAAACAAAAAAAAAATGAACTTGGCACTAAACCACAGCATATTTCCAAATGAAACCCCACAGAATCATTACTTTGCCTGTGTGGTAGGATAAAATGAAAATACCCTCCATGAATGTTTTCCAGCAAAATGACAGCCGAAACTACATAATGTATAGACATATATATATATATGTATAACACAAAATTGGCTAATATCACTTGAACTTTATTCTTCTCTAGAATATCCTTGTTTACACAATGATTACCATTCATTTATATCAATCTGAGTGAGAAAAATGCCTACCACTTACAGACAATCTGACCATCATAGTCTCAAATGTAACCTCTGTAACTAGCATGTTTTCCATTAATTTTTTACTTCATATATTGAGAACTTTACTTTGTATTTATCTCTATTTTGATTTTTTTCTTTCAAAACTTTTTCTTATATGTGATGGATGACTGAACTTATTTCAACAGCTGTCGGAATTTTCAAAAGTAGAAAAAATATTTATTATGTAGTACGGAATTGAAGTAAATAGATAATTATTTCCAAAAATCATATTTCCAAATTGTCTGGGAAAGAAAAACTGTATATGGCACGAAAACCCCCTCCAAACAAGATCAAAATAGACAATCCCACATTCTATCTTAGATTTTAAAATAAAGAAAAAAGGGGAAATCTTTCTGTGAAGTGAATTCCATATATCAGAAAGATAATACTTTTCTGACTAAAATAACATTAGATATGGGATTTATTAGTGCAGGCAGATATAAGTAGTTTGCCCTAGTTGTTGTTACTCCTTTGTAGCTAAATTCTCAATGTAGATTAATAGAATTCTTAGCAGTCATAGAAAACCCCACTTTCCAACTGGAGAAGAAAATGTTGACAAAATATGGGAGGATCATAATTAATATCATGGAGAACAATGAGTTCTTCAATTAAAAAAAAATGGGTGTATCCGCACTGCAGTAATTTTATATCCCCCATTTAAAATGAAATAATGATCTAACAATTTACTGTGCAGATGCATTCTCTTTGCATTAATTGTGGCAGGGTGAACAAGTTCTAACAATATGGTAATTAAAACTGATCATGTTTCAATCCAGAGCTGGAAGGATTCAGTAGATAAGTACTGCAAGACAGCATCTTTCATCTTTTTGTAACTGGCTGAAGTCTGCCCGCATCAGTAGTAACCGAGAGGTTTTATTGTCCTGAATAAAGATCTACTGGTGTGTTTTCTTGGTGAATTGAAGCAGAAGTTTCAGTTCCATGTACCAGTACAGCTCTCACTGTCATCAGGGGCTTTGTGGGCTGTCTCTGCACTAGCAGGAATTCAGCATTCTGGACTGCGCATTTACATCTTACCCCTAGGAATATTCACCTGAAGGACAGGTTGGGAGAGCTTGCTGTGGGAACATCTGAAGGACAGATAGTATTTAGGTCACCCAGGCTAAATTAACATGTGAAATATACTAATTGTTTCAAAAACTTGTACTTTTTTATTTGACATGTTGACACCTGCTACAGACCTACTACAGACCTGCTGAGACTCTTTAGAGGCTGCAGGAAATGTGCTTACTCTAAGTCACATGCTGCATGACCTTAACATCAAACTGCAAAGCATAGGAAGATTCTGCTTTCCCTTCACTTTCTGCACTCTTTGTTGGTTGGTCTTTTGTATGAGTTATATTAACGCTCAGTGACAACCTTATACTGCTTGTATCTGAATTTGAACCATTTGAACCACTCAGGAAAACGTCTGCACTATATTTAGAGAGAAAACCTTTCTTTCTTTCTTTCTTTATGAGTGTAAATTATTTTGCTCAAAAATAGTTGAGTCAATACCAGTCACAGAGCTGCCAGACTTACAGGAAATGATATATAGGCCTCTGCTCTACATGCAGGACAAAAAGGCAGGAGGGAAAACCCCTCTAATTTGTTTGTATGAAACATAGCATTTCTCTTCTGCACAATACTTGAGGTAGTCTCGTTGAGGAACTGATTTTTCAATTTTGGAAATGACACACTGTTGTGAATCTAAGCAGATCTACAAAGCTGGTGGCAAAGAGAAGGATGGCTGATGGGGGGCAGGAGCAGTGTACATCCCTGTGCAAACAGGCATAGGACTCCTGCTTTAGTAAATTATGGTCTTCAACATGGTGGGCTGACTAAAAAGAATTTTCACCTGATCTTGAATCACCCGGGTCTATGTAGATGTTATTCCTCCTACTGAGAGCTTCTCTGTGGGACTGCTCAGGCAATAGCTGAGTTAATGAGCTAAATTATGTGAAACTGAAGCTTATAATTAATACCACAGAGAGAGCACAGGTCAGACCCATACTGCCTCTTTGACTAGTCTACACAGAGATATATAAAATCAATTTGGAGTGAGAGGGAATTATTTTCTAATTGTTCTGGAACTAATCAGTTAAATTTTTGGACTGCATGTCTGATACTCATTTATTGTCTTCTAGCTTCAGCTTCTGCAAAATCTTCCCAAACAAAACAAGCCTATATTCTCACAGGTCTCATGATGTTTTCAAAGCATTACTGAAAACATCACCTGTGGAAAGGGCTGCTTACCACACTCTGCCCTCCAACTTCAGTCTGAATATGACCCTGTAAGATTTTCCCATGTGCTGAGAAAATCAGAATGTTCTAGAGCAAACTGTAACTTGCCCTTTTGATTTTGTCTGTGTCACAGCATGTGCCCTGATTACCAGAAGGAGGGGAGCCTATGAAGTTAACTCTGTAAATAATATATATCTTTCAAGTATCACAGGTAGGAGCCTTAGAGACAGATTTTTGGTTTTGCCCTTGAGCATGGTAAAAGAACATTTTGGACAAGAGGATCTACTTGACTACTTTCAAAGTTCAAAATGTATTTTTGGAGAATTGGGAAAGAGTAATAATAACTCCAAATTCAAGAAATTTAATGTTTTGGAATACAAGCAAAGCCCTGAAAATCTTGAGAGACAAAGAGGTTTAAGAAAATAAGCCAAACTGATACAGAACAATTTTTTTGAAAGTTGCTTCTTGTGCTACCAAGAAAGATAAGACTATCAGAGAGTCACTTTGCACACAAGATGATGTCACTTTCTAGCAAAAAACTGCAGCTTGATGAAGATTTTTCACTCTGAAGGCAGGAGGATGAAGATGCTTTTTTACTGTGCCCACAATAAGCTTAACCTTGGGCAAGCATGAATTTCATTATAAGAAATCTGACTAGAAGGCAATCAGAAAAATTCCAAGGACAAATTAGAATTGTTCTTGCTGCAAATGAACCACATTTTGAACTCTAATGGATCCTGGTTTGTCCACAGTGTTGTGCACAAGCTTGAATTGTAATGTTTTATGTACATGTAATGGTAGGTTAAAGTTACATGTTTATTAAAAGAAAAGCTACAAGGCTTAGCCAATATATGATCATCCTAGATAAAAGCTGATTCACTTTGGCCCAAGGGCAGAATCACTGGGATAAATCCTACTAAGCGCTAAAATCAGAAAGAATCAAAGCTACAAATCTGGCATGCAAGAGCTTTAATCTAGAAGCACTATATACATTGTATTATAGTTTTGATTTTAATGTACTCATTGCTTGAGGAAAAACCATCTGCTTTACATTAGGCCTGCGGTGCAGAGTACATAGATTTCATCACATCTCTGAACAGAATAACAATAAATGGACTGTGAACCATTCTTCAAATAACTTCTTTAAGAATATAACAACTGGTATAATATTTCATGGTATGAAAACACAAAGAGAATGAAACAGAATAACTGCAAAAATGCACTTTGAAAGAATGTTTCAGAATCATTTTGGTCATGTTCCATTTTTTTTGTTGTCCATTTTGACGGTTGGCCATCTTCAACTGTCGCTGAAGAAATTGATTCAAAACTTTCACTTTGTTCCTGCTTTAGACATACTAAAATACTAAATGAGGTATTATATTTAGAAGATATATTGATCTTCTGAAGCATGAAAAGTGCTGGACAAGTTCTGTGCTTTTTTTTCTCACAAGAAAGTTATTTGTTAAAACACTAAGGAAAAAATTTACAGAACTCTGGATTTTCAAGAATAGATTAAGACAGAAAACTTTTCTAGGCTTTATAAATAGCTGAGTTTAGAAAAAGTTGTCAGGTTGTTTTCTGGAATGGGACTTCCATAATAAAATATAAAACCCAAAACAAGAAAAAAATATGGTGCTCATGAGTGTTTTCCAAAGGAAGCCAGTAACCTGTTTTCACACAGAAGTAAATCTATCTATCTGGAACTGTCAGAAAAGCAGCATAGATGTGATCATGATCATAATGTTACACAAGGTATATCATTGTGCAAACATTATCTACAGCATAAAGTGACATACATGGTTATTATGGTCACCAGCCAGCAAAAAGAAAGCTCAAAAGATGAAGAAATGAGGTGACAATAAATGCAGTTAACAGCGCAGTTTTCCACTGCTTTGATGGAGAATGTATGCTTGCTCCAGGCAGTCCAAGGCAGCAGTACTACAGCAGGAGCTCATCCAGAACAAACGTCAGGTCAGAGCCTGAAACTTCAGTAGTAGCCAAAACAGAACATATCTGGGATTATGGCACTGCATGATATGAGGAGGAGGCTTTTAGGTCCTGTTATTCCATCACAGCGTGATCTAGATTCCCCTGCTTTGGAGGATAAATTATCATTGGCCAACCACATTTAGGCCAGAAATTAGGAAATTTGTCCTAACTGTCAGAAAAATGCAGTGGTGCTTGATAACTTTGGGTGTGGGATATGACCATATTCCTTTACCACCAAAGATCTAGTGCTGGTGTCTGGGAAGTCTTTCTCAGCTGAGATTGGAGAGCCTTGCTGTTTACACTAGACCAAGCTCCAGTGTCTCAATCACTCTCCAGACTTCACTTGACTGTAGGTTGAGATCTTTGCTGATAATAATAATTGAAGTACTGACATCAGGCTCACATGTAGATTCTAAAATTAGGCTGGTGCTGACTCCACACCTTTCACTCTGCTGTTGTTTCTGTTGCACTTTTTCAATTGTATGAGTCAAGGCAGAACTAAATAATGGTCATGCAGACTAGCTGGCACAGATCATTCTGATTCATCCATGAATCTGTAAATCAAAAGAAGTTTCAAATGCTCAATAAAATAGTCTCATATGCTGAGATCTGCATACATAGAATATGAAAACATTTTTTTTTTTAACTCAACTTTAATTAAATTAAAGGGATGCATATTTAAAAAGGGAATCTAGAGAGGAGTTACCTTTAATCACTGGGGTGATCTCCCCTGCTTTGGGTCAGCCCCATTATCTGACTCAGGTCTTCACAAGTGAGCAACCAGGAGTGCAGGTTCTGCATTTCCATCAAGATCTAGTAATAATTGTGGAAGGAGGTGAATAGATCACTTTGGAACAAAATCTGCCACTGCAAAGGCAATATAAGGCTCCCTTTTCCATGGGAGCTCACTCATCCTCCATGCTCAAATCAGAAAGGTTCATCTCTAGCAGCTTCTATGACTGAGCCTGACTGTGTCAGGAGAGAATGGACCAGAGATCTTCTGTGAGTACATCAAAGAAGTTGCATTTCTTTGAATCTATTTTGACTTATTTGTGAAGACAGAAAAACCAGGAAATGTATATCAAAAAATGAAATATAGGTAATGGACCCCAAACTAGTTTACATTTCCATTTATTACTTTACATTTTATTTTTAGCCTGGGACTGAAAAGTATTTGGATGCAGGAGATCATAGAATCTTAGAGTATCTCAAGTTGGAAGGGGCCCACAAGGGTCATGTTATACCCTAAGCCTTAATTTTTCCTGTTTGTGAACAAAGCACACTTTTTTCACTGCAGTAAGCAGAGGAAGTGACCACACATTCTAGTTCCCTTTTTGGTACCTAAAAGAAGACTATGAAACTAAATGAGATCCTGCTAGCACTTTGTCTGATGTGACATTGTGTATATTCTTTTCTTCCTCAATGTAATTCAGTGGCTCTCAGCATACAGCAGAATCCAATTAAATGTAATAAATCATGATAAACATACATTCAAGTAGGAAAGAGGGCTTTCACAAAATTAATCAAAGCAATAGGGAAAGACAACTAAATGGGTCAAGGGAATAAAGCAAAATATTATGCTTAAATTACAGTAAACACAAAGAAGGAGTCTGAAGATCTGACCATACCTGGCATCTGTTGGGACCCAGGTGTCAGAACATATCTACAATGTTCTGCAATGTTTAGAGTCTGGCACAAGTGGTCAGTGGCTCTATGACTTCAAATGACAGTCATCCCAAAGCAAAGTATATTGTACAAAAAAAACCCCTTAAGTAAATAACCTTTCTGGCAAAGATCATGTTGGTATTTCAGGTAAATCAGACAGTGTTTATTTTAAAAAATGCAGTAAAACCTTAATGAATGCCTCTGAATTTGGCAAAAAGCCAAAGCAAAATTCTGTAGCGCTGCTTTTCAGAGAAAGTGAAGTTATTATTCACTTCATGGGTGTGGGATAATTATTATATGCTTCTTTGAAGCCAAACTTTTTCAAAGGCAATTTAAAGCATCAAGTAAATTGCATGTGTTTTAAAAATAAAATACCTATTTTATTGACAATACAGACATTTGGCCAGAAGGAAATCTATAAAAGGAGTGGATTTATTGGAAGAAGTGATAAGAGAGTTTTCTAAAGATTAGAACTCTGTAAAATACAATTTTTTTTTGGTGATTCTTACTGCATCCATTCTAAAAAGATGATTTCAATGGGAATTTTGTTCCTACATATCTATGGATCTATCTATGTATCTATCTACGTATCTGTCTATCTATGTATCTGTCTATGTATACATGTATGTATGTATGTATGTATCTATCTAAAACTGATTCCTCTGTGAGCCCAGACCTTGGTAAGAGATAGTTACCAGCCTTATTCACTTCATAGGGGAGATACAGATTCACAATATACTCTTTGAAACCTCTCTACTCATATTTTAGCTTTATTTAAAGTCTTCTCTTGGATAGATAGTCTGAATGATTTAATGACTTGCAACAGTTAATATAAGAGTTTACATTCTGCACATGTCCCAGGTGAGTCTTTTCACACAGTTCTTGGAATTTTTTGAGTCAGAGATCAGTCAGTTTGTAAAATTGTGAAGAATTGTCCACAGAATTTTTGGCCTGGTCAGCAAGCTTGTCTTTAGCCAATTACCTCATCTGCAAACAGAAAGTCTCTTCAGAATGAGAACTATGAGATAAGAGGGGAACAGTTATGGCAGAGCTTCTATTGGATAAGTGGATGCATCATCTGTGAAAAATATCCAGCACTGTCCCAGCTAGCTGATGCTACGCAGAAACATGCAAGGCAAACTCTTAAGGGATCACAATCAGCCTTAAAGGTCTTTGCTTGAAAAATACCTCTTAAAAAATGTTCTTCCTCCTCACCAGACCAGAGATCTGAAGAAAAAAGAGTAAGCATAGAAAACTAAGCGGAGTGCCAGCAGTTCCAGCAGAGCTCAAGTGCTGGGATCACTGTATCTGGCTTTCACGCCTGCCCAAGGCAGCCAGCACTGAGTGCTGTAACACCCACTGGTGCTGGCATCCCCGCCACTGTAAAAGCTTTCTGCTCGACTTTCATATCCCTTGTCACGGTGAGGGAAACAGCCAAGATGCCACTGGCAGCAGCAAATGGATGATTCCCAAGGACTTCTGCTCACAGAATACTTCGAAGCAGGATACAACCTAGCTGAATGTCTTGGATAATTGATCAAATGATTTTATATTGAAGGCTGAGCACCAGAGGCCAGAACAGATGCATTGCCATGGGGTCACATTTGGACATAAGTTCTGTGTTTTCTTTAGTGAGAGGGGACTGGCAGTTTCTTGTACATAAAAATATAAGTTGCTTCTGCATTCCAGATGCTGTGGTGATACAATTACATCTTTCCAATTTTAAAAAGTTTTATTGCAACATTGACCAGTCATGAGCATAAAAGGAGTGTGACCAGGGGGTGGATTAGAAAGATAAGAAATTACTAAATTCAGTTTTCCCCTCCCAATTTCCATGTCTGTGAGATGGTATATAAATCAAACTGATTGCCTATTAACATGTTAAACAAATCCACATGCTGGTCATGTCAGAATGTAAAAGGAATGTAATTATTTAGTAATTTTTTCCTCCTAAGTTCTTCTCAACAACATGCAGATGCCCCAGTGTGGCAGTGATTCCTATATCTGGAATAGGCACCAATCCTGGCCTACCAGCTGCTTATGTAAAAGTTGTGAAATTGCTTATGTAGATATTTTGGATAGCCTATAGCTAAAATGGCACTAGATGTCTGTGTTTAGGTCCTTGAGTATCTTTGTGTGTCATTCACCGACGTGCGTAGGAGATTGAATTTGAGAGTCCAGAATTTCATGATTTATTTGTGTAACCACTAGCTATGTATACCCTGAGTAATTAAATGGCTGATCTTGATCTTATACCTTAGTCATGCTTTTGATGTTCTGTAAAATACAGAATGAAGCTACATCTAGCATTACATCTGGTAACAGATCTGTTCCATTTCCAACAGTGAAGTATTTCAAATAGTCACTTTTCATTACTCTGAGTTAAGAGCAGAATGGATGCTGACATTATCGCTGAGCAGGGAGGAAAAGATGCATACCAGTAAGACTGTGTCAGTAGATTGCTAATTGCTGTGTCAGTAGATTGCAAAGGTTTCAATTTCTCAGTGAAGGGCAGGGATTACATTCTTTGAAACTATACAGATGCTGAGGAGAGGCTGAATAGCTGAGGAAAAAATAAAATAGAAAGGAGGAATAACACAAAAGCTGATTTCTCCACCTGTAGAAAAGAAAATCTTCCAAAAGTGTCTAGAAAATAAAGCACATTTTTTGTTCTATTGCCTCAGCCTCTTCAAATAATATATCGTCATTTATGAAAAACATCTGCCAGTTAGTGGCAGAACTGAAATGTGGAATGGTCTGTGGTTTTGTTCTACTGTCATTATTTTCTATCTTCCCTTCTTTGATGCCAGAATGGTTGTAGTACAGGTCAGAAAACTAAGGTTAAAAAAACCCACAGTCAGTGTTTTCTAGGCTATATATTCATTTTTAAAATAGGCATAAGAGCTTTTCTCCGTTTTGCATGAGGGATAATCATCTCCAACTTCAGAGGCAGTAACCATTCCTGCTGGGATGGGAGAAAAGTTAGGAGACCCAGAGGTGACATTCAGTGCCAGAGACTTCCAGAATTGTTTTAGGTGTATGTGGACAGTACAGTTATTTTTGCAAATACGTTCTGTATTTTTCTACATGAACAGGCAGAAGTGATCTCTATTCTGAGGCACAGAGTTCCTAAGTAAGGTAGGCCACTTCTAAACTCACCTGTCAGCTTTAAACAAGGAATTTTCTTACTTTGCAGACTGAATTAAATCCACTGTGTCTGGGCCTCCAGGTGAGGAAGAGCAGTCAGGGTACAGACACTGACAGGGATAGAGGGGAAAATAGAAAGTGAGTGGGTAGATCTGTACTTATGTTTTTGTTTGTTTCTCCCATAGGCAAAAAGGATTCCATGAAACATTGACAGAAATATTTACAAGTGGAAAATATAGGATTTCCTTGCAATTTTTGCAAAGGAGCTCAGATAACTTATGCTGCAGTTTGACAAGTTCCATAAGGTAGAAGAGTATCATGAGCAAAGAAATATGTAAGTTCAGCTGCTATGAGAACATCTTGATGATAGCTGAGAACACCTGCTGCAGGCTGAGATATGATACAAAAAGGCTCTCACCTAGGGAGTAAACACCTTCCTTTTCCAATTCCTCTAGATGGATTTTGAAATGTTTGTGTGAGCCATTTCCAAAGGCTTTTTATGGAATTTCAAAAACACATAAAACCAAAAAAAACCCCTATTTGGCAGACACCTATGAGCCCTTTAAAAGCACACAGGCAAGCATCCACTCTTGGGCTGTGCACACATGTTTTTCCCATAGAATGAAAGGCTCCAGTCATGGACTAAGCAGAGTCATGAATAAAAGATAGAAGAAATCCATTAAGTCATATAAATTGTTTTCAGAGTACAAGCTAGCTTAGTCTAGGTCTGAGTGTCCTACCCAACAGCATCTCTAACTAACCCCCAAGGGATCACTGCTGCATGTCCTATTACTCCCAAAGCTTCCTTGATATTTTGGTCTTTCTTCTACGGTTTTATCTAACAGCTCCCTGCTGCATCCTCTTCAGTCAGAACAGATCATCCTTACCTTTTTATCTCAATTTTATGGGAAATGGAGACTGACTCTTTCAAAGCATGAAGAAAACAAGGAATTCTTAGTAGTAGAGAAAGAGACACTTTCTAGGACAGGCATTTGACATGAGTTTTCAACATAATGTTCAGCAAAACCAAACCAACACAAATCTGGCATGCATAAGGAATTTCCACATATAAAGGAGGTAAGAGATTTTCCCATATATTTATGCCTTTAATACTATGAATAATAAATTCAGCTAATATCTCTTTGTCCCGCACTATGTAAAGGACTACATTCACTTTTAGAAAAAGAAAACCCAACCCCCCCAAAAACCCAGCATGCTGAAAGAAATGGATTTTCAAAACACAATAAAAACAATGGGCTTGTATTACAGGGGAAGGTTTTTACTGAAGATTTATCTTGTCAAGAAAAAAATAATAGCTGCTCACCTGCCACTTCTGCTGGATCACTCTATTACTTTTTACTTGTCTCTTCATACCTATTATTTTATAGCATGGTGTATGGAAACACCAGTCCCTGAATAAATACTGTTCAAATCGACTAAGTGTGATCATTAAGAAATATTTCGTTGTGTGCCTGGCTGGAAGGCAGTTTCTTGAGATAACTGCATAGAGACAAGAAGGAAGAAACTAAGAAGAGAAAAACATAGGATAAAGGAAGGCAAATCCTTCTCAGAGGGAGAGCTTGTACAGGTCTACTGGGCTCTTGCATGAATTGGAGGTACCACAATTGCCCTAGTCAGACAGCTGAAGCTTTTATTCATCAATGAGGAATCCTGTTCCGTCAGTGAGATGAGAGAGATGATGTAAGAGATCTTTGCATCATTCTGTGATCGTAGTGTTTCTGTTTACTGTTGCACTTGATTGAAGTTAATCAGATGATGTACTTCTACTACAGACTCTGCAGTGAAGTAGCCATTTTGAAGGTTTCTGACTGATAAGCAGAGATTAAACAGTTCGATCACAAGCTATAGAAAATGATAGGTCATAGTTGTTTATGCAGCTTCCCAGGAAACACTCTGCAGAATGATGATGAGACTTTTCATGAGCAGGGTAAAGAGAACAATATAGCTGTAATTCACAGCACTGGAATATTTTTAGTTTCTAGTGCTTAAAAAGCAGGCTTTGACAGATTAAGAATCTGAAAAATCAGAACAGGATGCAATTTATCCTGCAAGGCCAAAAATGTTAGCCTAAAGATCTCTTTAATATGATCTAAATGGCACTTCATCTGATGTGAATGCTTTTATTTAGGCAGACTAACAAAAAAAATCTTGAAAGCCACAGAGCCTACACTGTGGTTACAACTGAGTATGATCCCAGAAGCAGATAAGTAGCTGATTTGCTCCCAATGTGCAGGATTTCAAAATACATTAATGGTGTGTGAGTCTTTTTTAATCTCCAGCCAAGAGTTACTATTTTTTCTCCTTCTGCTACTAGGCAAAATGTGCCTGGATATTTTACAGTGTGTCATAAATTAAAGAACACCAAAGGGACCTTTCTTCTTTATTATAGCAATCTACACGAAAACCACAGTCTGATTTTATATTGTAAATAGAACAACATATCTGGTTTCTAATTCCAGCAAGCTAAGAAGCTAGTTGTTAATGTGGGTCTGAAAAAGCATTTCATGCATGATTTAAGCAGCTGAGTGTAGATAATTTTATCTGAAATTATACCACTAAAAATATAGTATGGCAAATGAAAGGTCAAGTACTTGCTCTTAAGGGATGGAAGAAGGGTCCTTCATCATTTATTGCATGTAATTTTTAAAGAAGTGTTTCTCAAGTTCTAGGTTACAACTAGGAAGTTATAAAAGGCTCCAAGGACATAATGGGTGGAAGAAGTATGTACAAGTTCTATTCCTCTAGTGTGGGGATTGACAAGAGAACATGAGTGGGCTGTAATACCTGACTGGGTATGTTTATCTTAGCCAGAGAATTGCTACCTGCCTCTCACTACTGGCAATGGCTTTATTTCTGCTGGGCAGGAGAACTGACTTGGGGCTGCATGATGATTGACAGCTCAAAATGTTGAGAAAGATTGCTTTGAAGGAACATGACTCAGAAGCAACTGGAAAAGAGAGAGCAGAGCTATTGCCATGTTCTCAGCATGCAGGGGGCAGAGGAGGAAGAGTGATGACAAGGGACAGGCCAAGTCTGCTGTAAGACTGATGGTCAAGGCCTAAAAAAAATAAAATTCTCTCTAAAGCTGAATAAAAGACTGATATGCAACAACTCTCTTTATGCTGCAAAGCACGAAAAGTTATTTAAGCTAACACACATAAACATGTATGTTAATATCTGTGTTATATTCAGTGCTCTGAGCTGCTGTAGCAGGAGTCACTCACCACCATGCCACAGCTAAAGAGAGCAGCTGCCAGAGCAAGGAACGGAGAGCAGTGAGAAGTTGCAAAGAATGGTATCAAAGAAGTTTGGAAAAGCTACAACAAGCAGATAAGCAGCTTAGTTTACTGCTCAAATTGGGTCGTGTTACCCAATACATTTTATCGATTGAGGGCTGCTGCTTAAGTGATATCTCAAAGTGGACAAGAGTTGACCTAGCAGTTGCCACATCAGAGGAAAACAGATTCTAAAATAAAGCAAAACTGGTATTTGCTTTAGGCATTAGGTGTTATAAATCATCTTGTTTAACCAACTTGTTGGAATTTTCTTTCTCACTCCCCCTCCCCCTTCCCCCCATGAAAAAACAACTGCTTGGTGATCTGTGTCTGCAAGTATGGGAGTCAGCTCATTTGGAGTATTCAGATCAGTTATTCCAAGTTCCTGGGTAGAAGCTCAGCTGCTGTATTTGTTGTGAGGATCCACATTTGAATGCAGTCCTTCCTGCTGCCAGTTGAGCCCTGGCAGAAAGCTCATCCTAGAACCACAAGGCTGTTGCGTAAGAGGGAGTCACCAGTCAGGCAAGTCTGGTCTAGGAGCTTACAGTTGGCTCTGGGCCCTGTGGTGTGAGCAGCACTGCAGATCTCCCTGCACTGCCTGTACAGCAGTTAAGAGCCTTGGCAGCAATTCTGAGCCATATTTGTCCTTTGCATATCCTATTAGTGACTTCAGCTACTGTGCAGTGCTGCTCTAGGAGTCTGCCTACCTTGTTCCCTGACAAAACAGGCAACTGCTCCAGACATGAAGCAACCATTCCTGCTCTACCATAGGCTAAACTCTTCATCTGCCTTTGCCGATTTCAAGATGCTCTCACAGTATACTTTGGCCCTGTCTGCAGAAGCTGCACAGTTGTCTTCATTCAGAAGCAGAGGCTAAAAACTTCATTGATAATATCTAAACAATAAGCTCAAATAGATCTCATTCTACTGGTATCTGTTGAAGTAGGTTCTATAAGATTTATACGACCCCTGAGAGAGGGTAAGGGTATCCCCTAATATACAAATACTCTAGTTCTAAAAAAAACATACAAGCAATGAAAAATATTCAGTGGTACACTTACTCAGATCTGGATCTTTTGCCACATATTTCATTTTTGTCCAGATTCTAGCATTAGAGAGCAATGGCATGCTGACTTCAAAGCACTTTGAACTTCCACAAGTTTTGAAGTCACAGCTGAGAAAATCTGTATCTTTCTCATCTGTAGCAAGAAGCATTTTAAATGCTGGTTTTAGATGTCTGCAAAAAAAGGAAGGAATGAAACAAACTTAGATGTGACTTCACACAGTTATATTTGAGGGAAAAAGTAAAAGCTTAGAAGCATTTGATGAGGTTTATCTACATTCTTTAAACTGATCATTTCCACATTTTTGCTGCTTAATAATAATATTCTTGGTCTGAGGCTCTTATGGTTGTTATTTTATTTTGTAATATTAAAATTGAAACATAAAGTTAGCAAAACTTTTCTTTGCCTGAGAACTTCCTTTTATTTATTTTATTAAGAACTATTGAGGGACTGAAAGTAGATTTGAGCCATAAAGCTAAGTACATGAAAGTTTATGTACTGATTATAACTCTAGGTCTGAAGTTTAATGCAGATCCTTCTTTATACTGAATGAGGTGTCACAGGCTCTTATTAGCCTTTCAAGGTTTGATTAGATGCCAGTATAATTAAAACATTCTTTGGCACACAATCATGTGCCTTCATGATCACAGGCTGCTCTGCCTACGTGCATGTGCACGTTGCACAGCACTGCTACCACCACCCACCAGGGCTCACAAATGCTACATCATTTTGTTCAGCAATTTTAGGTACTTCTGCAAACAAAGGACTGCTCTATTTTTCACAGTGATTGGCAGTACTGTGAAGTCCTGGCCAGCTCTTGGCATTGAATCTGAAGCTCCATTAGCAGAAAGTCATTCTGCACATACTTTACAGTTCCATTTGTAACTTGGAAGAGCAACTTGCAGCTTCTGTAGAAAAAGGTCTGAGAGATAGTTACAATTATAGTGTTGATGAGATGTCACAATATATGTGCCTTAAAAAACATATATGTCAGTATGGACAGCAAAAATCAAAGAGAATAAACTTTCCAACCAGGCCATTTGTAGCATATTTCAGCTGCAAAGATTGTTCATCTACTGCAGATATAAAACCAAGCATGAAGGTTTTTTATTTTGTTTGCGGGCTTTTGCATTTAAACCTCCATCCAAAGTTGATAATTTTTTCCCCTCAAGAGAACAAAAAAGATGCTGATGAAGAGGTGAATGAATGTCCTAATTGCTGGGCTACAGACTATCCTGGTAGAATAGTCTCCTGAAGAATCCAATTGCCTTAAGTGCATGTCCTAGATCCTACACCAAAGGATACATCCCTTGCTCTCTCACTCTCTACGCTATTCACAAACTACTCATTCCAAGTGGAACGACTTAAAAGGAGAAATTTTTTCATTCCAGGGTATCCTACAAACTACTATGGAGACCATTCACATCCCAACGCCAAACAAGGTAGAGGATGTTTTGCTTGGCAATTAGCTCCCTTTGACAGCCTTTCTGGGGGCTTTCTGTTGGACAAATTCTCTCCATATGTTCTGAAACCACTTACTGGTTTGGGCCCTGCAGAGATGCAGGAAACACCTTATGCGCAACTTTGAGGGCTCAGTAGCCAAGTAGCTTGGCATTGCCAGGATCTGAGAGGCTATGGCATGATCAAGGCAGCCAAGTAAGGACTCTGAAGATTTAAATTTTTGGTTTTAAAAAAGCATGGATTATGGTTCAGAAAAGATGGATTAGAAAAGAATACAAATACCTTCAAAAGTCTTTCAAGTCCACTGAAACCATCCTTTCTCTTCCTGCACCTCCCCCTCAAAACTTTACTGGCAAGTGTCACAAATCAATTTCATAATTTTGTCTAATTTAGCTCTTACTTTTATTAACATGGAGTCAAGTTCCTCTGGTTCATACCACGTACCAACAGATGCCCACTACTCCATGTTGTGGGAAGTCTGCCTGTCCATAACCAGCAAAAAGGGGAAAATTTGATCAAAAATTTTCATTCTGTAAGTATAGGAGGGACTTTAACATTTTATTATTATTATTACTATTATTATTATTTTATTATGAAGCATGAAGGATTCCAATTAGTCCCAACATTCCTCAGGCTTCCTCTACTGTTTCTATAATTAATTTCTTAAATAATGATTTATTTGTATAGATTTCAGACATCCAGACGGTTATGATTATTTGCAGCCTTCAAAACATGTTAAAATAGCTGTTGAAGTAATTAATTTTGAAGTAAATTAAGTTAGTAATTAATAAAACTTATAAGCAGTGTTGCTTATACTTTTATTTGCATCCAGGGAGGATTCAAGAGAAGATAAGAGCCTGTCAGCTTCAGCATAAATCATAAAAAAGTTTAAGGTTGAGGAACCTCTCTTTTTCTCAAAGACTGCCTACTTTGGAAACTAAGTGTATATAGCTGTATTTAATACTAATACAATAATACTGTATGTTGGACATTGAATAGAAAAGTCAGGTTATTAAGAGGAAAACTCATTAACTCGTAAGACTGATCACATCTTTGATTTCACGTATTTGGTTGAATCTTTGGAATTTTTTCACTTAGATACCAATGCCTTAATATTACAGTTCTTCTTTACTTGTCAGGAAGACAAATTTCAAGAGATAAGAGGGATTATAGAATGTGGGTTCACCAGTAGAATCAACGCACCAGAACTGGCTCGAGTGAAAGAATGGATATCTCTCTGTAGAACCGGCTCAGATTCATTGATAAGCAATCAAAGTGAGCATTGCTTCCTGGAGGGAACAGGAATGAAACGGGGGAAAGTGAACAGTGCCCCATGCTGGAAATCATTACATGTTTAGATTGTGCAAAATATACAGTGGGAGGAGTTTCATTACTAGTTTTAAATGTCAACTGGTATTTTGGATATCTAAAGCTGTTTTGGTCTTGTATTGCTTATTTAGAACTACAAATGGCAGCTAGTAAGGAGGGATGCCTAGGCAGAGAGGAAAGAAGACAGGAAGATAATTTGCCAAATTAACCAATGAAGGAATAAAGATATTAAAAGTAGAATCAGGCTCCTACTCTAAAATAGTAGAAGTAACTCTACTTAAAATGCCAGTCCCTCAGATGGTTAAAATCACCTGAGAATAAAACAGTTCTCAGTTTAAGTGTGTGAGTGAAAGACATGGTTCCTCACTAGGAAGATCTCCAAAATAGCTATTTGGAAAAGCTTTTCTCTGACAGAGCCTTGAGTAAGATGAAAACTTTCACCAACAAATTGCCTGAGCTTTTGATGCAGTGCCCTACTACTGGATTGGTATCACCATGGTTGTTGACTTTCACGTTGAATTAGAGCAAAGAAGAAAAAACTTCATAAATCATAAAGAAATGGATTTCTCCAGAAGAAAGTATCTCCATCCTTTAAACAAAACTGGATAGTAAGGTCCTGTGCTTCTGGGAACAGGCTGATATGTGGCTTGAAGGTGTTCTTTTAACAAATGCAACAGACTACAAAGAAAAGGATGACCAGTGTTTCTTATATTATTGCTTGATTATTTCCAGATGTTACCTTACAGATTTGCAGTCTTGTTGAATTATTCTTGTACCTTAGCATGTCTTTCTGTGCGGTGCAAGAAGAGTAAACAATAGGACTGACATACAGAGTTCATAGCCTACTATTGATCCCGTATAAGACATTTGTCTAAATAAATTTTACAAGACAATGGTGTAGTTCAAGCCAATTAAATTCTTGTCCATCATGTCACTAAACTGAAGAACTATGGTAAATTTGGTAAACTGCATTGGGAATTACAGTGAAACATTTGATTTAGCATTATAAATGATTTAAAAGATTATCATGCAAAGCCAACATAGCACACAGGAAACAGTATTATTAGCAAATATTATTAGAAATAAACAAATTGTTTTCTTAACCTAATGTCACTATTTATGAACTAGCAATAAACAGTAAACACCAATGTAATGTAAGTACCAACGGCCAGCTCCAGGTCACTAAAGAGAACATGCTTCTTTTCAGCAGCATCAATGCAGAAATCTGTTCCTGCATCAGTACTGTTCAATTGTGAATTTACTGTGACTAAGCAATGAATATAAGAGCCTTCCAACTACTAATTGTGGCTTGCTATTTACAAACTTTATTTATAAACTCATTTCCATGCAAGTATAAAATACTAATTCCATGGACAAATACACATTTGTTCACCACTCTAAATTATATACATTGTATTTGCATCTAATATTCAGAGAAGTGCAAAGTCCACAGTGACGTAAATAACAAGTTTTGTAAACTATTTTAGATGACGAGCTCTCAAAAGATATTAGTAACCATATGATTACATATTTTTTGTATACTGCTGAAATCAAACATTTTTGTAGTAAAAGAACATACATTTCAGCTACATTCAAGTGAATATTTTATTACCATGTATTATGTCTTACAAACTTTAGTGGAGATGAGCAAGAGCGCTACAGAACCATACCTTAACGCAAGAGGTGTATTGCATGGTATGTGCCAGCACAGCAAAGGAGAGGGAAGAACTGGGAAGTAAAACAAGGTAAGAAAACTTGTACAAAAAATGGACAGTAATACTGACTAACACTGGGTTATAATCTTACTCATAACAGACCTGAAGGGCTAATAGAGATCCAATTCAGAAACACCTGTGCACTGTAGGAACAGTTTGGTGCAGATCAAGAGTGCACGAATACAGTCGACGTTGTACGCGTAAGATAACGCACAAAATACGCTGATATGCATATAAACAACTAACTTGTTTACAATAAGTAGGGCAGCACAGTTGTAGTACTGCATTCTTGGCACTTAGTGATAGGACAACATGTATTTGGTTTAACTAAATTCATAAACAGGATATATAATAGTTTGTAAGATGGAATACATATATTATCCCTTTCAGTCTTCCGGTTTTACAGCATTTTTATAATTTTCAAGTTCAAATGCAAGCATGATACACTAGCTAGATATGGAAGACGTTTCAGATATTGGCTTAAAACAAGACCTTCAATTAAAAAAAAAGACAGAATGAAGGATTAATCAAATGATATTAAGTGAATTTGTTACAATTGTCTTGTGCTGAAAACAAAATCTAAAACATAAAAAAAAAAGCAACCTTATAATGAAACCCACAATGTCTTTATGGGCTTTTCCTGAATAGTTACTGCTTCCTTAATATCCCTTTCATATATGCTAATTCCACTTAAAAGAACTGCTGAATTTATTAATCTGAAAAATTGTAACTGAGATAGAAGTTGGGCCTAATGTATCACATCACACAGAACGGAAGAAAATATGCTCTTCTTCAAAGAAAGCATGTTTCAGCTATGAAAGGATTCCAATTTTAAGTGATTGTCCTTTATTAAACAATATTAACAACTATCTGGATGGAGCCAATTTACTTTTGCCTGTTTCAAACAAACTGGGTAAATCGCCATTTTACATTATATATAACATATGTAATAAAATTGTTCTTAACATAAAACAATGTAACACTTTAAAATTAACTGTTTAAAATATTTTACAAAGACATTTTATTATATATGAACTATACAACACACAAGAGTATGAAATATTTTGAACATATACACATTTCTGTATTTTTCACGGAGATTATTATTTTGCACCAAACATTGGTGTCTGCAATTTTAACAGTCCTCAGAAAAAACAAAACAAAACCCCAGAATGTTTAGTGGGTATGTTTAGTTTGGGTTTTTTCCTGAAAATAAAACCTATTACAAGAAGAATTTTTCCAATGACTTTTTTTCTTTCCCCAGTTTCGTATTTTGCCCAAAGCTTTACTAATGGATCAACATACACAAAGAACTTCTCTGTTCTTTGCAGTGCAATCTGCCACGGATAAAACTGAAACCAAACTGACCCTTATCCCACTATTAACATTGAAAATTGCAGTCAAAATAATGTCAATACCAATCACTACTGAGACTTCTTTACCCCTTTTATTGAAAATGCAATCCTTTTCAATATCAATTTTAATGAAAATATTTGCATAGAGCAGCCTTGTATTATTTCTAAAGAACATTATGAGCATTTTAACACAAGATAAGGCACATGTTTTTCAACATTAATAATCTAAAACTAATCCTGAGGATCTGCTCCTCCCCCTCAGCAAAATCTGCTTTTTAATATACCCTGTATTGCCTGAAGAAAGCAGAAAAGCAGTATAGAATAAACTCAAATTCTTTAGCTGAACTAAATTCAGAACATTAACAACTCCTGATAATGGTGTAACAAATCCACAGATGAATTAAGTCACTCTCTAAACAAATAACTGTTAGAGGGAAAGAAAAAAAGACACAGCCAGTAGCACTGTAGAAGTTAGCTAAAAGTTCACAGACTAGAGATGACATTTATAGTGAGTTTTGCTGAAATAAGCTCCCATCAGAAACAAGGTAGCTAAATTGTGAGGCACTTAAGGTTGACATGAAAAGGAGGAATGCAAGGGATCTGTTTCATAGAAAACCTGAAGTTGCATATCATATCCTTGTATTAAGCCTTCTATTAAAGTGCTAGAAATGGAGACTTAAAACAAAAGGATTTAAATATAAAAAAAGTGATTAAAGAGCTTAGTATGCATTAAAATTAAGTGCTTTTGATTCTCATTAATTTAGAGCTTTTTAATAGTTTTTGAAAAATAAAGTCTGGAAATAATCCACGTGTGAAATCACCTTCCTTGTGCCATCAATGCTATTTGTAAAGTGACCAATTATTTTCTAAACAACAAAACCATTTGCCTTATCTTATGTTGTACAGCATGACATAGTCTGTAGTATGTATGTAATCCATACTGTAAGGACACAGTCAACCTGATGGAAAACAGCACATGCATACTTTTAATAGGAAGATTTGATTCCACCTGTCATCCTCAAAATCCAGGTCTTAAATTACATATCCACCCGTATATAGTGCAACCAACCTCATACTCTCAAAATGTAATTTAGCTGTTAAAGTCTGATGCTCAAAGAGAGACTGATCAAGCTTTTCCTCAGAGCAACCTGACGCCCAGACAAAATCACAGATGGAGCTCTAGATCTGAATCACATAAATCCACTAGATGCCAAATCTGAGAAGGATCTGGGTTCTTTTGGATGATGAAGAGGCTGAAGATGTGCGGCAGCCTGTGCATTACTGATCACATCTAACTGAGAGGGATATGATTCATTTACATTTCCTCCATTGAAACCATTTTGGAACTGGCAGGAAAAAAAGAGAATTTAAAGAGTTAGTACAGGAAACCAATCTATATATAAGTATTTTAAAATCCTCCTAAAGACATATTGGATGAAATAATATATTGATTAGCTCTAATTGTTTTTTTAATGATGAATAATGAGAAGTTAATTTGCATTAAAATAGGGACTGAATCATCAGTGAATCTTACCCATGTTGAAGTCAATGGGAGCCCTACTTCTGGCTAAGTAAAGACATAATTCTATTATCTAAAGTGCGATATAGTTTCCATTTTTAGAAAGTACAGTCCGACTGAGAACTCCTAATTGTCACATCCAGCTGTTACATTTTAAAAGCAATCCATTTACATCTTTCCATGCCTGCAGTGGGATCCAGACATTACAGCTCTTCCAGGAATGCACATGCATTCATATCCACAAGCTGAAGCATACTGTGTGCAATCCACTGGCTGAAATGTTGCAGGGTGGGCTTTTTGACAGTCTTCGTATTGACAATGCCAAGCAAGAGCAAAGAATGGCTTTCATTAGTCTTAACATAATTGTTCATAGGATTATTTTAATCACCTAATGTAATGCTTCCTGTCATGCTATGGACTTTATCTACAAAATACTCCATTCGGTCATGCAAAGAAAATACTACAAAGTATTTTAAACATTTCCATCATCTCTTTAGGAGCAGCTTATATCGTAAGTACTCATTCATGCGAGGTCTGTCTTTAAGAACATTCATTTAAGGTCTGTCTTATACATTCATTCATTCATCCATCAAATTATGCTGGGTATTAGTTATTTTTTTTCCTTCTAAGCAAACATTGAAATTTGACTAACCCAATTCTTCTAACCTTTTAAGAACAAGGTTATAGCCATGGGAATTATGTTTTTAATCAAAGCTGACACACTTTTAAGAGCATACACTAGGATTATTTCTGACAGAAGCAGGTTATTTCAATATTCTTCATCAATAAGGTGACCATGCTCATCAAATTTTTTAAGAATGCTCTCAACACAGAATCAAGTACTTTGGAAGGTTTCTCCTGCATAATAAAGAAATAGTGATCTCAAAAAAGTAGCCAAACTATCAGAGGCCTTTCTGACCTTCTCCATTCCTGAAAGTGATTTTAAAGTACACTGGCTATGTTCCTACCACAATTATGAGACAGGCAGAAGGTTGAGGCACAGACCACAACAGACCCTTCTGGCTTTCTAATCCTGTAGTCCTTTCATGTAGAAATCGATGGGAGTTAGAAGTCTGAAAAGATACCAGTCATGGCTTGGATAGCAACATCTGTCCTCTCTCTGGACTCTAACCACTGACAGGGATGTCAGTGTGCTAAACCCAGCCACCAAAGCCCTGCTTTGGTTTGGCTGTGTGAATGTGGGCTCAGACAGCAGTATCCTATCTGCTTATTCACAAGAGGCTTCTACTTATGCAGTGCTACCCAGCCTCACACAACATGGGAATACCCTAACAAGAGGGGCTGAATTTGCCTCTGAACAACTTAAGTAAGAACAATTTTTCACAAAGTGGCCTTTGTTCATTTTTTTACAACAAACTAAATGTCTTACTATTGTTGCAGCACAGCATTCTACAAAATATGAAGCAATAGACATAATTTTTTCAGAGGTGCTCTCTTAGTCATTAAACTTTTTTAGATAGATGTGAAGAAAATGCAAGGAAGAAAATAAAAAATAGGGGTCATAACAAAAATGAATAAGGCAGTGTAGCAACAAAATAATCTGCCAAATAAATGCAATTGAAACCAACCATTAAAAATAAAGAAATGGAATTGCGAATGCAATGGCTGTTTAAAACTGATGCATCACACTAGTACAGCTTTTCTGAAAAGAGTAATTCTTTGTTATTATAAAGACAAACTTGGATGGCCCTGGAACTGCTCTGCAACCCAATTAAGAAGCACTACGAAAGACCAAACACAGAGCATAGCCAGGCAACGCACAGCCAAACACTGCTCAAGTTTGTCAACTCCAGTTTCTCAAAGTCACTTCATGCAATTTCAACCCTGGGCACTCAGGGAGAAACCATTCACCTTGCTGAACTGTCCTACATTTTAGGCAAATTTCTGCAATTCTGCAATTGCATTCTTTTCAGCAGTGAAGCAGTTCTAAAAAGGGAATGTTTTGTACTTGTATTAAGCACGTAAAAAATGGATATGTTCCAAATTGCAGTCCTCACCTTCGTCTTGAATAGGTTAAATGCCAATTAATACTTTAATTCTGTAAATGCTTATGCATGTGCATAAGCATTTGCAGGATCAGTACTTCAGGACATTAACTCATTGAGGTAAAACAAACAAAAAAAAGAATTGTGGCTCTGTACTTCAGCAGCACCAAGAGAAATAAATGGTACAAGAGAAAGTACTTCAATAAAGGTTATTTGAATTAGTAATTGAATTTTATTTCGAAGTTAATTTTACCAGTGAAGAACCATGTTTACAACTGTGCCTGTGCTACAGCCAGGATCCTCTCTTCCATGCAGACTTTTATTCTGCATTCTCCTTGGAGAAAAAGAACCAGCTTATCTTACTGTGAATATAACTTTTTTGAATTCTGTTTTCTTCAGCAGATAATTTAGACATCAGCTTGAGAAAGAATCTGACTTTCACTTATAGCAATATATAAAAACTCTTTTGGAGTAAAATTGTGTGTAGAAATGAAATAGTTCATATTTCAGGTCATTTTTATGATATTATAATCTAATACTTTCACTAATCCTAAAGTCATTGAAGAATCTGAGTAGCTAGACAATACTACCACTTCAAAAACATTTTTTTTTCATCCTTACAACATATTTAATGAAAATGAGTGTGCCGAGAAGACTCAACTCCTTTCAAAAAGGACTATTAGCAAATTCCAAGACTTTGATCAACCTACTTTTCTTTTGCTCTTATCAGGAAAATTACTGGTGGGTACCACAGACCAGTTCTTTCACTCTTAATACTGCCAAAGAGAGCCATCACATTTATATAAAATTCACAAAATGCAACTCTCTTCACTCAAATGAACAAAAAACACATCCACACAGAGCTAACCCATCCATTTCAAAGTCAGCAATTCAGTCACGACAAACTCTGCCCCCCAGCAGCCAGCCCAAACTGTAATATAAACTCAATTGAAAATGCAAGCAATGCAGCAATGCTGTTTACCATACCTTGTTCCCCAAGGGTGGTTGCTGTTGATTTGCCATCATAGGATCATATTGCATTTGATCCACACAGCTGGGCTGTGCCTCCTGCGTGCATGGGTACATAGAAACAGCGCCTGCATAGCATGTTTCAGGAGTGAGCATAACCGACTCAGAGTTTATCCCACACTCAAGGTTTTCAGGGACTTGCTGCAAACAACTGAGAAAATCCTCAAAGTTGGAAGAAGCAGAATAGGTTGTTCTGTCAAAACCTGTTGCAGGAAAATCCATTTGAGCAAAATTAGAAAGCTGTGGCATCATCGCTGTGGGTTGCTTGTAAGGAACAAAGTCTTGCCTACACTCATAAGGGGAAGCATTTACTTCTGATTTGTAAGAGAACTCAGATGTAGTGGCATGCATGCCAGGGAACACGTATTGCTGGGGCTGCTGCTGTGGGCAGCTAAGAGGCATGCTGATGCCAGAGCTCCAATTTGTGAACATCCCATTGACTTGCATATGTTTCATCTTTTGACAGAGCTGCTGTTGCTGCTGCTGTTGTTGCTGTTCCACAAGCTGCGTCTGGGGCTGATGAAGTTGATGTGGATCTAAGTCTTGCTGTACCATGCAACCTTCATTCTGGACCAAGGGCTGCTGCTGGTTACAGTCTGAATATAAGAAGTCAGATTTATTTAAGGAATCCTGAACATAAGTCAGGATTTCATCAGTTATGTTGATGTCCGCAATATCATCCACATCAGATAATTCAGTTTTAAAAAACTCCTCATCCTGCTGAATACACTTTAGATCTTCAAAGTCAATACCCAGATTTTTCATGATGCTGTACAAATCACTGGTTTTGTTATCCTGAAAGAGTGCTGCACTGTCTTCAGGAAGTGGAACAGTACTGTCCTGGGAACACTCCATCAGCTCCCGTTTGAGAATATTGTGATTTCCAGCAGGTAGGAGATTGTCTGTCCAGCCACCACTAACAACACCACCCAGTTCATCCCTGCTGTCTGCAAAGAAGTTCCGCTCAAATGAAAGTTTATGTGATGCTGGAGGGCAGAGATAAACAGACTCATCTTGCCTTAACATGACACCTAGGAGGGAGTTTGGATCCACAGAATCATTCTGTAGCGCTGCTTTGGCTCCTTTTCCCACTGTGCTTTTACTCTTCGGTTGAGAGGGGTCCATAAGGCTCGACATAGGGAAAGAGACCTCATATAACACAGCCTCACCAGTGGCAAACATGAAGGGCAGCTTCATGTTACGCTTCCGTAGATGTTCTGCCCCTTCTTCATCTCTGAAAAGAAATCAGATATATAGCATGGTACTGCAGTACTAAACAGTTACTCTAATCTTTTTGTCCCCTGGAATGAACATAAAAAATGAACTATTCTATTTGTAGGCATTTTTTGAATTCCTACCTATTCCAGATCAACTTGGCTGAGTTAAACCAAGAGGCAGATTATGAAATAAGGAGCTTATGACTGTAATACCACATTTACATATTACATTTATAATTAAATCTAGATAGCATACACCATTTTCTGTGCATTATGGGCTGAAATGAAAATAAGTGGGCTTTGTTCCATGCATTAAGCTTTTCTCGGTGTAGCAAGTAATTCAATACTTGAAGTATCTCTTTTTCTCCATTTTACAGACTCCTTTATAAATGATTTAATCTATTTAACGTGGTTGAATTCCATATTATGCTGAACATAGTTATGCACCAAAATTCAGGACTGAATTTCTTTGTTATTGTTGTTCTTTCTACACAACTGCAGTTGGGTTTCTCAGTTTTCGCTCATTGGGATTGAATACAGTGGATGGAATAACTTCATGCTTCTGCCGCTGATCTTGTTCTTTATAAGAAACCAATATGTCTAAAGTTTTATGCAAAAGGACTACGCTACAAGTTCTGGAATGTTTGTTAGCAAACTGAAAGAATTTTGGGAATTTGGAATATAAGGGGTATTAATTTAAAAACAAAAATTCCTTTGTCAATATAAAAAGCCTCAAGTTTTCAGTTTTTGAAGCCTATTACTTTATGCAATGATGACTTACGTAAGAGGTCTTTGCGTGGCGATGATGTAATCTGGTCTTCCATTTTTGTAGACAAGGCGTGCATTTGCCTGTACCCAGGCCCATCGATTTTCTTTGGTTAGAAGCCTAAATACAGTCATTCCACTCTCACCTGTCTTCATCACTAAAGAGTAAACATAGTGTTTAATGTCCAGCAAAAAAATCACAAAAACCTGTATGTCATGAAAGGAATCCCAGCTGTAGAGCAATTTTACAAATCTCATGTGCTCTACTACCCAATTCTGTGTGGCACTAACGCATTCCCAGTGAAATGGGATGACTGATCACTTCAAGATGTCTGATTTACTGGTAAAATAAAAGTCAAAACGGCAAGATATTTGCTACAGATTGGCTACAGATAATATAGGGCTTTGTCCATTGTTTCTTAAATAACAACAATTAGTAAATACTAGAACATGTAAATGACAAAAGCCTAAGTCTCTCTTACCTTCAAAAAGTGACTATTATTTAAGCAATTAGAAAACACTTAGTTCTGAATCCAATTCTTTCACATATTGACTGGTTAATGCAGCGGTATTAAAAACCTTATGTTTCATTCCCACTACCACTAACAGTACTTGATAAACATACTACATTTTCAAGGTACATTTCTGTATTGGGTTTTCGATGCCAGGTTTGGTAGTGGCGGGGGGGCTACAGGGGTGGCTTCTGTGAGAAACTGCTAGAAGCTTCGTTCCTTTCCAGCAGAGAAGATCCCTGGCAGCTCCAAGGTGGAGGTGCTGCCAGGCAAGGCAGGGCCAATTAGAAATTGTAGTAACGCCTCTGTGGTAACATTTAAGAAAAAAAAAGTTATTGTGCACATATGGTTGTGGCCAGAGAAGAGTGGGTTGAGAATATGTGAGAGGAACAGCTCTGCAGGCACCAAGGTCAGTGCAGAAGGAGGGGCAGGAGGTGGTCCAGGCACCAGAGCTGAGGTTCCCCCACAGCCCCTGGTGCAGACCAAGGTGAAGCAGCTGTGCCCCTGCAGCCCATGGAGGACCATGGGGAGGCAGAGATCCACCCAGAGCCCGTGGAGAAGCCCCATCCTGGAGCAGCCAAATGCCTTAGAGGGGGCTGTGAACCTGTGGAAGGTCTCGTTGGAACTTGCTCCTGAGCAGAGACCTGCTGGCCCATGGAGAGAGGAGCCCATGATGGAGAAGGTTTTCCAGTGGAAGGTGTTTTTAAGGTCTTATTTTACTTCTCATTATCCTATTCTGGGTTTTTTAGTAATAAATTCACTTAATATCCCCAGATGTAGTCTGTTTTGCCAGTGACGGTATTTGGTGGGTGATCTCTCCTGGTCCTNGCAGCCAAATGCCTTAGAGGGGGCTGTGAACCTGTGGAAGGCCCGTGTTGGAACAGGGGCTGGGCTGCTGCTCCTGGGGAGGGACCTGCTGGCACATGGACAGAGGAGCCCGTGATGGAGCAGGTTTTCCACTGGTAGGTGTTTTTAAGGTCTCATTTTACTTCTCATTATCCTATTCTGGGTTTTTTAGTAATAAATTCACTTAATATCCCCAGATGTAGTCTGTTTTGCCAGTGACGGTATTTGGTGGGTGATCTCTCCTGGTCCTTATTTCAACCCATGACCTCTTCATTATATTTTCTCTCCCTGGTCCAGTTGCAGAGAGCAGTGATAGAGAGGCTTTGGTGGCAGCCAGGGTCAACCCACTTTGGGTTTCTTTTTGGTACTGAAACCCAGGATCATGAGGATTTTGAGATAAGGAGGGTAATTGGGAGAGGTAACAGGCAAAACGAGTACTGAAAATGTCAGAGAGTAGAATTATCATGGGGAAGTTTTGTTGTAATTGTGGTGAAGGGACAAGGGGTGGATTTTGTCCAAATTGTCCAATTTTGTTCTGTGTTGTGAAGAAGTTATCTTGGTTTTTGTGTGGGGAGCTTTAACTTATTTTGGCTGGTTTTGTTGTTCTAAATGAAAGTTGTGTGATGAATGAGGATTTTAAAGATAATTCTTAAATACGTGATTCACAGAGACGAGGAGTGGAAGTAATAAAATTGCTCAAAACTCCTGCATTTCTAGACAGATAAATTAAATAAAATGTATTAGAAAAGTCTAAGATCTAACCAAAAATCCTAGCCACAAAACTTCTTTATTTTAATCTTAGCATCAAAAATGCAGCAAAACCAGTTTGAAGACAAAGTTTCAAACCATTCAAGTTTCATCCCCTTCTACCCTGGAACCATTTCTTTGTTATTCTTTATGAAAGCAACAAAAACACTGATAAGCAACAATGACTGAGCTATACCTGAAATGGAAAATGTGCCTAAATAGGTTGAGAACAACCTGCTGAGGGACATTATCTAATTGTCTATGAGGGGATAAAAGAAAATAAAAATAAAAATGAACATTTCAAAAGAAGTCAGTTGAAAAGAAGAAGTACCATAATGTTCTGAAGATCATTCTGTAAGTTCAGAAGATAACTTTGTTACAACTAACAACAAAAGTAAAAAACTGAGTCCCCTAAATAGTTATATATCAGGTAGCTGATGCTTATTTCCTGAACACTATACTTCTCTCCATAATTGTTACTTAAACCAACTCAAGCGACCAAGAATCAAACTCAGAAATGTTTGGACACTAGCCTGTTAAATCAGAGATTAATTTATGGTAAAAATCTTACACCAATATCAAAAGAAAATGTTTTATTTAACTTGTTAACAGGAAAGCTATCTTTGATAGTCCGTTTGCCCAAAGAAAGTTTTTCAAATAGCAGAAGCTGGGTTGAGCAGAGAAGGAAGTGAGAAGAGCAAGATGTGACAGAGACTGGAATATATATCCTGAAAGGGTCTAGATAGGAATATTAAACATTTCTTCAACCAGTGTAAGTTTTTAGAGGGACAGAAAGAACATATGAAATGAACAGTGTTCTTTTCGTTAACAACCTTTTTTATATACTGTACTTCATATTGCATTCATACTGAAAAGATACTCCATGCTTTGATTTTTCAGCCTTTCTTAGGGAATGAAACTTACTTCGGATGTGATTTTCAGCACAATAAAGCATATCAGCTGCATGAATAAACTGGTATCCCGTTCCTCTCATGCACAGCTCTGCTTCGGTGTATCCCAGGACAATTTTTCCTCTGGAAGGTAAAAAAAAAAATTGCAACACAGCTGATGAACCACCTCACAGAATGAATGTCAAGCAAGTTAATTATGGCTAGAACATTTCAGATGCAAGTGCTAACTACACTTTGTTCCTATATCAATTGTAAGCGGAAGCAGAACAGCTCCAATAAAAAATACAGTCAACAAATCATAAAATTTTAACTAGTCTGCCAAGTTGCCTTCAGTGACTAGGACTGGCTTCACAAAACCATTAGACCATAAAAAAACAGTGGAAGCCTACAGCTGGACTCTCAGTTCCATACTATTGAACATATTCACTCCTAGCAGGCAGCTCCCATTGGTTCCAAAGAAAAACACTATTTTCTTAGCCCTGTTTCTTATAATTTACCTACAGGTGCTTGTGTGTAGAATTAACTAGGAGTTTAACTTATCTAAAACTTCTTGCCTAAATTAAAAATTTTAGTACCTTAAAATTCAAACCCAGACGTATCTCAGAACTACATCCTTTTTGGGACTCCTGTGTTTGCATTTAAACAAGATATGACTCAGAGGACCACTAGCAAGAGTCATGTTTGACCCTGGCAGCTAAAATTAGAGCACTTTACTAGAGGCTGGGGAGATGAAACGCTTAACAGAATTCATGTGATCTCTACACAATACATGATAAAAAGATATAGTCAAAAAGAGACTTAAGATTTGGAAAAAAGAAATGGAGATTCAAAGACAGAAAGGTAAAAAAAGGGGGAAAGTAGGGATGGGGAACAATATATGTAAAAGTCTAAAATGTGACAAAAATTGAAAGTTTCAAGTGAATGAAATTATCAGAGGAAAGAAACACTTGTGTTAATATTTTGTTAACTTTTACTTGTATTAGCTTAGAGAAAAAAACATTTTGATCTCATCTCTCAGTAGACAGAATACTAAGTAATTTAACTCTATCCTATAAGTAGGCATGGAAACCCATATGAGAGACTCCACTGAAAATGAAATCACTATCAGTCAAAAATAGGAGGGACAGGAGAAGGAAGGAGGCCTGAGGCTTTTATTTTGATAAAAAAGCATCTTAATGGGCTTCTTACCGTGTTGATACATAGTAATATTTTTATGACCTAGTAATGCAGTAGTGTTTCCAAATTTTACACAGGGATGGTTTGAAAATAGGTAAAAGTCCTAGTATAAAAAAGTACTTAATTAGTTTATTTTGAAGAAAAAATGTTTCCATTGTATTTTACATCTATTTGAACTGAAGGAGAAATGAAACAGTTGTTCTATCAGTTCTAAATCCTTCCCCCTTTCCAGATTTAACATGAAACTTTTCTTCTTCCCTAATTCATTAGTATCCTGACTGTTGGGTTTTTTATTTTGGGTTGGTTTTGTGGGTTTTTGCTGTGTTTTTCTAACAGTTGAGAGTCAGAGAGCACTACGCTATTTCAAGGAAATAGACTATGGCCAACCAATTTCTCTTGTTAGCAGGGCTGAAGAGGAAAATCTTAAGAGTTTCTAAACAACCATCACTGAAACAGTTTAGATACTGAAAGAGTAGCCTGCTTCATATTTCAAATACATACTTGAAACCTATCTCATTGGCAAATCATTAGACTATTATTACACAGAATAATTTACACGTACTTTGCATCACAGCCAGTAGGTGTGAAATCCAGTTTGTGTTTAGTTCTGAAGATGAAGTTTTTGGTTCGAATCTCAAGGATAGATGGTGGCTGCAGGGGAGTAGCTACTGCAAACAAAGCAAGCTGAGGAGACAAAGTAGCACCATCCTTCCCTTTCTTGTTTTGTCCATGGAGAAACTTTAATCGTCCTTGAAAATTCATAGCCTTAGGATGAGGAAAAACGCAATTGTTATATGCTGGAGATACGTAAGAGCAAGATATTTCTGTTATGATGGAACATATGTATTTTTCATTTTTAAAGACCCATCAGATTCAAGCTTTATTGCTTTATAGCATACATAGAAGTCAGCTAACAAGTACAGAATACTGTTGTTATACCCCTGAGTGTGCCACTTCAAGATCTATTAATAAACTTATTGAAGAATTAATCAGTGGGAAGATTAGTCTGTAAAAGAAACCCAAACAAAAAACTAAACATGTAGTAACAAATATCAACTGGATCTTCTAATAGTCTAATGAACATACATATAATATATATATTATAGTATATATATAATATATAT
>VZRF01007805.1:0-18854 GCA_013396875.1 Vireo altiloquus
CACCAGCCTGATCCTTGCAGAGCAGCACCTCCAACTTTAGAGCTACTGGGTATCGAGTTGCTTCTCACCTCAGGCAGGGTTTAATTCAGCCTGACCTTTGTGTTCTTGCTTTACTCCTAAATATAAATTTCAGAGGTCAGGGCACGGCTGTGATTCTGTCACGAGGACACTTTTTCCATACCCAGGAAGAGGTGAGGAGCTGTCCTGCTGTGTAGGGAAGAAAACTGTGGTGTGGTTGTCACACCTGAAGGACAGGGCCTTGGACAGAGGGACTTGGACAAGCTCCAGAAGTGGCCCATGGGAATTTCATGAGGTTTAATAAGATCAGTTCCATACTCTGGAGCAAGGAAAGCTCCCAGAGCAGCCTCAGGTTTACATGGGAAATGTTCCCCTAAATCCATCCCCTGCTCACTCAGCTGCTGCCCTGGATTGTTCTGGGAATCTCACGCAGCTCCTGCAAGTGTGGGGTGAGTTCAAAGGCAGGAAGAAGTGGGGAAACAGAAATGCACTGCACAAAACACCTTCACAGCACACCAAGCCACTGCTGGCCAAAACTCCTGCTACAGGAAAACTTGGAAACACAATGCTGAGATTTATTGAGTTGATTTTTTTTTTCCCTGTAGGAGCTTCATTTTCTGCTTTCCAAGTTTCATTTCAAATGTGCAATTTGAACCTGGCAGGAACAAGCAGCAGATTCAGGCCACAACTTCCCAATTTCGTGACATTTAAAAATTGCCATTGTATAAATCTCAGCTCACCCAACTCCACTTCCCTAAGGCACTAAACCTCACAATCTGCACAGCTTCATTACAGCTTGCTCTTTATACCTGCATTAAACATCCTCATTTTTCCATATTTTCTGTTTCTACATTTCTTGATGATTTTCTAAGTTCAGTCATAGAGTCATGGAATGGTTTGGGCTGGAAAGGACCTTAAAGCTCACCCAGTGCCACCCCTGCCATGGTGGCAGGGACACCTCCCACTGTGCCAGGCTGCTCCCAGCCCCAATGTCCAGCCTGGCCTTGGGCACTGCCAGGGATCCAGGGGCAGCCACAGCTGCTCTGGGCACCCTGTGCCAGGGCCTGCCCAGCCTCCCAGGGAACAATTCCTTCCCAATATCCCATCCAGACCTACTTTCTGTCAGTTCTAACACCTCCTCAGGGTGCTGGTGGCAGGAGGACCCCAGATGCACTGGTTAGGAAGGATAATCACTCATGATTATCCTGGAATGACTTCCTGGAACGATTGGAAAGACCAGTGCCCCTTCAAAATTGAAACCCCCAAGCTTGCATCTACAGACACTGATGTTATAAAGCCAAAGGATGGTAATGAGTGGGACAAAAGGACAAATGGCAGTTCTGAGCTCTGGGTGAGGCTGCAGAACGCAGATGGTGAGCAGGGAGCTGAGCAGGGAGCCCAGGCAGAGGCACAGGGCAGGAAAAGCTGCTGGCTCTCCTGAGCTGACCTGGTGAAAAGCCTCTGGTTAAAGGCACAGAAGCTCAAAGGAAGGAGCTGAGGCTTTGCCTCTTGTCAGACATTCCCACAGAGCAGTTGTGTTCCAGCCAGCTGAGAACCTCTCTGCAGCTGAGCATGGAAAATTCCAGCCCGAGTGCAGCCCTGGATTGCATTTTCTTGCTGACACAAAGCAAGGCTACGAGTCAATTTATAGTCACAGACTGAAGGCAACTCCTAATTTAAAAATTCCACTTTTAAACCACTTCCCACTAAATCACAGCCTGTGAGGATCCTCTCCTGCCCAACAGGAGGTTTGCCAGCAGCCTGTCCGAGGGAGCAGCAGGTCCCAGTGGTTACAAACACTGCTACTGCTCCAGACACACACGTGGAGTGTGACCACGATGGGAACACAGAACACAGCTGTTTCCAAACCTGGATCCCTGAATCAATGCAGGAAGAGCAAACTCTCCCCAGGAACACCTGCTGCTGAAGGAAGATGTGAGTTACTCACCAGATCTGCAGCTTGATCTTCTTTCCTTGTAATTCAACAGTTTTAATCTTGAAGTCTATCCCTAAAATAAACAAACACATAAATAAGTAATTAGTGTTTATTTATCAAAAAAACCACCCAAATCAATTCCACATCAACTTGGAATGGCTGAGACAGAAGAGCAGCGTTGTTCTCCTCTCACTGAACTGCCAGGGATGTGCAGGGACACTGCCATGGGACAGGAGCACAGCCAGGGCCTCAGGGGTCTGCACTGGGGCACCTTCACCTGAGTACCCTGAGCAGGAAGGACCCACAAGGATCATCCAGTCCAACCCCTGGCCCTGCACAGACACCCCAACAATCCCCCTGTGCCTGAGAGAGCTGTCCAAAGGCTCCAGGAGCTCTGGCAGCTCCCCTCCTCATTCCCTGGGGAGCTGTTCCAGGGAGCCCTGGGCTGCCCTGCACATGTCTCCCAGCACACACAGGGTCCACAGACACTCCGAGCTTCCACAAGGATGCAGGAGGGTTCAACACAAAGCTTTAACCAGCAAGAAAAGGTGAATTTCCAGAGCTCAGTCTGCTTCTCCAGACCCACCCCTGCTTCAGTCTTGGATATGGGACAGCCAAAGCCAGGCCTTGGCAGAAGTGTCACCACAACTCTCAGAACTCAGCCAAGCACAGATCCTCCCCACAGACCAGGAAAAAGGCTTTTACTTTCAATACCAACTAACACAGAAAGTCCCCAAGTGCCACATCCACATAGGTGTTAAACCCCTCCAGGGATGGGCACTCCAAACCTCCCTGGACAGCCCCTGCCAAGGCCTGAGCTCCCTTTCCAGGCACAAATTCCTCCTGATGTCCACCCTGAGCCTGCCCTGGCCCAGCCTGAGGCTGTTCCCTCTCCTCCTGTCCCTGTTCCCTGCGAGCAGAGCCTGACCCCCCCCGGCTGTCCCCTCCTGTCAGGGAGTTGTGCAGAGCCACAAGGTCCCCCCTGAGCCTCCTTTTCTCCAGGCTGAGCTCCTTTCCCAGCTCCCTCAGCCCCTCCTGCTGCTCCAGCCCCTTCCCAGCTCCGTTCCCTGCCCTGGACACGCTCCAGCCCCTCCAGGGCTCTCCTGTCAGGAGGGGCCCAGAGCTGCCCCAGGATTCAACCTCCTTTTCCCAAAGCTGCCTAAAAGAATTACCAGCAGAGGCTACACCAGAGAAGCAGGAACACTCCAAACTATCCTCTCAAACTGCTCTGACACTAATTAGATGCCACCATTCCAACTTTCAATTCCAATCAGACACCACTGATCATTCCTCATGCTTTCCAAAATCCTGTTTATATTTAGACTTTTAAAAGGCAGCAGCTGCAATCCCAAACTTCCCTCCCAAATCTACAAGGTCATTTTATACCAAGAAAGATTAAACAGAATTTATGAAATGCACTATTACATAATAAGTTTGCATGGGAGCTCAGCTTTGAACTCCTTTTAGCCACCAGCCAGCCCAGAGAATGCCGTGGGCTGAGAGCTGGACATGACCCAGCCCAGAAACCACCAGTCCTGGGCTGGGCATTGCAGGGACATCCCTGGAGGTGCCCACGGAAGGCCTGGAGGTGGCACTCAGAGCTCTGGGCTGGGGGTGAGGTGAGCATCAGGCACAGCTTGGACTCCATGATCCTGGAGGGTTTTTCTGATCTGAAGAATCCTGGGATTCTGGGATGTAAAGCCCTGCAGTGACTTAAGGCCAAGGCTGTGCACTAATCCCAGGACAGCAGCTCAGGACCTCCTGCCCAGCTCAGGTCAGTGCTCCTTTGTTTTCCTGATGCCTTAAATAGCTCCCTACAAACAGAGACCAGACAGAATAAAGGAATAAAGGAGGGATTTACTTGAAAGGCCTTCAAAGGTCACACCCTGGGGGTCTGGAGGCTCCTGTCCCAGTGGATCCCAAGGTGGACCCCAGGTCAGGAGTTCTTCACACCTTTATAGCTTTGGTCCATTTGCATATCAGCATCAATTCGCCAATTAAAACTTTAGCTAATGATGGAATTTCCCCAAGCTTGCCCCCCTCTCCCCAAGATGAAGGTTTGCACTTTTGGGCCCAGGAGGGTCTGGGTGTCCTTGGAGAGGAGCTGGAGAGGCTCTGTTAAGTCTGGCTTAGCACAGGAGAGCAGCAGCCAAGGAGCTCCAGGGACTGCAGAGTTCCACTGGGCAGGGCAGGATTGGGAACAATAGAGAAGTTACAACCTAAGGCATCATTCCAGCCAGCCCCAGCAGTGCTGCATCCTTCATGTGAAGTTACATTTCTGAAACAATGTATTAACTATCACACAAGTGATATGCTGAATGACTGACTGCCAAGAAACAAAACTGCCCCAAATCCACCCAAGCGTGGATTTTTTCAGCATTTCAGGGAGTTGTTTGCTGCCATGTGGTGTCCCCACCAACACAACCAAACAAGTGAACATCAAATATGAGAAATGAAATCTTTTATATGGTGACAGTTACTTCTGGGCTTTGCCCAGCTGCAGCAGGATGTTTGAGAGCCACATTTTATGTGTTAAGATACAGTAAATTATTAACCTAGCCAAGGAAATTAACTCTTCTCTACATTGCGAGGGATTTAGCCAACTCCAGCATCTGGGGATAAAATAAATCTCTAATCCCATGTTATACTCAGCTCCCACTCCAATACAATACCAGTTCAGCCTTCAGAACAGGAAGGCTGTTATGCACAGCAATGTATTTCCCTCAAAATTCTTCCAAAGGAGTTCCAACAGACTGGGAAAAAGAGACTTGCATGGCTTTGGTACCCATTCAGTCCGAGGCTGTTGACAATAAAAAACAGGAACACAAAGGCTTCCCAGAAAACAGGGTACAGATATAGGGAGGTTTCCAGGAAAATTCAGTTCAGGAAAGAGCTGAAGAGGGTAAGGGGTATAAAACCTGACTGGCTGAAGAGCAGACATCTCGTCATCACAGGGGGATAATGACAGAGCTGATGAATTAAAGATGAGCATGAAATTACTCCCTCATTAAGTGTCGATATTTATCACCTTCAGCAGGGAGAGCCGGAATCCACAGGAAAACCTGGAAGAACACTGCCAGGCTTACAGAAATCTTCTCAATTCCGTATGTGCCAATTAAGATACGGAAATGTTTGCTACCCTGCAGCACAGCTCACACCAACAACAGGCACAGCCTCACAGGTCCCAGCTCACTTCTGCACTTCCTTCCAATTCCCAGTTGGAATTCCCAGTCTCCCACCTGTTGCTTAGAGCAGCCTGGGGGTGTTGGTGGGTGAGAGGTTGGACATGGAGCCCAAAACCTCCCATGCCCAGGGNACCAGAGCTGCTCCAGGGCTGGAGCCTCTCTGCTCTGGAGCCAGGCTGGGAGAGCTGGAGAGGGACTGGGGACAAGGCATGGAGGGACAGGACACAGGGAATGGCTTCCCAGTGCCAGAGGGCAGAGATGGATGGGATATTGGGAACTGGGAATTGTTCCCTGTGAGGGTGGGCAGGCCCTGGCACAGGGTGCCCAGAGCAGCTGTGGCTGCCCCTGGATCCCTGGCAGTGCCCAAGGCCAGGCTGGACATTGGGGCTGGGAGCAGCCTGGCACAGTGGGAGGTGTCCCTGCCATGGCAGGGCTGGCACTGGGTGGGCTCTGAGGTCCCTTCCCACCCAATCCACTCTGGGATTCAGTGATTCCATGGGGCCCTGTGTGACAAACCTGAACTCAGCTTTAGAAAGGACAGAAGTGTTTAAGGAGTTTCTGGCTCCCTGGCCTGGGGGCACCAAGGCTTTAAGGAGCAGCAGCAGTTGATGCCATGGGCAGGACAAACACTGCCCTTACACCAGTGTGGAGTCTCCTCTGCCCAGCCACAGCAAGCACAGCCCATGAGCAGCTCCAGGGGCTGCCAGGTCAGACTGGACACTGAAGCCAGGCCCCTCCATCCCACATCCACAGGGAATTTTGCCCACAACTCCCCTTGGACCTGTGCTGGTTTAAACCCTGAATGTCCTGGTGGATACAGAACTATTGGCTCAGGGGATTTGTGTTTCCAGCTCTCTGGATGTAAGATGTTAATGAAGAGACAGGATCTGCATCAGCAGAACAGTTTTAAGTCCATAATCACTTCCATATGACTTTACACCTTCCCAAGATCCCTCCTGTGCCACTAAATCACAAAGTGGCTGTTCTTGACAAGTGACAGACCCACGGCCACCAGTACGAGAGGGAGGGAGACAAAGTGATTTTCCAGTCCATTGCAGAGCTACAAATGATGAGCCGGCCCTTTTCACACAGCCCGAATTTTGTTTGCATTCCTCCCAAACAAAGCCCCCATTGAGCACGGGGAGGACGCTGGGCAGGAGGAAGCGGAATGTAGGGCAGGAGGAGGGCACGGCCGGGAGCTGGAGCCTGACAGGCATCCTGCAGGCACCTCCCACCCTACAGACACATCCCATTCCCTCCTGCAGGCACATCCCACCCTGCAGACACATCCCATCCCACCCTACAGACACCTCCCACCCTACAGACACATCCCATCCCATTCTGCAGGCACATCCCACCCTACAGACACATCCCATCCCACCCTGCAGGGATATCCCACCCGACACAGCACATCCCACCCAGCACAGGCCAAGAGCAGCAGAAACAACTACATTTTGTCTGTAATTCATTAAGAATTGCTGTGCACACACTGCACCAGCGCCAGTGTGCTCAGCTCGGGGAAGAGAAGAGAATGAAGAGAAGCACAAATTCACCCTCAGGTTCATAGGGCCAAGGAGCTGGGAAGGGGCTGGAGCAGCAGGAGGGGCTGAGGGAGCTGGGAAAGGAGCTCAGCCTGGAGAAAAGGAGGCTCAGGGGGGACCTTGTGGCTCTGCACAACTCCCTGACAGGAGGGAACAGCCGGGGGGGGTCAGGCTCTGCTCGCAGGGAACAGGGACAGGAGGAGAGGGAACAGCCTCAGGCTGGGCCAGGGCAGGCTCAGGGTGGATATTGGGAACAATTCCTTCATGGGAAGGGCTGTCCAGCCCTGGCACAGCTGCCCAGGGCAGGGCTGGAGTCCCCATCCCTGGAGGGATTGAAAAGCCCTGTGGATGTGGCACCTGGGGGCAGGGGCAGTGCTGGCCCTGGCAGTGCTGGCCCTGGGCAGACCCAGTGGTCTGAGAGTGCTTTTCCAGCCTCAACGACTCCATAATTCCAAGATTATGTTCAAGCTGCCCAGCTTTGTGCCACAGGCTCTGACAACAGCCAGGATTTTCAAGTGTGTACTCAAAGAATTCTACAGAGTTCCTGTGGCAGAACTCGGGGCACATTCCCATCTCCCAAGGAGCACCAGGAGGTGTCTGGATGGCTGTGCCCAGCCATGCCCCTCCCAGTGCTGGCTCACCCTGAGGAAGGTGAAGTTCTCAGCTGGAGCCACAGCATTTTCTCCAAGAGTCTCATCTGACTATAAAACCATGGAATGATTTGGGCTGGGACTTCATAGCCCATCCAGTCCCACTCCCCTGCAATGGTCACCTTCCACTATCCCAGGCTGCTCCAATCCCCACCCAGCCTGGCTTTGAGCACTTCCAGGGATGGACATTATTGTTGGATTATCGAGTCAGTAAATCTGTCAGCTATAAATGAAGTAACTGTACCACAAAAACAGAGTTCAGATTTTGTTTGGGTTTTATTTTTTAATAAGATGGGGAGTCAAGGTTTTCCCTAACAGGTGTGTATGTTTGTGCAATCATGTGTTCTTCCACAGGTATCCACAGAGCTCGAGTCCAGCAGGGCCAGTGTCCCAGGCACAAACAGCCTCTGGCCTGGGCTTTGCTATTGCCCCTCCAAAATAAACTCTCCTGTCTGAGCTTGTGCTTCCAAAACCTCTCACAGCAAGGGAAATCGTTGTCCCAATGCTCACTGCTGGGGACAACACCTGGAAAAACCAACACTGAGACCTTGTTCTGGACTGAAGGGCAAAGGAGGGAGAAAACAGCTCCTAGAAAACCTCTGGAAAGTGGTGTTGGCACTTAAAATGTTGAGTGTGGTTTGGGATGGTGCTCATCCACACCGTGCAGGTCTGAATCCCTCGCAGAAGAAATGTTTTGAAAGACTTAAGTAGTAATTGAGATCATTAAGAGCTTAATTAAAAGCAGAACTCTCAGCTCTTGCCTGATGCGCTTGTGCTGGGCTTTCCTTGGAAAGAGAAAGTGGATTTACTGCTGAAGCTTTCTTACGAAATAATTAATAATTATCTTAACTGATAACCAAGGTTAACGGCTGCCTGCTCTAAGTAAAGGACACTCTGAAGCTTCTTAGCAAGAGCTGCATTGTCTTGAAAGAGTTCAGAGTTCTGGACTTGATGTATTTGGAAAGTTTATTGCTGGGAGGGCTTGGAGGACATCAGGAGGAATTTGTGCCTGGAAAGGGAGCTCAGGCCTTGGCAGGGGCTGCCCAGGGAGGTTTGCAGTGCCCATCCCTGGAGGTGCCCAAGGAAGGTCTGGACATGGCACTTTGTCCCCTGGGCTGGGGACAAGGTGGGCATTGGGCACATCTTGGACTCCATGGTCTTGGGGGTCTTTCCCAAACCCAGGGATTCTGCACTAAGGTTAATACATCTCTCTCAAGACTCGGGGGACCTCAGGATGAAATAGCTGTGTTTAGGAAGAGCAGACAAAGCTTTCCATGCCCAAGTTAGTTTGGCAATTTTAAAAGCTCTCGGGTTTAATTATTGCTGCTGTTGTCAGTTCTCCTTTACTGCGTTTTTGTTATTTAAATCAAGGCATTTTGGGGCTGTTGCCTGGGTCCCATGTAAGCTCTAAGCACACCTGGAGGATCCCAGCTCCACACTGACTCCATGCATGGCACAGCCTGTGCTCCTGGGATCGCTGTGAGTCCTGAGGCCTCATTCCTTCACACTTTGTGAATGGGAGACTTGTTAACCCAGTGACGACAGCAGCAGTTTCCTTCTGCCCTGCCCAGGCAGGTTCTTCACTCAGTGCAGGAATTTCCCAAAAGTGAGGCAGTAAAGACAAGGTTTATGCCTTTCTATGGCTATTAAAGCATTTGCTAGAGCTGGATTGGTGTAGGAAGTGTTCCAGGCCAGCTTGGAGCCCCCTGGGATAGTGGAAGGTGTCCCTGACCACGGCATGGAGCTGAGCTTTAAGGTCCCTTCCACCCAAACCAATCCATGATCCATTCTATGATTACACTGCCTAGCTCCAATTCCTGCAGCCCCTCTCAGCTCCTTGGGGTGTCTCCTTTCCCTTGTCCATGGGAGATACGAAAGGAGCAGGCCTCCATCACTAAGGGCCACTTGTAAGAATCACAGCTCTCTCACAGGGGTATTTAGGAAAGAGAAACTGAAGCTATTTCCTTTGGCAAAGGCTTGAGTGAAAGCCTGAGTTTTATCAGAGAGCCAAACTCAGCTGACATGGGAGGGAGTGGGAGGATTTAGGCTGGCTGGGACAAGCCTTGGCACTCATGGCAGTTCCTCCTGCAATTCGGCTTTGCCACCTCTGGCAGCCAGCACAGCAATGAACTGCAGAGGGGAGGAACCACCAGAATGGGGCTCCAAAGGGAGCTGGAACCCACATTGTCCTCCCCCAACCCCAACAACTTCTCTAACAGGAGGATCTCTGACCATCAGTGCTTTGTGAATTCTTCTTTCTCAGGAGAAAGCTTCAATAAAACAGCACGAGGGGTCACGAGGCAAAGCCTCAAAACTCACTCCCTGAAAGTGAAATTATCAGAGAGACTGCGACGAGGAAACCTGAAAGCTTGGGATCACCTGGATTCTTTTAAACAGTACCAGGAACTTCCAGCTCCAGGTAAGGAACTGACACTTCAGACCATGGCTACTCCTCCTAACAAAACATTTATTCATCAGGAGTGAGGGATTGCACTGCATTTGAACTCTTCCTTGTGTTCAGCCCTGATCACGTGTGTAGCATGGTCAGGCACACAGGAAGGACAGTGGGAAGAGGGAAAGGCAGCCTGACCAGCAACAAAAAACCAGGGATGGAATCAAAACGAGAAGCCTATGGATGCTCTGGGTCTGATAAGCTGCAAACACAAGGTGCTCCTTTAAACCCTAATTCTAATTCTGCTCGTGCCTTTGCAGGAGGATGCCCAAACTCCACAGCCCTGCACACACCCTGCTCTCGGAGCTCACACACACTTAATCCCCTGAGTAAACAGCAGAGTAGCTCAGTAAATCCAGCAGCTGCTCCTCCTCCTTCAGGGGAGAGCTCTGCACATGCAGCTCACCTGCTGGTGTGTGCATACACAGACATCCCAGCACACACACCCCTGGGACAGCACCCATTCCTGCACAGACCCTTCCTACACTTACATGTGGCAAGGAATTCTTTGAGGAAACAGAAAAAATCACATTCATCAAATCCCAGAACGGTTTGGGTGGGAAGGGACCTTAAAGCTTATCTTATCCTACTCCATGCCATGGGCAGGGACACCTTCCACTATCCCAGGCTGCTCCAAGCCCCATCCAGCATGGCCTTGGGCACTGCCAGGGATGGGGCAGCCACAAATTCTCTGGGAAACCTGTGCTAGGGCCTTCCCAAGGGGAATATTGGGATTCCTTCCCAATAACCCTGTCCTCTGCCCGTGGGAAGCCATTCCCCCTTGTCCTGGCACTCTCTGCCCGTATAACCCAGCCAGCCATGGAGAGCAAAGGACCGAATTAAATCCCTAATCTCTCTCCCCAAACACCTGGATCAGACAACCCAAGAGCTGCTGCTGGCCCAAGACAAGCCCACACAAAGAGCTGCAAGCCAAGTGATAAATAATGCAGGCCCCAGCGCACATGGGCAGGCAGCACACGCTCAGCCCATCTGCTGGGCCACACTGCACATTCCCAGCCCTCTTAACTCCTGCTGCTCCCACACCACTCAGAGCCACCATAAACACTCCCCAGAAGGACTCCACTGCGTGGCACAAACTGCCACAGGAGTTCCCTCAGCCTCCCGAGCTGCAGTGACTCAGGACTCCAAGGGCAGGACAGGGAGTAGCTGCCTGACTTGTTGAGACACAGTGCCCGGAGGGGGAGCAGAGCTCAGCAGAGGGAGCAAAGGGAAAGGAAGAGAGGCACGGCAGGACTCCCAGAGACCCTGGACACCCACAGCTATGGGGAGAGGCAGGAGCAGCCCCAGGAACGATGCAGAGAGTATCAGTCAGCACAGTGACACTGGAATGGCCTCCTGGCTGTCTTTGCTCTCCTCTTCTACACCTTCAGTTCCATCATTTCTGACATCCCATGACCAGGAGTGTAAAAAAGAATGCAAGGTATGAGTAAACCATGGATTTATGTGTTAACAAAGCAGAAATTCTGTGAATTCAGGTGTTTCACCTTCTCTGCAGGATGTTTTTCCCAGCGCAGAGTGTGCGAACCAGAGCCGCAGCAGGAACTCACTCGTCCTGCTCTGCAAGGTTTCAAGTCATGACAGCTCAGCACTGACAGAGCACCTGAAGCTGCACCTGAATAAAGTTAACACACACCTCACATGAAGTAAAGTATCACACACCTCAGCTGGAAGCTCGGGAAATGTGCACTTAGCTCATTTACAGAACAGAATCGTGGAATTGTCCATGCTCAAAAAGACCTTTAAGATCACCAAGGCCAACCATTCCAGTGGTCTAAGAAAGCTCCACAACTGGGTAAGAGAAACTCCTCACTGAATGTGAGATCCTGTCTGGGAGCCTGGTTTGGGTCACGCTGGGCTTGGCAGGACCATGGGAACAGAGTCAAGTGATTTAATTAAATTGCACCAGCCACAGCTGATGACATGAGCAGTGTTAACAGCTTTTTTCCAAACATCCAGTCCCTGGTACCAACCCTCCCATCCTCAGTCCATCACCCAAAGGCCTCTCCTTCCCCAAAAGCTCTCTCATCACCCACTCACCAAACCAGCTCTTGCACCCTTTGATTTCCCCTCCTGAACTATCACCTGGGCAAACATTCCCTGCTTTAGCCCAAGGTCAGCAGCCTCCATCCATCCACACCATGGGCAGCAGCTACACAGAACTGCTTTTCTGGGTAACAGAGTAACAGCAGAGAAACTCCCAGGGGAATAGCTGTATCCAGCTGTTGAGGATCCACAGGACCTGCAGGATCCTGAAAATTGGTATTCTGTAGAGCAGGGATCAAGAATGGGAATTATGGCCAGATCTCACTCTGTGAAGACGAGTTAAAGACTCTTATCCAGTGACATTTGCTAGCATGAGCGTGTGTATCTTAAAAAAAACTTATTTCATTCCAGCATCTATTTTTAGGAATGCAGTAGATTCCCAAAATCCAAACGAAGCACTTTAGCTTTTAACACAAAACCTGAGAAATTAGAGATTCTTTAACCCAAGTGTATCTCCTTGCCAAGAAGCTGCTCAAGCTCTACCAGCCCCTCTCAGTGACCCCCTGGCTCTGCCCCAAATCCCCCATTTTCCAGTACTTTACAAAACTGCCTTCCCATGCCGACTTTCCTCAATCCCACACCAATCCAGAGAAATTCCAGAGCTGGTGATGTAAGGCAGGACACGGGACAGGAGCAGCAGCACCAGCAGCACTGGTGCCAGATCGTCTCCTCCCAATTAATCTATTCTTAACGAAGCAGATGACAGTGCTGCGAGACAGCAGCTCCTCGGGGTGACCTACATTCCCCTCCTGGATGCATTTGTGTGCCTCAGTCGCTGTCACACATCCCCAACAGGGTACAGGGAGATCTGATTTATGCAAACCAGCCCTGACCAACCCATCAGGGGACTCACTGAATATTCATTTTGGTGACAAATCCAGCGATCTGGCTTCTATCCCCCCAAATGCCAGGCCTAATCCCCCCCAGACAATAGGAGGCTGTTGTTATCCAGCCTGACCTGGAGTCTGGGAAAGGCCACAGGCTGGGAATTCCTCCATATCTCCACTGTTGGAAGAATTTGGGGATCCTCCTGCCACTGGAGCTTCCCAAACCCATCTCATATTGCCCTTGCAGCACCAACAAATTCAGAGATGAACAACATTCCCAACTGCAGGCTTCAGAACTCCAGCAGTGAAGGAGACCTTACTAGCTGGAAATTCCTTTCTGAAGTGCTCCTGTTGCCCTTCCAAGCAGCAGAGGAGCTGTGAGCAGCTGAGGTCTCTGCCCTTGGCCCTTTCAGGGATGCACAACAAATGTAAGGCACCAAAACTGTCTCACTGCAAGTCTCACCTGAAACCTTCTCCATGACCATTTCTGAGATTTGTTCTAAAAATCACAAATTAACACCTCAGGTGAGTCACTACAGAAAGCAATACTGCTGCCAATAATTCTTTAAGAGCACTTGGCGGCAATATTAAAAATATTACAGAGATGAAGTGACCAAGGAGACAGAGGTGGAGGGAGCTGTGTGTTCCCCAAACCGCAGGCTGCTGCACCTCCATGGCAGTGAGGACCTTCCATGCCTCCACTGCTCATAATCGACATTAAAATATTAATCACTTCCAGGAACAATCCTTAAGATCTTTATTCCACCTTATTCCCTCCAGCAGGGAGAAGTCCATTACCTTGTTGTCATACATTGGATACTTGCAGATGTAAATCCTTTTATCAGCTGAACATGACTTTTTTCTTCTAAAAAAATACAGATTCTGTCCCCATGCTTAGGTCTGGGAAGGCACAGGGCTGTAAGGAAGCAGAGTATCCATACATCAGGAACTCCCTGAAGCTCCTGCTCCTCAAGTTTCATAGATGGATTACAATGGGAAATGCTCTTCAATCCCACTCTAGTTAAAATCCAAATAACCAGGAGGTGGGAAAGGCCCTGGTACCACAGAGCAGACATAGAGCTGAGGTCCCATCCCATGGATCTGCCTGGGAAGAATTTCCAAACGTCTCTTCCTTGTTCAACAATGGCACACAGAGCCTTCCCAAGAGCTCCATATTGACCCCAAATTCCAGGTCCCTCACTCCATCTGCTGCAGGTATTTAAATACTGACCAGAACACAAACTGCCACTCATGAATTTTGTACTAATCTTTGCAAATAAATTTCAACTTTTCTGGAAAGTGAAGGTGACAGCTCCTCCAAGGGAGGAACTAAGGTGTGTGAGCTTAAAACCATTAATTAGAGGTGGCTGCCTGGGGGGCTGGAGGGGCTGAAGTTAAATCCCCAACAGCTCAAACCAACCTGTTTCTACCTACCCTTCCTTGAGAGGCACCACATCCTCCTCCACGCTCCCAGGAAGGGACAACAGCACACACACACACACAGAAAGAAAACACCTGAGAAACTCACTTATCACAGAATCAGTAGGGCTGGAAAAGCCCTCCAGGATCATCGAGTCCAACTGTGCCCAATGCCCATCTTGTCCCCAGCCCAGGGCACTGAGTGCCACCTCCAGGGATGGGCACTCCAAACCTCCCCGGGCAGCCCCTGTCAATGAAAATTTGGGGGATTAACAAACACACCCTTGGTGATCTCAGCTGGGGGGGAGGCTGAGGCAGTGCCAAGTGGTTCTCCCACTCTGGCAAAGTCAGGGAGGGGACCTGGGCGAGCTCTGGCTGCTGCAGCTGTGCCAGGAACACTCCAGGGAATGCTGAGCAGTGCCCACAGCCACGTCCCACAGCAGTCACCTGATGGCCAGGGCAGTCCCCAGGAGCAGAGCCTCAGCCAGTGGGCCAAGGCTTCGTGGCACAGTCCTGATCTGGTGGTTTGATTCCTGAGCCAGAACTCTCCATATCAGCGCCTGGGCAAAGTTCAGGAGATAACCAGGGCGAGGAGCATTCCCATAAAATGGAACATTTCCTGAGTGCTGTGACCTGGACACGGAGGGACAGCCACTTCCAACACCTCAGAATCCAGCATGTGGAACCTCAGCATCCACTCAGCAGATGTGTTCAAGGCACAGCTGCACAAGTTTTGGGAGCAGCGAGCGTACCTGGCATCCCAGCCATGCAAACACCACCATCCCAAACAACAATGGAGGTTCAGAGAGAATTCCAGAACTGCTGGGGCTGGAAGGGACCTCTGGAGATCCTCCAGTCCAACCAGGGTCACCTGGAGCTGGTGGGTTTGAAACGTCTGCAGAGGAGACTCCACATCCTCCCTGGACAGCTGTTCCAGGGCTCTGCCACCCTCCAGGGACAGAAGTGCTCCTGTGTGGAGGAGGAATTCCCTGTGTTCCAGTTTCTGGCCACTGCTCCTCGTCCTGTCACTGGCACCACGGAGCAGAGTCTGGCACCATCCTCTGGCATCTCCCTTACAGAGTCACTGTGGGGCAGCACCTGGTCACAGGCAGGGACAGAGGCCATTTCTGAGCCACTGATGGAACCTCCTCATCCTCTCCTCCCCAGCTGCCCTCAGCTCACTTACAAACACCAGTGCAGCTTTTGTCCCAGGTCTGACTTACCCACACTCCTCCCAGGGAAGGAGTTTCAGAAGTCCCATGAAAGCACAGCTCAAATCTACATGTAAAAAACAATCTCTGTGTGGAAAGAAGGCTCTGGGTTCCTGCTGACACCACCTACACTGTCACTAAGGTTCCCGAGACCAAAGCTTCAACACAAGCAGTTATTTCTTCCAGAAAAAAGAAATTTGATCGTTTTGTTATTCCAGCAGCTAAACCTTACACAAGGCTCCCACAAACAAAACAAAAGAAAATGAACAAAGGAACTATTTTAGTGATGTTTTATGCATACCAAGAGAGACAATAAGGTTTTTATTCATAAGGTACTAAGGGGGGAAAAAAAGGAAATTAAGCTCTAGCAAGAAACAGAACTTCCTTCAGAGCTGTTCCCATGCAGCACTAACCTCTGCTCAGTGTCAGTTAATTCCAGGTTTGAGGGCTGATTTAATTCCCTGCCATTACATCTTTCATTTTCCAATATACTCAATTAACTCTCGTCCAGGCACCTTTACCAGCCCCTATTTTTAGGGAGAGCATCACATGAAGCAGCTGCATCTCCTCACAAATCCCACTGCCAGGAGCCCATCAGGTCCCACACCCAAAATCACAGCAGGGAAAAGTCTGGACTCCAGACAGCCCAATCTGCAATTGGAATTCTACTCTAAACCACCAAGGACATGAATTAAATATGTTCCAGTTCAATTACAGCCAATTAAATCAGTTTTCATGCATGTCTCACCCTACTTAAGCTATATTTGTTAGCTAGGAAATAAACACAGTACATGAATCTGCTTTCACATAAGCTGCTATTTATGAAACACAGAATTTGCCACTACTTGCTGCAATGGTAATTTTGCCCTCAAATTACATAAAAATAAAATTCAAGTTAACACTTATCCTGGCTAATTTATACTCAGCAGATGGACAAGACAGATAACATATAAATGAAGGGAAGTGAATTCATTCAGAAAAGCATCAGCTTTACCAAAGAGGAGAAGCTGTGCTGGGGAGGTCATTAAAAAGATTCAGTCACTCAGTTCACTGTCATGGAACCACTGAATCCCAGAACGGTTTGTGTCAGGAAGGATCTTAAAGCTCAACCTTGTTCCATGGGCAGGGACACCTTCCCCTGGATCTGCTCCAAAGGGATGCATGTGATGATTTACTGCTGGAAAATCCATTTCTGTTCTCACAAACACAAAATAATACCATTATTTCTGCGAGTGTCCCAAGCCAAGCAGCCCAGGCTGCCCAGAGCAGAGAGTTCTGTCACTGCTGGCACCAAGCACACGCTGCCATCAGTGAGGCACCAGCGCTGCCACCCCACATGTGACCTCAGCATCATTCCTGCTCACAAAGGGCTGGGGATGCACTGTGAGGCAGCCCTTGCTGGGTGACATTGCCAACAGGGAATGTGATTAAGGACACAGTGCTGTGCCCAGTGGTCCTGCAGGATGCTCCCTCCGAGGCCCCAATACACTCCAGAGGTGTTAATGAACAGCTGCCACCTCACTGGGGATGTTCCCAGTTACTGAACAGCAACTCACACATCAGAAAAACCTTTCATTTATTAATCCCTCAGCATAAAAAGCACAGCAGCAAGTTCTAATCTTTGGTTTACACCAAGTTCTAGGAGTCTGCAAGGCAATTCCTACACATCAAGGTAATGGCACAGTGTGACTGTGGGAGCTCCTCATCTCCCAGCTCTTGGAGGAGGTCAACTATTGGAACACCAGATGTTTCCACCCAAGCTCCAAGTTCTCCAACAAGTGAGAAGATGAGTGGCAGAGCTGTCAAATTCATCAGCAGGGAAAAACCTTGAAATAAAGGTCCATTGTTATGACATTGCCCTGAAGCATCACATCTATCAGGAAGTTTTATCACCTTTTTTAGCTATTATTGATATTGCAACAGTCAAATTGAACTCACAGAAAAAGCCTGAGAAACAGGAATAATGTGCCTTTGAAAGTGTGGAAACAACTGGAAGAATGTCACACAACAGACACATCTAGAATCAAAATTTCTTGCTACCCCAAAACACCTTGGGCATCTCCTGAGGAAGCACTGGAGGCTGCCAGACTTGTTTGGATTTTTTAGTTTGCTGCATTCTGCCAGGAGGTTCACAGAACCCCAGAATGGGTTGGGTGGGAAGGGACCTCAGAGCCCACCCAGTGTCACCCCTGCCATGGCAGGGACACCTCCCACTGTGCCAGGCTGCTCCCAGCCCCAATGTCCAGCCTGGCCTTGGGCACTGCCAGGGATCCAGGGGCAGCCACAGCTGCTCTGGGCACCCTGTGCCAGGGCCTGCCCACCCTCCCAGGGAACAATTCCTTCCCAATATCCCATCCATCCCTGCCCTCTGGCACTGGGAAACCATTCCCTGTGTCCTGTCCCTCCATGCCTTGTCCCCAGTCCCTCTCCAGCTCTCCTGGAGCCCCTTTAGGCACTGGGTGCTCGGTGTCCCAACTGGTGTTGAGGACAAAAGGTGATCAACACCGACAGGGAAAACTTGATCTGGGTACTGGGCAAAAGCTGTGCTGCAGGTGGTGTGTGACTGGAAGAGAAATGCAGAGAGGTGCTGGCACTGCTGTCCTTGGGGCAATGAGACACCCCAGACAACCCAAATTAACATGGCCCTGCTGTGAGGGGACAGAAGCACAAAGTCTGTGTTCCACAGGCTGCCTCACTCCTGCTGTTGGTCCTGGGTGCCAGGACAGGACCTGAGGCAGGGATCCCATTTCCCAGGGTGTCAGAGGTGCTCTGGATCCCAACAAAAGCCCTGCAGTCAGGGGAGATTCCTGCCAGACGAGATCTCCTTACGACCATCAGAGCACCTGACAGTGGCCACCAGCTTTGAAAGAGCTAACCCTGCAAGTGGGTGAGAGGCAGAAGGAGTAGGTGACAGAGGTGGTGTGAGATGAGCTGCTCTGAGCAAGTGCAGGTGTTGTCACCCAGCTGCTGCCGGAGCTGCTGAGCTGTGTGGTCACAGTGACTGCCAGCGCTGTGGTTTGTCACCCTGGGGCTTGTGGGGCTGCTGCTCCAGCTGTTGGCAGAGCTCTGCTGCAACCTCAGCTCTTTTCCTGCAAACCCTGATGGTGTTCTCTGACACAGTCCATGGCTGGACTGGGGCTTGGAACAACTTGGGACAGTGGAAGGTCCCTGTCCATGGCAGAGGGTGGAATAAGATGAGCTTAAATGTTCCTTCCAACCCAACTCATTCTGTCATCCATGACCTAAACCCAGGCAGCTCCATCACCTGCTCTCTGGCTGGGTGAAGGCCTCAAGCACACTGGGACACATCCCCGAGGCTGGGACACATCCCTGAAGCTGGGGACACATTCCCCAGGCTGGGGACACATCCCCGAGGCTGGGACACATCCCTGAAGCTGGGGACACATTCCCCAGGCTGGGGACACATCCCCGAGGCTGGGACACATCCCTGAAGCTGGGGACACATTCCCCAGGCTGGGGACACATCCCCAAGGCTGGGACACATCCCTGAGGCTGGGACACATCCCTGAGGCTGGGGACACATCCCCGAG
>VZRF01007805.1:28818-39426 GCA_013396875.1 Vireo altiloquus
GGCTCCTCACGGGGAGGCGGCGGCGCCCGGCCTCATACCCCCGCGGTTCGCGCGGCTCTGCTCGGCTCGATGGGCCCCGGTTGTGCCCGGCCCTTCCCGGTTCTCTCCCCCCCCGGGCTCAGGCTGCTCCTCAGAGGCGCTGCCGAGGCTGCGCGCGCCGCCTCCCCCCCAGCACACGCACCGCGCAGGCCCGGCGGGGGCGCGCGCGCACTCCGCTGTGACGTCACCGGGGCGGGGGGCGGTGCGGGTGACGTCAGCTCACCGGAGTTTTTTTATTTTGTGGGGGTTCTGCTCTGATCCCCGGCCCGAGGTCCGGAGCGGCCGGAGATGGATAAGCTCCGGGTGCCGGTCCTTGGGAATCTCGTGGAGTTTGACGGGAGCACGTGGTGGTGCTGCTCTCTGGTCGGAACAAAGCCCCCAAGCGATCCAAAGTAGGGATGAGCAGTGGGAGAGCAGCTCTGGGGAAGATTTGGGGTGTTAGTGGGCCAGAGGCTGGACGTGCCCTGGCCCTGAAACCCCCCTGGGGTGGGCAGCACCCTGCGTGGGCAGCAGGGAAGGGGGGATTCTGCCCCTGTGCCCAGGTGAGACCCCACCTGCAGAGCTGCCCCAGCCCTGGGGCCAACAGCACAAGGACCTGGAGCTGCTGGAGAGAGTCCAGAGGAGGCACCAGAGCTGCTCCAGGGCTGGAGCCTCTCTGCTCTGGAGCCAGGCTGGGAGAGCTGGGGGTGCTCACCTGGAGAAGAGAAAGCTCCAGGGAGAGCTCAGAGCCCCTTGCAGGGCCTAAAGGAGCTGCAGGAGAGCTGGAGAGGGACTGGGGACAAGGCATGGAGGGACAGGACACAGGGAATGGCTTCCCACTGCCAGAGGGCAGGGATGGGTGGGATGTTGGGAAGGAATCCTCGGACGCTCCCCCGCCCTGCCCCGCTCAGGTGCGCTCCCTCCCCGCGGCTCCGCAGAACCCCCGCGTGATGACGTCACCTGCCGCGCGAACCCGGCGGCCCCGGCCCCGCCCTTGCGCCGGCGTAAGTCCCGCCCCCTCCCGGGGCTCGCCGCGCTCCCATTGGCTGCGCTCGCCTCCTCCCCTAGGGGTGGTGACGTCATCGCGGGGAGGGCAGAGCGCGGGCGGGCGGAGCAGGGGGCGCCCCCTGGCGGCCGAGGCGTGAGGGGGCAGAGAGCCCTGAGGGGAATCCTGCCCGGAGCGGCCTGGGAAAGCAGAGACTGCCGGAATCATGGAAAGGTTTGCGTGGGAAGGGACCTCAAAACCCATCCAGATCCACCCCCTGCCACAGACAGGGACACCTTTCACTAGCCCAGGTTCCTCCAAGCCCTGTCCAGCCTGGTCTTGGGCACTGCCAGGGATCCAGAGGCAGCCACAGCTGCTCTGGGCACCCTGTGCCAGGGCCTGCAAGAGTCAAGCTGTGGAATCACCACTGAAGCCCCTGTGCCACATCACAGGTTTTGCACAGACCTATTGGTCTGCTCACATTGGATCCTGAGCTGTCCTGTGCTGTGATCCAGCACACTGCCAACTGCAATTAGATGTCGTAATTAAGTATCCTGCCATCAGTAATGTCCCACTGTTTGCAGGATGAGTTAATGCAGAGGGGCTGGAAGGCTGGGAAAGGCCCTGGGGGTGCTGTGCCAGTGGCTGGACATGAGCCCAGGGGTGCCCAGGTGGGCAAGAGGCCACTGGCCCCTGGGCTGTGCCAGCTCTGGGGTGGCAGCAGGGCCAGGGCAGTGCCTGTCCCCTGTGCTGGCACTGCTGGGGCACCTCCAGTGCTGGGGGCAGCTCTGGGCCCCTCCTGACAGGAGAGCCCTGGAGGGGCTGGAGAGTGTCCAGGGCAGGGAACGGAGCTGGGAAGGGGCTGGAGCAGCAGGAGGGGCTGAGGGAGCTGGGAAAGGAGCTCAGCCTGGAGAAAAGGAGGCTCTGGGGGGACCTTGTGGCTCTGCACAACTCCCTGACAGGAGGGGACAGCCGGGGGGGGTCAGGCTCTGCTCCCAGGGAACAGGGACAGGAGGAGAGGGAACAGCCTCAGGCTGGGCCAGGGGAGGCTCAGGTTGGACATCAGGAGGAATTTGTGCCTGGAAAGGGAGCTCAGGCCTTGGCAGGGGCTGCCCAGGGAGGTTTGGAGTGCCCATCCCTGGAGGTGTCCCAGGAATTCCTGGAGGTGGCACTCAGAGCTCTGGGCTGGGGACAAGGTGGGGATTGGGCACAGCTGGACTTGATGGGCTGGGAGGGATCTTCCAGCCTCAGGGATTGCGTGAAGTGGTTTCCTACAAGTCGTGTCCCTTCCGAGGCACAGCTCTGAGCACGGAGCCAGGTTTATTGTGTGGTTTGGTTTCCAGCCCTGTGGGGTGTGCGGGCAGCTGGCCCTGGTGGCAGTGGGGTCCCAGCCCCTGTCCCCAGCACTCTGAGCCATGGCAGCAGCTCTGCTCTGGAGCTGACACAGCACCCACAGGTGTCTGCAGCCTCACAGCGCAGGTTTATTTTTAGCACTTTGCCAGAGCAGTGTAAGGGCGCTGCACAAACACTTCCTCTGCAACTGAGCAGAGACAAGGGGAAAGCTCTGGAGTCCTTGGAGAGCTCCGTGGCACAGACACTGCCACGGGTCCTGGGTGGGACCCACGGGCTAGTGGCTCCCAGGCACTCCTGGAAGGTTTGTCAGCACAGGATGTTTGCACTCCTTTTGACAAGAACCTTTTGTCCTAGAGAGCTTGCTCATGCACTTGAACACTTCAAGGAAGGTTATCTTTAGGCTTCTGAAGTGGAAGTGGTACCACACAGAATCCCAGAATTCCTGAGGTTGGAAAAGCCCTCCCACCCCGTTGAATCCAGCCTGTGCCCAATCCCCACCTTGTCCCCAGCCCAGAGCTCTGAGTGCCACCTCCAGGCCTTCCTGGGACACCTCCAGGGATGGGCACTCCAAACCTCCCTGGGCAGCCCCTGCCAAGGCCTGAGCTCCCTTTCCAGGCACAAATTCCTCCTGAGAATTTCACATATCTCTCTGCAAGCAAGACAAACTGTTTTCTGTCTGTTGTGTAAGGCTGGCTCTTGTGTTAAATTGTTAAATGTTATCCCAGGAGGGAAGCAATCCCTCAGGAGATGCCTGACTGAGGACAAAGACACCTTTGGTCTTGGCTCGGTCAGGAGACCATTGCTGCAGGACTAGTGGATTTGGAGATGTCCAGGCAGAGGTGGAACAGCTCTCACAGCTCTCCCCCCACATCCTTTCCAGGATCTTCTGTCCTGATCCCCAGAGGACACCGATCTGTGACAAGGAGAAATTACCAAATTAGGAGGAATGAGGTATAAAGGGAGAGCCAGCAGGGCGTGGCAGCCTCTTCCTGGGCTTTGCAGGGACAACTGAGCAGCGGGAATTGCAACAGCATGCTGGAGACTCAGGGGAGACTCAGTGCTGTGCGGCTCTCCCGTGGGACAGAGCTGTGAATCACTGGTTGTGCAACAGGAGCTGGGCCTGGGGAGGCTGCCTGAGCAGAGCAGTGACACTCGAGGCTTGCTGGTTACTCACTCACAGCCTCAGAGCAAGGCCCAGCCCATGGTGCCACAGTATGGAAGAGCCTTTGTCATCCCGGAGCCACCAGGAACAAGCTCCTCTGTGTTCTCCAGCTCCTCCCCCAGCCAAGGCAGGGCTGGGGGCTCTGCTGCCGGGCATGGACACAGGCCAGGCCATCTGAGGAGGTTCTGGGACCAGCACTTCTGGTTGCTCACCTTGAAGGATGAGCTCCCATGGAGCACAGAGCCTCCCAGCCCCTGGACACCTCCAGCTGCCACCACTTCAGGAGTGTCTGGAACCCAAAACTTGTGTAGAGACATGAGCCCCAAGGGAGCTGTTGAACAGCCCCAGCTGCTCAGGTGTAGTCTGAGGAGGAACAGAAAAGGTGTTGAATTTGCTCCACCTGCTGCCATACAGTGTTGTCCTCTTAGCAGGGGTGGCCACAGCAAGTTCTGTGCTCCAAGCACCCCTGGACACCCCAGACACCAGAGCAGGAGCTCTGAACTCCAGCCACTCCTCCAGCAGGGCTTTTATTTTCCTGATGTCATCATCAGGGCAGGAGAACTCAAATAAATACACAGAGTCCTTCAGGTTGGAAAAGACTGCCAGGATCATCGAGGCCAACCTGTGCCTGATCCTCACCTTGTCACCAGTTCAGTTGTCACTGAGTGCTGTGTCCAGTCATTCCTTGGACACCTCCACTTGGCTGGACAACCACTTCCAAGGCCTGACCATGCATTCCATGGAGAAATTCCTGCTGATGTCCACCCTGAGCCTCCCCTAGCCCAGCCTGAGGCTGTTCCCTCTCCTCCTGTCCCTGTTCCCTGGGAGCAGAGCCTGACCCCCCCCGGCTGTCCCCTCCTGTCAGGGAGTTGTGCAGAGCCACAAGGTCCCCCCTGAGCCTCCTTTTCTCCAGGCTGAGCCCCCCCAGCTCTGGTGAATTTTTTGAGATGCCCCAGGAAAGCCCAATATAAGAAATAAGCTTTGTCAGAAAGTTGAGTTCCTCAGCAGAGGAAATGACAGTGCAGCACAAAGGGTCTCCCATCCAGATTTTCTCTTTTGCAAATATGGTGTTGGATCTGAGCAGGCTTCCTGCCTCCAGCTGATCCCTCAGCCACACCAAGCAGCTCCTGGTAAGGCTGTTTGGGCAGTGGCAGGACAGGATGGTGTTTGGAGCAGCTCCTGGCCCTGCTGCCAGTGGGGTCAGGTTCTCACCACCTTGGATCTCACCTCCTTCCCCCACCTATCTCCCAGGCAGGTGGATCAAGAGAACATGAGGGGAACAAAAAAGGCACCTCCATGTTCCTGAAATGGAGACTTCTCCCCAGATTCTGTTCCAGTCAGTTTGTTGGGAGGAAAAGGACTCAGTCAGCATTTCCAGGTGGCAGGGAGGACACAAAGGGCACATGGAGCCCAGTGCCAGCAGCTCTGTGGGCCAGGCACATCTCTGATTTCTGCACAGTCACCTCAGCTTGGCCTCGGGTGCGGCAGTGCTGGCACAGGGCACTCAGCTGGGCTCTGCCTGGAAGCATCCAGGAGCTCCCTGCCCAGGGCACACCACATCCAGGAGCACCCACAGGGGCTCCTTCCCAGCTCTAATGCCTGAGGATCTTAGTCTTCCTGTGCCTCTCCAGGACAGCCTTTCCCCTCTGAGAGCTTCAGCCCTGTGTCTGCAGCCAAAAATCCCTGCCCTGTGGATGTGGCATCACTTGCTTGTGCTGGGTCCTGGTCCCACGCTGCCCAGTGTGGGGGAAGAAGCCCAGCATTGTTGTCAGTGCTTTGCAGAGCCAGTCACAGCCTTGTTTCCTGAGACTGGGAATCAGGGAGTGGAGCAGGGATGGAACAAGGGACGGGGAGCAGTGACTGAGGGATCCCCACTGCTGCCCAATGAGGCTTTGACCTCCAGCAAGGGCAGCTCTGCTCCCCCCAGTGCCCAGAGATGTACCACTTACATGGAATCACAGTTGTTGGAAAAGACCTCTGAGACCATCAAATCCAACAGTTCCCCCTGCACTGCCGAGGCCACCACTAACTCGTGTCCCCACGTGCCACATCCACATGTACCCAGCACGGAGGCAGTGCCACTTTCAATTCCTTGTTCTTTCTGGAGCAGCTCGAGGTTCTGAGTGAAAAGCTCCCAATCAATAGTTACCTGCAAAGGAAGATGGCGCTTTAGTCCTGGGATCCATGGAGAACGGGGCCTGCCCCACACACACTGGGGATTACTGTGCCTGCTGGAGGTTTGGAGGGATCTCGGGAGCGTGGGAATGCCCTGGTGCATCAGCTGAGTGCTGCACAGCCAGAGCTCTGCCTTTTTCGATTACATCTTGCCAGCAGATTATTAAATCCTTTAATCTGGGAGCAGCGATGCTGAGCTGCTGCCTTACAGACATTGCTCACTCCACATCTGTTGGAAACCACGATCCAAGATGAAAGCCTGGAGCCTCCCACACAACTGCCAGCCATCCCTTTTCCCCCTCTCTCAACTCCCATGTGAGACGATGGCAGAGGTGGGAAGAGGCATGGTGGGGCACAGCCCGGAGCTGCAAGACCTCAGCAAGTGGGCACAGAGTTCCCCAGGTCACACAGGAGCTGGGACACGACTCAGGGGCTACAGACCAGGGGCACTGGGCACATGTAGGCTCCCAGCCTGCAGCTCCCAAAGCCAGGCAGCTCCTTCCAGCCCTGGAGCGTGGCTGGTGTGTGGTGATGTGGGACAAGATGCTGCTGAGCCATCCAACCTCCATCCCAGCTGGCCTGGATGGCCTCCATCCTCTGGGGCCACATCCTCTCCTCGGGGGCTGCCTGAGGGCCTGCAGGAGAGGCAGCACTTTGCTTTCATTGCTGGTGTCCCAGCTGGTCAGCAGACACAGCTCATCTCTCCTCCTCCTCTTTAAGGTCATGTGGAATGCCATGCCTGTGGATGGGGAGATGTTGGAGCTCTGTGCCTGGAGCTGGCTCCCCTTCCACTGCTGCCATCTAATTATAGAGGAGTCAGCTGCCGGCAAACTGATCCATCCTAAATCCAGGCTTAGTGCGAGCTGTGCTGGCCCCTCCAGCTCCCCTGCTTTGGCTATGGGGTGAATCTTGCCCTGGAGCCATTCCCTTCCTGCCTTCCCGTGTGGCTGTGGGAGCTCCTCTTTCCTAGCGCTCCTGTGCTGTGCCTGGGCAGTCCCTGCTCAATTCACAGTCCAAAAAACCACAAAACCTCTGATCTCAGCCCCAGAGGGTGCCTAGAGCCTGAGGCCCTGCTGCTTCCCAAGCTCCCCCAGCAGCAATCTGGCACATGGAGATGGGGACGGCAGGAGGGAAGCCAGGAGCGTGGGGAGGATGAGGAGTGCCACAAACAGCTGAGCTGAACCACAGCACCACCACAGGAGGAGGGATGGGAAATCAACCCAGTGGATCTCCGGGAATGCTGGCAAGCTGGTTTGGAGGGAAAGCAGCCAAATGCTGCTGGACTCTCAGCATCCCTTCCCCCCTGTAGAAGCCAAGAGAGTGAGAGGGTGAAGGGCCATCAGTGGGGGAAAATGAGAGGATCCAAGCTCTGAGCTGCAGCCTGAGCTGGGAACATCACACTGGGATGTGTCCTTTTCCCACCAGCGAGGGCAGGCTTTTCTCCAGGGCTGCTCCAGCCAACACCACTACCAGTTGGCCAAACATCAAGAAAAAGCTTAAGGAATGTCAACCCAACAGTGCCAGCATGGAGGTTCATTTCCCCATTCCCAACCTGTGTGCTTCCATCTGTCCCCACAGCAGCATCCACAGAGGGAAGAGCTCCTCCCTGGGGACAGTGGTGCCTCCTGTGACCCTGGCAACAGAGGCAGGACTCTGCCCAGAGGAAGTTTGTGAGCTCAAGCACAATTTCCCGGTGACAGTGAAGGTAAGAAGATTTTGGCAGCCAGGGAGTGCTCCTGTTACAGCCTTGGTTTAGGCAAAGTGAAAGTGCTCAGTGGCAGCAAGCTGGGAATGGCACTGGGACTTGGGAATGAGGGACTACACCTGGCCCTGCATTGAGGCTGCAGTGAGAGCAGCTCTGAGACAATCTCAGAAGAGGGTTTGGGAGCAGGAGCTGGCCCCCAGTTCCCCAATCCCATAGTCCCACAGTCCCACAGTTCCCCAGTCCCACAGTCCCCCAGTTCCACAGTCCCACAATCCCCCAGTCCCATGGTCCCACAGTCCCACACCAGGTGCAGCTGGGGGCCGAGCACCATCTGCCCCAAGGGGAACAGGGCTGTTGGTGGCTCAGAGGGAGCTGCTGCACCAGGGCATGTGGGGCAGGTCCTGGTGTGTCCCTGGCAGCCTTTCCCCTTTGCCCAGCCCTGGCAGAGAGCCTGGAATGCCACAGGGATGGTGGTGCTGAAGGAGGCAGGAGAGAGTCCCACGGGTGGGAGAGCATAACCCAGCACTGGCACTGGGCATCCTGTCCCTCCCACATCTGCCTGGCTCCAGCTGATGCTGCTGTCCAGCCCAGGCAGCCAGGGAATGCCAAGAGGCTGGGACAGACTGTGGGAAGGAGATCCCAAGGTCTCATGCCACCCCCACTGCCAGCCAAGGGTGTCACATGCCCCAGTGACTATGGGGTACATGGGGCCATAGGCCCCCCAGATCCCCCCAGTCACCCACAGGAGCTGGGAATTGGGGTGGCCACAGTACCCAGGGATGGCAGCAGTGTCACAGGGGGGCTGCAGTACCCAAAGCCAACCAGATTTGCAGGGGTTGCATACTCTCGGGTATCTGTCTTGTCCTGGCAGCAGCCACAATACCCAAGGGATGGCTGTGGGATGTGGGAACCTGTGATGGAGAGGAACAGGAAAGCCAAGGTCACAGGAACTGAGCTCCCCCAGCCCTACTGCAACATGGTGGGACAGATGCAGGCCCCAAACATCATCCCACCCTGTGTGACACCTGGACCATGTCCCCTGCCCCAGCCAGCCCAGTGTCACCTCTGGCTCACGACCCAGTAATCCATTCCTGCAGGTGCTCAGTTCCCAACAGCAGCACTGGGATGTCACCAGCCATGTCACCAGGACCCTCCATACACACCATATCCCCATACACACCATATCCCTCATCAACACCATGTCACCCCATACACACTGTACCCCCATACACACTGTACCCCCATACACACCATATCCCCATACACACCATGTCACCCCATAGACACCATATCCCCATACACACCATATCCCCATACACACCATATCCCTCCATAGACACCATATCCCCATACACACCATATCCCCATACACACCATATCTCCTACAGACACCATATCCCCCATAGACACGATATCCCCATACACACCATATCCCCCATACACACCATATCACCCCATAGACACCATATCCCCATACACACCATATCACTCCATAGACACCATATCCCCTATAGACACCATATCCCCCATACGCACTTAAACACCATATCTCCTACAGACACCATATCCCCCATAGACACCATATCACCCCATACACACTGTACTCCCCATACACACCATGTCCCCATACACACCATATCACCTGATACACACCATATCACCTGATACACACCATATCCCCATACACACTGTACCCCCCATAAACACCATATCTCCTACAGACACCATATCCCCCATACGCACTTAAACACCATATCTCCTACAGACACCATATCTCCTATAGACACCATATCACCCCAGACACACCATATCACCCCATACACACCATATCCCCTATAGACACCATATCACCCCAGACACACCATATCACCCCGTACACACCATATCCCCTATAGACACCATATCACCCCAGACACACCATATCACCCCATAGGCACTATATCCCCATACACACTGTCACCCCCGTACACACCATATCTCCTATAGACACCATATCACCCCAGACACACCATATCCCCCATCGACACCATATCACCCCATACACACCATACACACCATACACACCATACACACCGTACACATGCCATACCCCTGCCATACACAGAGGCAGCTCAGGGCTCTGCCCTGGCTGCTTTGGGGGCTTCTATGGGGTCGTTGCCCCAAAGTCTCCCTGCCCAGGCACCCCAGGGCTGGCCCAGGATGGCCACAATGAAGGTTCACTGTCCCCTCAGCCACACTGCCCCTGGGACAGTCCCAAGGGTCAGCCCCGAGGCCACTGGGCACCAGCAGTGCACTCTGGTCCTGTGCTGACACCTGCGGGCAAGGGACTGTCCTCATGTGGCACCCTGCCCTACCTGGCACTGTGTCCCTATGTGTCATCCTGCCCACAGATGTCACCTCATCCTCCCTATGTCACTGTGACCCTACAGGTCACCCTGCCTGACATGTCACGCTGTCCTTACCCATCACACTGTCCCTGTATGTCCCCACTCCTGACATGTCCTCTCTGTCTCTTTGCCTATCTCTCCTGCCCTGCCTAAATACCCTCCTGTTCCTGTGTGCCACCCACCTGCCTGTCCCCACAGCCTGGTCCTGTGGGGGATTTGGGGCTGGGCTAGCACAGCCAGGGGCTGCTGGAGGAGCAGGGCTGTGGTGCCCCTGAACCCATCCTTGGGGACATGGGGACAGTGCCACAGGCAGAGCCAGGCAGCACTCAGGTCCCTGCGTGAGGCACAGGGCCTTGGGGGGAGGCAGGATGTGGGGCTGCAGTGGGGACAGCACCATCAGGCCTGTGCCGTGCCGTGGGGGGCTGTCCCCATCCTGCAGCTGTGGCCCTGACAGGGCCCAACTGCAGAGCCCTGTGGGATTTTCCTGCGGGAAAGGGCAGGCGAGGCAGGGTGGCCCCAGCAGTGGCCCCCTCCAGAGCCCCTATTGTCCCTCCATCCCATTCTCTACCTCCTCCATCACTCCCTTCATCCCTCTCCATAACACCCTCCATCTCCTCCATTGTCCCTCCATCCCTCCACCCCCTCGACTCCACCCCCCCTGTGGCCTCTCCATCCCCCCTCCATCCTCTTCTATTGCCCCCTCCATTTCTGTCACCATCCCCGTCACCTCCATCCCTCCATCCTCCAGCCCATCCTCCCTGTCATCCCCCTTCCTCCCCCCTCCATCCCTTCTTCCATCACTGCTCCATCCCCCTCCCACCCC
>VZRF01007809.1:0-95983 GCA_013396875.1 Vireo altiloquus
GATCGCGGAGTTGTTGAGCAGCGCCCTGGGGCTCGCCCTGTACCTCAACACCCTGAGCGCCGACTTCTGCTACGATGACAGGTAGGGCGGGGAGCGGTGGGGCTGGGTGGGCGGCCGGACGAGGGCCGCTCACCTGTCGGGAGCGGAGCTTCGGCCGCTCCCCTCGTGGTGCCCGGGGCGACGCCGGAGGGTCCCGGTGGCTCCTGGGCTCCGGGTGGCCGCTGCGGCACCCTCCGCTCCCGGGCCTTTGACAGCTCGGACTCGGTCCCCTCCAGCCCCGCGCAGCGGGAGGGGACCCGCCGTTCTAAGTTGGCATGTCGTGGGCTGATCCCTCCTGCGCGGTGTCAGCGGGGCGCCGGCCGCCTCCCGTCCCTTCCTCCCTCTCCTCCGGGACCGAGCCCCCGCGGGAAGTTGCTGTCCGCTGCCGGGCTGCGCTGGGCGGCCGCGGGGAGCGGAGCCCCGCCGGCGGGGAGCGGCGCTGGGCTGGCTTGGGCTGCCCACCTGCTCCTCCCCTGGCCGTACCTGCCCGCCGGAGCTGCGGAAAGGCGCTGTTCTTAGTCGGGGGAAATTCCGATTTGTGCCTTTTCCGGTGACTTAATCTGATCGCATTTAAAACAGATGCATAATTATAATGTATTATTAGGGAGAACAGCACGCCTGGCTAAACTTATTAACCGTCCTGGGGTGATTCATGCTCCATTGGAAATAAACCATCCAAAAAGTGAGCCGGGATTGACTTTGACAGCGTTTCATCAGCCTCTCTCCTCTGTGGCCAGAGACCGTCTGCCCCGGGGGCGGGCGGGAGGCTCCGGCGGGCCCGGCGCGGCTCTCCCGGCCCCGTCCCGTCCGGCAGGGCGGCTGGAATCCTGCGGGAGCCGGCAGCTGGCCACGCGTGCCGCCCTGCCTGTGGGAGCGAGCGAGCGAGGGAGCGAGGAGTGCCCCTGGGTGGGTGTGTGAGCGGAGGGTCTCACGGTGCCAGCGAACACTCTGAGCAGCGGTGAGACAGAGTTGGTGCCTTGGAGCCTTTGGTGTGAGAGGAGGAACGCGAGGAAGCACGGTGAGGTGGGATGAGGGATGTGCCTGTTTAGGAAGTGTTTGCTGGATGAGTTGAACTTCCCGGCGCGCTGATGGGATGCGAAAGGGTCAGATGTGCCTTTGATTACGCATTTGCCTTGGGAAATAACCTGCCTGTCCTGGAGTAATTAGTTACTAAACTTGGAATTTTCCTCCCTTAAGCAGTATTACAGTGCACCTGCCGTGTTTAAGATCTGTCACCCCTTCCAGAATACTCCCCGCCCTGTTTTCAAGGCTTGCTACTATTAAACCTATTATACTGGAAGCAAATGCCAAGTGTTAGTCCTGGTATAGGTCTCCGGCTGGGAACAGAGTTGGCTGCAGAATGTGGCAATTCAAGCTTCAGCCCTCCAGGTCATATATATGTACTTGAAGTCTTGTCAGCAATTAAATGGTTTTAGGTTTCTGTGAGTCTTCCAGTTTTCTACAATGATTTTTCTTAAAACTATTGTAAAGTTTTGCAGCTTCATTCATAAACAGTAAAGGAGAAAACTCTGCTGTTGCCCTGAAATGTGAGGTCTGAGTTGGATCAATAGGAAGTAGTGAATATTTTGATACAGTGACACTATTTTAAACCGCTTATTATAGTTAAGAACTGCAGGAGTTGTGGAATATTTACATAACCCTACATAGCATATGTTGCAATGTTTGGGCAAAACTGGGTTATTTAAGCACAAGCTTAAAAGCCTGTCCTGCAGGCCAGTTCAAATGGGCTAGGCATGGAAAGCAGTATGAAGTACTTTCTGGTGCTGTTGATGTGGAGGTCAAGGTTACTCTTGATCTTGCCTGAGTGTGCTTTAATGTAGTTAGAAAAAAAGGGTGAAAAAAAGGAGTGATTATCAGTGATAATCACTCACTGATTTTGCCAGTACTAATCCCAGACTGTTTAAAGGTGTTCTAAAAGACTGCTATGTTAATGTGTTTACCTCCTAACTAAATAAAGTACTTCTCATCATTGTAGCTAAGAGTTAGGCGTTGACTAGAGTGCTCTAAAAGCCAGTTAATGGCATTTCTGTATGTTGGGGTCATCTAATTAGGATGTTTTTCAATTGCAGCTCTGGAAGGGACGAGGCAAAAAGGGCTGTTTCATGCTAGTAGTTGTTGAACTAGAAAGGGTTATCTATTCAGAGAGGCAGGCTCTCAGACCCAAAGTATTCTTTTAACTGTAATCACAGAATCTTGCTGCCCTGCAGGAGCTGACTTGAAATGTAACCGTAGAAAAGGAGGTCGATGCTGGAGCTGCAGGACACAGCCCTCCATGTGGGAGAGAGATCACACTACTAACTTTGACTGAACTAAGATTGTGCATTTGAGCTGGGAACCAGCAATGTCTTGTTTCAGGAGGGCAGCATATTGCCATTTTTTTCTGCTTCCTTTGCCATTATATTGAAATTATATCAGACTGTTCTCTTTTTAATATAGTGATCAAGCTTACTACATAAAGGGTGTCTGTAATTGCTTTCTGTATTTTTTTATGTATGTTGGGCAAGATTAAGTGGCATCATAAAACTTCTTATAGCAAAATCAATTTTCCAATGGTAAAACTTAATATTTTTAGCAGCAGCACGGCACCAAACCAAAGACTATATGGACAGTGATATAACAAACTTGCTTGTAGTCGGCGTTGACTCTATCTCAAAGGATTCAACGTTGTGTTTCCCACCCTTTACCCACTTAAACAGTATGAATTTTAAGCCTGAGGAAGTTTAGTGAGCAAGTGTACATGTTCTTCTTTTTGTCATTATAATGTCTGCCTAACTTGTTTCTTTCAGGCTAAGCAGATATGTTGCACGTAATCAGTGCAATGCTGGTATTTTTGAGTAGTTGACTTATTGATTACTTCGAAAGAAGGTATCAGTTGTCAGTTTCTAAACAAGAGCCAGTGAAAGGAGGCAGTGTTGTTGGATTTTTTTTTGGTTCTTTTTTTCTGCTCTATAGATGTAGACCACAAAACACAAGCTTTTGCCACCCTGGTCCCTGCCACAGTAATTCTTGCAGACAGCTGTGGTATTTCCTAGTTACGTGTGTAGATTATTACTGAGAGTTTCACCTCCCCAGCTCAAAACTTCCTTTTTCAGCTAGGAGCAAATAGATGTATTTTTTCCCCTCTTTTTACTTATTTATTTGAAGCTGAATGTGGCATGCAGTAACCCAAAACAAGGGATGAATGAGGAAAGAGGGGGGAAAATATTTAATGCCACAGTAGCTCACATTGCTTGTTAATAAAGGTTTATTTATTGCTAAGCAGAATCATCCTGAAACTGGTAACAGGGTAGAGAGAAATGCAATTTCCATTCCTGCAGATGTGTTGAAGGTCTTGCTTCTTGCACCGTGTTAAATCCAGTTTCTTGCCAGATTAAGGAGGGGCTAATCTTTGCACACAGAATTTGTGTTTCATGCTGGTATCTACTGGTATTTCAGGAGGGAAACCCATTGTTGCAGTTAGGTTTACACATAGGCCTGACTATTTTTGCCTGCCATTTAAGCCCTACCAGCCTACCTGGTAATTTGAGCTGCAGGTGCTTTACGCTGAAGCTTCATGTGGCCTGTGCTAAGAGAGGTCACTGTCAGTTTATAGCTGCGGTGGGGAATATTCAGTGCTCTGAGTATCCGAGGTCATGCATTTTTACAGTGAACATGGCAAAAGCAACTCATCTGTTGAGGTGGTCCTTTCTTCTAAGTCTCAGAAGAAAGGCTGTTTTAGGGAGAGTATGGTAGGAAGCTTTAACCTTGAGTGATGTATTGTCTCAGTGGCACATTGACAAAATCGGTGTTCTGGAAAATGTGTACAGATTTGTCTATGTAGGGCTCTTCCATGGAATTTGGTAGCACAGACCAACTTTCTCTAACTTGCACTGCATTTTATTTAGCAGGCCTGAATGGGGCAGCCTTGCTGATGGTAGAAAATCTCCATCAGCCCTGTTTCGAAGTTGCTGGGCAATATTCCAGGCTGCGTTGAAGAAATCCTGTTAAATGTTTTCACCCTGTAGTGTCAGACTTGCATCATCTAGGAACAGGCCGAGCCCATACACATTTGATAGTACCTCTGTTGGGTCTGCCACATGAGATTTAATCTAGCAAGTGACCCAAATACGTGCACTGGAAGAACAAGTGTAAGTGCACTGGGGAAAATTACTTACCATCTGTCTCCTTGTTGTGTGTGTATATTTGATTATTAATTTACATCTGTGATTTTTATGGCCCCTTTTTGTCATTTTCTCAGTTTTTCAGCTCCAAGTGCACCTTTCCAGTAGCTTTTAGTAGCTCAATTGTACAGGTAGCTGCAATCTTCTGAATTCCAGGAGTGAGGTTGGTGATGGGAAGACAGGTATTTGTGTAGCATTTTCCCTTTGTCCCCTCTGTTCCATCCTCTGCATGCTAATTTCAAACCACCATAAAGATAATTTGTACGTGAAACATTATTTCATATACAGATATATAAAGGAGCTTTAACATATTTATAAAGGAATAAAGGTAGCTTGAAGAAGATTCCTGAATAAAAGCCTGTGTAATAAAGGTTTGTAGTTGAATTTGTGTTGTACTTGAGTATTAACCAGTAACTGTTTATCTAATGGGATGAACCCGACACAATAATATTCTGTTAATACCAGTTCTTTTTTAAATGCTGAACATAACCTAAATATGTATTTGGCTTTTGATTTAAAAATGGTTTCTGCATAAAAATTTATGTTGAATGAAACGCTTTGATCAAAAGTGAAATCTTAGTTTCATCAAAATATCGGTGGGTGGCTTGTTTAGTTTTTTTCCATTTGAGATGCTGTAGTATAGAGATTTTAGAAAGCAAAAAAAGAAATTATGTCCCCACGGGCTTTATTTTAAGATTCTTGTTGCATATGTAACACTAACATAAAGCATGTCATTTCTGGTAGCTGGTTCAGAGAAAAAATTCATGCCTGTTAGCAGACAGAGAGTCTCCCTGAGTCACTGACGGGATGCGCCTCATCTGCAGGAAGTTCTTCCAGCACACAATGGAGTTACAAATTCAAATGATCAACTTTCTCCAACATCTCCCATATGTATTCCAGCTGCACTTCTGAATCCTTTAAGCTTGCCAGAGTGAAAGTCGCTGAAAAGGCTCAGAAGTATCTCATCTCAATTTGTTAACCATCTGATAGCTGCAAGAGTGATGAATTAGAGCTCCTTTGCTTCCCTCATCTGGAAGTTTGCTCTCCCTTTGTTGTTTGCTGCTAGTTTTTTTTTTTTTTTTTAATTCTTTTTCTTCTGTGAAATTGACTGAATCAGACTTTGCTGTTTGTTTATGAGTTTCTTTCTTTAGCTGAAATATTTGATGCTGAAACTGATGCAAGACTACTGGCAACCTGTGGTGAGAGTTGCTCCAAATACACAGCTGGAGAAACAAACGAAATCTGAAGGTGGAGATGTTTAGTGTTATTGTTACTTATGTGAAGGTGAATCTGTTTTTTGGGCCGGTGTTTTATGTTAGATTTTTAAAAATTTTTATTTCTAAATATTTTATAAGCTTTACTCAGATTTTGGGTTAACTATTTTTTTGGAAAAGAGACCTTTTTGAACTGTCCATTTCCTTTTCTGTTCTTTTAATCCTAATTTTTATCTGAAATGATTGTTTGAAAGGTGGAAGCATTTTATCTGGAGACGTGAACCTTAAGCTGAAAGTTTTAAAATAAATTTTGGAATTTCTCTTGATTGTGGAAGCCTGTTGTTTTGCTTTGGGCTTGGCAACCTTTGATTTCCTCCGCTTTTCCACTTGTGGTGACTGATCATACAAACTCTCCTCATTTTCCTTTAGAGTGGGAGCTTGTTCTGTGGGCAGGTTATTTATGTCAGGATGGCAGTAGGATTTCGTTTAGCATCTACTGGATCAGGTTCTTATCCTGTCTCAGGATAGTCATCCAGACTTAAAATGTGTTATTTTTTGCACGGGCAGTCCCTCCCTAGTAAGAGGGTGCAAATTTTGCAATTTCTTTCCCAGTTGCACCCTCTGCAGAGCTCCGTACTAAACCTTTTTTCCCCAAAGGCTAGCCTGTCGGTGAATGAAACTTGAAGAGTCAGAGAAAAGTATTTTTTTGGAATGACATCCTAAATATTACTTAATATGTCAACATTGCTGCTCAGTTTGTTACTTTGGACAGTTGAAATATTTGTGGACCTGTGAATGCCTTATGACAGAGATCTCCAAAGGCAGTGACATGCACTTGGCTCTGTCTTCAGAGGGTGCTTCAAGCTAGCACAGGGTTGCTGCTGTTTGTGTATGATAGCTGGTTGTGAAACAAAGAAACAAGCTGGATCACTGGGGCAGCAGCCAAGGATCAAGTAATCTATCAATCTCTGTTTTACTTCAAGGAAAAAGAAAATTGGTAAATCCAACTGTTTGAAGCTGATAAAATTTTGTGACCCAGCCTCTGACTGGGGAAGGTTCATTGGTGATGCTTCACTGACCATTCCTGGCCTCATTAAGCTTCGAGAGGGAGAAAAAGTAAAAGTGGCTTCCTTGAATACTAATCCTTGTGTTCCCTAGGACACTTTGAATTACTCTGTTAGCCTTCATTGTCCTAGTAGCTTCATGAGGAATTTTTCAAGAATAGTGTCAGGTTTCAGTTGGAGATAAATAATAGTTGTTTACTGTCTTCAAGTCCCTTGTTTCCTTTACCTCTTCATCTTTTTAATTGCTTTTTGTTTTATTGGAAATAGTGTGCTTTCAGCATAAGATATTTTGTCTTCTATATCTTGATTATTTTGATTTTTTTTTGTCTAGTGGTTTGTTTAAGTGACCCATATTAATGCTTCAAAAACTGTTAAAAATCATTGTAATCTGTAAAACACTGTAGGTGTACATACTATCATTATATTAAATAGCAGAAATCTGTTGTATACTGAAATTTGAGACCATGCCTTTTTGATATCTTTCTTCCAACAGAGAGCTGGACAGGCTTGCCATTAATCTGCCACAAAGGCTTCTTAATATATTCACGGGGGTCACTGCTGACCGCCTCGGATCATTTCCTTCTCTCCAGGATTTAAGCACATTGGCCTCAGCAGCATTCCCAGTCCCAGCTGGCCCAGGAAGCCAGAGACTGACAGATAATTGAACGCGGATTTTCTATATGATGGTACAAACCATTGTTTCTAGATGATTGGACTGGTCTGTGAAATTCCCTATTATTCACCAACTTGTCAGTAGAACCAAAAAGCCCTGCCCTGACCTCTGACCTGGGGTTCAAGGGAGGACAGGTTTTTCTGAATTTAGCATCCTGTGTCCAGGATGGGTGTTTCTGAATTTAGTGTTACTCTAGGCTGTTTTGCTAATGAGAGGCTTGTATGATTTTTAGCTCCTCCATGTTTTAGTCAGCTAGTCCAATTCACGTTCAAGGGAACAACACAGTAATTGGTAGCAGAACTCTTGATGTAAAGTCTCTGCCAGTGCCTGGATGCTATTTTCATGCAGCTTGGTAATTTGCGTACTTAAATTCTAAAAAAGGACTTGAACTCTTGAATCAGGGTTGCTATTCAGTGACCAAAATTGTCATGGAAACAAACCCACTAAACAGCAGCCTGAGCCTTTCTGAGATCTCTGTCCAGTCTTCTCACATCTGTGGCTTTTTACATATAGCAGTTAATAATTAATGCTGGGCCCAGGAACCAGACTCCAGTGTGCCACTTGCCCATCATTGCTATAGGAGACCTGCACCCAGTGCTTAGGTGGCAAACCAGTCTCTGACCACTCTCAAATACCTAACTAAAAGATACACCACAAATGTTTATCTGCAGCCCCAACTTAGAGACAGCATTTCATTTCAATAATATTTCCAATTGCTTGGCTACCTTCTCTAAGTGTAGCTTGAGTTAACTGCTTTTCTAAGATTTTTCTTTCCCTTTGAAGGTAGTGTAGCTCAAAGCTGGATGACTCTCTGTGAATCAGGTACTTTCATTTAGGAGGCGGTGCCTGGCTAAGTGCATGGGCTTCCAACGTCATGATGTATCAGGAGTGCCTTTGCTGCATCCAGTCTCCAGTTTCTATGCAGCAATATTTCTCAGTTGATGCTTTTTAAAATAGCTTTTATGTTTTCTCAGCAACTACTGAAGCTGGTAATTGTTATTTACTTTGGTACTAAAAAAATCCAGCATAGAGTTCCAGTGTATGAATAAAGCGGTAAGAAATACTCTCCCACTGAAAATAGTCTCCTAAAGTTGATGTTTGGAGCAGTTTTAAGGTGACACAATTACTTAGTGAGGAGAGAAGGAAAAACCCCTGAGTCACTGGATGTTGTCCATTATAAAGATCTTCAAGAATTAAGGAAAACCTGTCTGTAGATAGGGGTCAACCAAGCCCTTTATTGTAGAATATCATGGTTAAAACCAAGCTGTGAAATCCAGCCAACCAGCATGAAACTGTTTGCTTTTGTCAAAGTGTCCTGTAATGTGTCTTCATCAAGATTCCAACAGGAAATTTAAGACTTCAGGAGGAAGTCAACTTGTGTGTAGAAAAGATTGGTGTGCTCAAGTTGCCTCTAGAAGTAGGCATATGAGGTTTGTTCCATTATCATTTCAGTGTGTGGCTGGTGTTGGAACCATGTATGTTGCAGTAATTCCTGAGCCTGCATTTTTACCAAGGGTGTTTCCCAGAGGTGTTTTGTGGCATGCTCAGAGTTAAACTTGCTATAAGTGAGGTTGTGAGTTGACAAATTGAAGTTCTTTACTATATTAATGCATATAAACTTGACAGGCTTTTAGTGGATGCTTTGCATTGAAATATGCAATTCATTGGATTATAAAGTAATAACCAACATCTTGAAGGCAAATTGGGGAGAACTGGAGTTCTTAATCCAGGACAACTTGATTTTTCTTTTTTTGCAAATGTCTGATTTATTTTAGGTGTCTCCCATGAAATCTTGAAGTGGGAATTAATTTCAAACATCAACCTCTTCTGTGACTTTAACTTTGTTTTCTCCAAGTCTTTTGTGTGTGTATAGTGACAGTTTTCAGAGTGTGTTATCAGTGGCGGACCTTTGAAAAGATGTGGGACGATTTTGCTGCCCAGTGTGCAAAGTAGCACATTAAATAATACACTTACAAATCCTCCTTTTGATGCGCACAATGCCTGTGCCTTTATAGCTTGTTTAGTTGTTCCTCCTCTGCAGGCTGATCCTGTTGGTACTTTTGGTCTTTATGTGCTATTGTAGCCCTTTGAAAACATTGGAATGTTCTTAGTTTCATTTTACAGCCTGTCAACTTTCCTGGATCAGGATCAGTTATGTTTGGCTGGCTCCTTTGCTTGAGGGGACTTGTACTGGGCTACTTCGAGAAGAGGATTAGGTCCAGTTGGAAATTCAGATGAGATGCCTGCAGTCACTTCTGGCCATTAGAGTAACTTTCCTAAGTTTCCTGTTTCCAAAAAACACTGTGCGTTTCTATTACTGAAGTGGAAGGAGCCCACACTGTGTTGAGTGTGACTCTGTGGGTGGAACTTGAAGCTGTTATTCTGTAGGTTATGAAACTTCTGCTATATACTCTTTTTTTCGTGCTTCATATGCTTTTTAAATATATATTTTTTCTTTTCAAATAGAAATATATTTGAAGGAACACTGTGCCTTGTTTTATCTTCTCATTTCCTCTTCACAGTTATGTGAAGGTGCTGTCATGCCTTCTCTTGCATTTGATAGTGTATTTATTTGCTATTATTACTTAGTGTGGCAACAGTGTTGATTGTTTTAATATTTTATAAGAATGAAGAAATTAGACTCACATTTGAGGCAGGATCTTAACAAGCCTTATTTTGTGTGTTATATATCAGCACTCTAGATACCACTAAAATGAGAAGAATATTTATGTCCTGGATTGAGCCTCTCTGTATTGGCCCATCTGACCTTGCTGGTGCCAGAATTTAGTTGGTTAACCATCTTGGGCACCTCTCTGAAATAATTTCTGAAGCTTGGTTTGGAAGTTCGGTTTGTGAATCTCTAGCACGGTTGCTCCCATTATGCCATCCTTTCTTTGGCTTTCCAGACCTCCTTCCAGCTCCCATTCCAAAAAGAAGAACTGTACAGTTCCTGGGAAGATACTTCTAGGTATGATATGCATCTATCGATGTATTTCCTTACTGCAAAATCTTGAATTATAGCAAGAATTTCCTTGTAATAAATTCCATGAATTTTCGGTGTATGTGTTTCATTTTCTTCAAACAGTTTCAGTTGCACTTGAGGAGACGTTTAAAGGTCATTTTGTTTGTGGGGGTTGTTTTTTTTTTTAAGAAAGGAAAGAGGGTTGGTCTGGCAAAATTAGCATTAGTTGCAGAAGAAAAGTTTCCTTTTTTAACCAATTATTTGTAATTAAACTTCTACTCTCTTACATTTTTATAATTAAAGGAGAAGAAAACTTAGGCTTTTTAAATTACTTTGATCTGAATTAAGGTTCCAGTGCCAAAAATATAATTTAAATGCTGCATGGCTGTATAAATCCTGCTGAAAGAAAAAGTTCTAAGAGAATAATGAAAAAATTGAACCAATTAAAATGGCATTTTTGTGTCTAGCAGCTCTTATTTTGTAGCACAAACAGTTCTTTATAGCTTCTTTGTAACACCAGTGTACTTGAATAAATTTTCTATTTTTGTGAAAAGATGCAGTTATATGTTCTATTCAATTTCACAGTACATTGCTCATCTCTTGCATGTAAATCACTTGGCTTGTTAAAAATGTTAGTATTTCTCTTTAATAAGCATCACACTTTTTGAGACTTCTCAAAATACACTTTTATCCAGAAGACAAAAGACTTAAGGATGGGGAAAGGCCCCAAAGAAAATGGTTCCTTATGTTGTGCTCATGGTGAAAAAGCCAAGCCCAGGCTGGATCACCTGGAGTTCTGTCTGTGCTGCTGTTTGCTGCCAGGCACATTCCTGCTCTGCATGGCTGTTGAAAGCAGCTCCTGCTATGGAGATGGTTGTGGTGATGTGGCTTATGGAGTATGGCTGTCAGGTGAAGCCTCAGATGGGTGCCTGCTCCCCCTGAATGAGCCTGGGGCTGTGTGTCAGGATGGGCCCTGAGTGAGGGTGCAAGTCACTACATCTACTGCTTCGCTTCTTCCCTCTCTGTTCTTGCTCATTATGTGATGGCAAACTTGGGGCAGCTGAAGCCACATGTTTGGTAGGTTTGTTGTGCTGGATGGTTCCATGTGGCTCCAGCCTTCATAAGGGTGCCTGGCTATTTTGAAATGTTGGCTTGGGCTTAAAGAAAGGAACTTCTTTTATATACTTCCCCTTTCCCCAAGAGCTATGAGGGGTCTAGATGCTGCTTAGCCAGAAGAGTTTTTGGTTTCTCTGGAGTATGTTTTGCTGTAGCAGTGTACTTGCTTTAATTAAAAGACTAGAGAAATAGTGGAGAGTCTCCTTTTCTGGAGGTAATCAAAACCCACCTGGACACAATCCTGTGCAACCTCCTCCAAGTGAAGTTGCTTTATTTAGATGGAGTGGGATGGGTCTTGGACTAGATGTCCTCCAGAGGTCCTTCCCAGAAGTAGTAATTCTGTGAAAATCTCACAAAATCTGTTTTGTTTAATGTTGAATGAGTAGGTTTGTATGTGTTCTGAGCAGAACCCAGGATTACCCTGATGGAGTTGAGTAACTGGACTTTCATGCCTGAATGATACAGGTTAAAAGCAAAAGGAAGGGTTGAATGTCCAGTGAGCAAGGAGGCTAGTTGGTCCTCTGGAATTTAGAGCCTGCTTCTAGCACATGACAAAAGAAAATAGGATATTAATGAAAAAGGGGATGTTTATAAGTTAACAAGACTGATCTACTAAACTACAGTAAACCTGTGAGAATTTTCAGGAAACTCCTCCTCTAGGGGACAGTCAGCTCTTTCTTCCATTTTTTTCCTAAATATTTTGTTTTCAATTAATATGGACAATCCTGTCCGAGAACAAATGAAGGCCACCTCATTTAGGGGCTGGGCAGGTTTGTGGTGAAGTGAGGAAAAGAAGAAAGGCATTAAGGAATACTACCTTTCACCAATTTGTGTGCCACATACCTGGTCTGCTAGCTTGCAATACTAATAATTATTAATATTTGGTATTTTACTCTTGAAAAATGATGAAAATACTGACTGTATAGGAATACCTGTAGTGTTTTGTCCTGATATCACTAAGATGAGTGTTAACCCTCTTGTAATTCTGAGCTGTTGACTTGATGTGTATATAAACTAGTTTTATATAATAAACTAGTTTTGCAGGAAAAAAGGTTTGCTGCTCTTTGCAGCTCTAGATCTTGGTGCTGCTTGATGGTAGGGTTGGACAAGAAGGCTTCTCTAAGCAGGAAATTTGGATAGTACAGATGTTCAGGTACCATGGTGATGAGTAGAATACATGTTTTGAAAGGCTCTGATGCAGTAGCTTGGTGCAAGGTACCACCCTGTTAGGCACAGTTTCCAGGAACCCATGCTGTGTGTGATATTTCAGTCTACCAATTTGGCTCTGTGCTTGGCTTGTTCTGAACATCTTGCAGACTGAAATTCGTAGATTTTGTTGAGGTTCTCTGTGTTGTAGCTTACTGTACGCAGGGAGTTTCAGTTTGTGTTCACACTATGCTCGCTAATTGTTAATGATGTGAAAAAGCACAGGAGTTTATTTTATAGCAAAAAGATTTCAAACTCAGTTTCTTACTACTGAATCCTAATGTTAGGGTACTGTTTTCTGCATAAGTAAAATGACTCTAAAGCATAAAACTAAAGAACTAAGACGCAGGTAAATGTAAGTATGGGAAACATTACAGGATTCCAGAATAAAGAGTTATTTTATTAGTGCCTGTCCCTCCGTTATTCTGTAAATATTTAAGGGAAAATGTAAGTGATGGGGGTGAGAATTTTCAGTAATGAGTGTGATTGAAATAATTTATCAATTTTTTTTCCTGCTTGTCTAGTATAATTGAAATAATTCTGCTTCAAAATACAAATTGCACTGGATCTTCATGTGGGCAAGGATCTAAGGACATCTGTTCTTTGTGTAGCATAGTGGGAGTGATGGCTGAAGGTTTTTGCTCGAATAAGGGCACTGAGAGCACTTTATTTTGCATACTTCTTTGAAGATAAGAAATTGTGGGGAAACATCTGTGTGAAGAGTGCAGAAATGTACAATGTTGAACTTGATATGTTGCTGTATGCTGTATTAGCGGAGAGTATTTGTTTTCTATCTTCATTTTTCTTCGACTGAAATCCTATATAAAGTGCATGAGGTAGTGGAGAATGGTCCTGTTAAGGAATAGCAGATACTGTGATAATTCTAAGCATGAATCTGAAATTGTACCAGTTAGTCCTTTGCCAAGAGTAAGTGAGCACACTCATAGAGTTAGTGCTCGAGGAAGAGTGCTTGTTATGCTGTATTTTGTGTTGTAACTGCAAAAGAACCCTTTTCGTAACAGGATGGTTGCATTTAATACGCATACTTAATTGCACATATAACTATATATATACACACACAAAAAAAAGACATAATTTTTCATCCCATTTATACTTGCACGCTGTCTTATGTCTGTGCCAGCAGTATAGGTCATGGATAAAGTGAAGGGCTGGACCCTGCAATCAGTGACTCTGAGTGATTAAATTATTATCCAATTATGCCCTTGGGAGTTTCTGAGCTTATAGATATAGTAAGTAGTTTGGTAATCAGAAAAAGCAAGTTGGTTTTTTTGTGTTTATTTCTTTAGTCATTGCTCTGAATTTCATCAGGAACTGCTAAATTCTTACTTTCTGCAACAAAGGATCTCTTTCTGACTTTGCAATATTTGGGTTTCCTTTTTTTCTGCAGAAGGTTAGAAGTTAGCTACTTAAGTAATCTTACACTGTCTATGCTTTAAAATAAAACTAAATGAGAAAGAAACCACAGAGATTATATTTCAGGTGTTGCTTCAGGAGCTGACTAAACCTTGATTTAATTGTATTCAATTTAGATTGGTTGAATATTGCTGCTGTTCTAATTAAAGGAAGAAAACTGCAGCTTACTAATCTGTTTTTCTTGTACCTGCCTAAAATTTATTCGTTTTTGAAGTACAAATGAACTTTTCAGCTGTCGTGGTCACAAACCATTTAAAGAAAAAATGCATCACTACGTTCAGCTAAGCAAAGTCAGTGTTTGTGCCTAGACAATTATGCATTAACTATTTCTTGCTTACTGGCATGGGAAAAATGAGCAGATTGGAGAGTATGAATAGCGTGCTTAGTAATTTTCAAAAAGAAAGATAAATATAACCTAATAATTTGCTTTAGTGATGATCTGTTTATTTTGTCCTTAGTTAAAATCAAAAGCAAAGAAAATAGTTTTGTAGGTCCGATGTGCTAGTAAGAGATAAAATGGCTGCATGTGCTTTGGCTTTGCAGTTGGGACTTCAGTTTTACAAAGGCTTCGACATGTGTTTAGCTTTTCAGATGTAAATAGTCCCATTAGATGAAATCTGTGTCTAAATGGAATCAATGGTAAAACCTGTGGCAATTTAAATAAGGCTAGAATTTCATGAATGAGTTCAGTGAGACTACTTGTATACATAAAACTAAACACATGACTGAGTGTTTGCAGGATAGAGGGCCTAGGACCCTTGTGACACAGTTTGAAGTCTGACCTGTCTTGCTGCTCAATGATGAAGAGCCACAGCGAGGAAGTAGGTGACTAGTTTGTGCATAAACAAATGCAGTATACAAAACATCACAAATAACTACAATTCATAAAATGCTTGGTTGGTCCTAAATAATCGAGCAGTGAAAATGTTTATGGGATGTGCTTGTAATATATTTTTATTTTATATTTTTTGGCACGAATACATGTAAGTATCATTATTATGTTCCATTATTCAGAAGAACTTAATAGCAGGAGACTTCCTTTTGGAAGAGGGAAGGTAAAATAGAAGTTACAGGGCAGCCCCCCCTCCACCTTGTCCTTTCAGTCGTAGGAGTCATGCAACATTTGATAATTGTGTCAACTGTTTTAATCATCATGTATATTAACTACTTAATTTTACATCACACTTGGTATAGAAACACTGTGGGTATTACCATAATTGTGATGGTTCTCACCATCTGAGGCTCTCTCCTCCAGATGTTTCACCAGTTTGCAAATTTGATTTGGAGCTGCATGTGCAGCAAACGAACTGTTACATACACTAACAGATCTGTCTCTCTTTGTGCAGAGCATCTTTGCAGAGCCTAGTTTCACATTTCTTGGTGAGAAATATTATTGAATGACTACCCTCTTAGAATCCTATGAGATTTAGAGAAGTGCAATTTTCCAGGTTTTTGAGGGAGTCCTAATTTACATTTCATAACACATACAAAGCAATTAGCATGAAGTCTTAAGGCAGCTTGACAGTCCTTTGTGCCTATGGAAACAGTTACACAATAGTGCACGTGCAGATAATGTTATCAGGTGCCCTTTGTGCGTGCTCACTTGTTTTACCTGGGGCATACTAAAAGGCTGCAGCCTAATTCTCATTTAAACTCAACCTGCTCTATTGTGTGATGAACTTGCATAAAGAGAGATATGTTGAGGCCTCAAGAAAATAATAGGTACTGTTCACTGTTCTGAGTGACCTCATTTTGGCACACTTAGACTGTTTTTCTCTGTGTGCATGGCTTAAAATGCCAGTGATGGGAGGAACATGATCTCCTGGATGAGGTGAGACTCAGGCTGCAAAGTTTCCTTCTGTCTTTGCTCTCTCTCACTCTCTCTCCTCACAGGTGGGTGTAGAACCTTCTCTCTTCTCCAGGTTGGAGACTAATAGTGCCTGTGTGTTTGGAGAATGGAGAAGAACATCAGAGCGGCATTGCCCTGCTGATTGTGCAATCCAGCTGTTGTTGGGGAATAGGGGAGACTTGGTGTAGTGGGCAAGAAGGCAAGGAAGTAAAGCAGCAAGATGGTAGAAGGTTTGATGCTGGTGCCAAGCTCTTTGGCTGTTGTGCACAGTTGTCCGTACTTCTTACTCACTCCTTGTTGATTTTTTTAAGGTTTAAAGTATTTTTGATTCAGTCTGCTAAGATACTGATGCAATTTCATTCACTTCAGTTACTTTATCCAGCTCTGTAGGGAGCAATACCTTAGGGTGCTTTCAGGAGCTCTTGAGAAGAGATTTTCTGCTCCAAGGAGTTTTGAACTGAAAGGTATGAGAAGAGCAATTAATGGAAGAGAGACAGTATATGCATAGTGATCCTGTGTCTTAGAGACAGAGTGGTATTTGCAGGTACAAGAGCCATCTAAACGTTATGGCGTCAAATAGGGGAGGTCTGAAGAAAGGAAAAGGCAAGGCAGAAGATGTAAGAGAAGGGTGAAATGAAATTTAGACCTTGTTGGCACTTAAGTGTGTGAGATGCAAGAGATCCAAACCCAGTACACAAGCTGTAAGAAAAGTCACTCTCAGAGTGTGAATGTTGCTGCTGCCTTTGCTGAGAGACATTGTCCCTAGGCTTTGGCAATCTCAGCTGTTTCTGTTGTAGTGAGCCAGGCTGGCTCAAACTGCTTAAGCCTGTTTGCTTGATGGGAGCAAACCTAAGATCGATCACGCCATCAGCATGGTCATGAAGTCTGAAGGGATGAATGCTACTGGAGTAAATGAGAGTGAACAATCAGTGTAGATAATCTGGTCAGAGGGTGCCAGGGAAGCCTGTCCAGGGAGGTCTCTGAGGATTTCACTCCTGCCTTTCATGGGTTTTCAGCTTGCTCTTCTAACCTCTTCTGTCTTCCTGGGTGGTTTTCTCCTCTCATGTTTCCTACAATGGAAAGCTGTTAAGACATATGCAGAAAACAGATGCTGGAAGCAAAGGAGGAGAAATGAGCAACGACTTACTTAATAAATTTAGGCCCATTCAAGAAGAAAGACACAATATGGCCTAAAAATGAGATAAATTGTTTGGGAAAGGAAAATGGATAAAACAGTGTGACTGAAGACAGAGACTTAGCTGATGCTGTCTGAAAATTAGATTGCTACAGAAGCTACAGTTTTGTGACTGCCTTGTTTGGCTATTCCTCACACTAATTCCTAGTTTGGGACAGACGGTGATGATGCGGAGCACTGCTGCTTTGAGCTGGCCCTTGCCAAGGCTGCTGTGTGGCTAATGAAGTGCGAGGCTTTAACCTCATCTTGGCAATAGCGGTTTGGGTGGAAGTCCAAGCTGAATTATCATCAGAGACAAGGCTATTTTTAGGGCCATATGTATGAAGAAGTAGTTGATATAAAGCTATGGAAATTCCTAAAAAGTGGCCCTGTACCTTGTGCTTTGAATATTTTATACTGAAGAAGTTTTTAAATCCTTCTCCACCTGAGAACTGACTGTGAATGTCAAACACAGCACTGTACAGCATGTGGCATTTGTTTATGGCCCCATTTTTAGATTAAATGTTTCAAGTTAAACAAGTATTCTTTTCCCTGTTTGCTTAGGTTATTGTTATAGAAAACACACATCTTTAATTCCAGGTAGATAGGCTTTCCTCTTTCTTTTTGGATTTACTTTTTTTTCCTGCCATGTCTTAGCTTCAAGGACAAAGGAAAACTTAATTTTTACATGAAAGAAGAAATTATTGTAAAGACACATTATGCTCCTAGGCTTCCAAGACTTGTGGTTTGAAACTGGAAATGTAGCCACAACTAACGCATTCAGAGACCAGCTCAGTGTGGAGTTTTACTGAAATGTTTGGTGTATGCTCTTAAAAGCAATGAGTGAAGCTTTAAAAATTTTCTTGTAGTTCCCTATATACTGCCTGACTTTTAATGCTGGCATGGTCTTGGTAGAAATGCATTATATGATTAGACCTATCAATTTATCATGAAAAACAGGATAGTGATAATGTTCCCGATCCCCATTAGCTTGTTCATGTATCTCCCTCTCTCATCCTAAACCGGGAAGAAAATGCTGAGATTTTCATGTTTTGTTTTTTTTTCTTAATATACCATTTTCTTAGGTAAGAGGAATGTTTTAGAAGTGTTAATGCCTTTGGCCTGTGTTTGCCTGTAGCTGATACAGCATTTCTTACAATGCATCTGTATTCAGTGGGATTGGCTTTGTACTTAGTGGCAGAGCTGGTCTGTGTGTGGCGGGGGAGCAGTGTGCTTGTACAGGTCAGCAGCTGCAGAGAAAGTTTTCCTGTACCCTGGAAGTGCTGCTCCCACCAAAGCTGTTGGTCACGGTAATGCTATGAAAACAATTCAAGTGGTAGGTGGATAATGGCAAAATTCAGAAAGCAATAATAAGACCTATTGTATGTAAAAGTAAAAAAAAAAAAAATCTATAGTGAGCATTCAGGAATACTAATACTTTTCATAATGATTTTATCACTTGTTTCGGTTAACTGTCTTAAGTTTGTGTGGCAATAATATTCTATTTTCAAGGTGATTAAGTTGGAGTTTTGGAGACTCAGTAAATCTCTGTCCAGCCTAAGAAAGGGCTAAAAGCAGGAAATCGTCCAGGGTGACATATGGGCGGTGCATACTCTTGAGTACCTCTGAGATCTAAATATACAGAGTCTGAGCTGAAACAGCATTGTTTGTGTGCTTCAGTGTTAATCTGAGTTTTATTTTTGCTATCTGCTAGTGTTGTACCTCTGTCTTCAGGGCAGATGTAGCCAGAAAACTGAGATAGAGACCAGGACCAGACTTAGTCAATAATGGCTTATCTGCAATATGGCTGCTTCAAAAGTATAAACTATGTAATTTCTATTTTATTATCGTAGCATGAGTTCTGAAGCAGTCTGATCCTTCTAGAGTTATGTCCTTGCTGTTTGAGAGACTATAGAAGTAGAAGCTGTCCCAGCCCTAAAAACCTTGTTGTTCAGGCCCTACTCTGGAACAAGAACCCCCACCCAAAACCAACATACTTCATATCTTCCTCTACCCTTTTTTTTTTTTTTTTACTTAGTAGGATTGCTTGTATAACTTAAACATTGGTATGGCTGTCTTATTTTTTTAAGAACATAAAAATCTCAGAGATTTTGCTCATGTTTTATTTCTGATTACTTCATACTGTGGGTATTGATGAGATAATGAAAATCTGTATCTGGAGCATTGTTGTGGGGAAAGCAAGTTGTGTGCAATCTTTCTCATCAACCATAATTAAAGGATTGACTATTACAATCAAAATTAATAGTGTTTAATAAAGGATTGCTGTACCTTTTTTTTTTCTCTTGTAATGCATTCAGATTATACACTCATAACTTTCCCTTAATATTTCAGAAAGCTTTTGGAAAAGTCTGTTTTCCTCTTTCAGTTTAACTGTCTCTAGGAGAAAAGGGATTCAGTATTTCCTGAAGGTAGTTATATTTCTTAAATCATTGAATCAAAATGCAGTGGTTAATGTTAATAAATATTTACTTTGGTTTTAAGCTTGGAATCATCAGCAGTGCCACAAGCTAATCTGTGAATTTGCCTGAGGCGGTGATGTGAGCCTTCAGAGGGTTATATTTGATGTTACACTCATCCATTGATTAACTGAATAAAATTTGCATATTTAACAAAGACCAGCCTATAGCTTTGTCTAGGTAAATAACTCTATGCATATTTTTCAGTAGTATTTTACAAATTTTTTCCTTTTTGTTTTAGCATTACTTTCTTCTGAGCATTGGGTTGGTTTGTTCTTTTCTCTTCTTTTTTATCTTTGGGAAAGCTTTTTTTCAATATTAAACAAAACCTAAACCCTATCAGAAAAAACGTTGGGAATAAAAGCAATTTCATATCATCATAGACCATGAACTGTGAAAGTGATACAAACTCAACTAATCTTCTCACAAGTTAATATTAAATTTGTTCTGTCTCCTGGTTTTTGTGATGCTGTGTTTGTTTTTTTAAAATTACTGGTTTTTTTATTGTTGTAATTTGCTTTGTCTGTGTTCACGTATTCTTTCCTACCTCACTCTTATACCTTCTATGGGCCCAGGACAAACCTGCTTGGAGCTTGTACATGTCTTGTCTTGCAGGAAAGCATCTTCAGTGATGGGTGGGATTCTTTAAATGTCATTACTTCCTTCTCTAAATCTGATTTTTTTGATGATTCTTATAATTCATGTAACCTGCTGCCTCTCACTTTTTAAAGTATTTGGTCAGAATGAGTGTCAGGATCGATGTTGGTGAATACAGGTAATGATGTCTCTTCTATATTACATGAAGTTCTTGAACACTATGAGACCATAAAATAGAAAAATAATAGGAAACCATCGTGCTTATGAAGCACATGTGTTCTACTCATCAGTTTTGCTCATGAGCTGCAGTACACGCTCTAGGACACCTTTGCCAGTAGGGCGGATCTGTGAGAGTCTTCCCCTTGTCAGGGGTCAGGGCCCCCTTTAGATCTGGAGCACCAGGAGTCCTGAGGATGTGCTGGTTTCCAAGAGTGTTTGCTGCAGAACTGGTGTGTTGGCCTTGCTGAAAGCCTTTGGCTTTTCCTCCCCTGCCTGCTTTGCTTGGATAATCCTGCAGCAGCTGTCGGAGTTTCCCTTTGATTCCTCTGGTCTCAGCAAAGCTGCAGGGGCACTAGAAACCTAGCCCTGACCTCTGCTGAGCTGGTGGAGATAAGAGCATCATCATCCTCATTGAACCTGTGTGCCATTGCCCTCTTTCAGCTAAGTGAACGGTCAAAATCAAATCCCTGATTTGATTTCCAAGGATGGGTGACAGGCAGTCCTCCCCCCATCGCCGGTCCCCCAGTGATGCCAGCTGCCCTGTTGTGCCCTGTCCCCAGTGCCCTTGTGGGTAGGGTGTGGAGTGGTGTGGTGTCAGCAGTTCCCTGTGATTGCATCCCTGCTTGTGACAGCTAGCGGGAAAAAGTGGATGTTTGCAAATGAGGTTATACTCAAATCTGATTGAGACCTGCTGTCTGTTATTGTGATCCAATGCAAAAAGTGTTGTCAGTGCATGTTGGGGAGGGGGAGCTGGGTGCTAGGCAGCAAGAGATCAAAAATACAGAGCTGCCAAGTTGGTCCTGTTGTATTTGGTATTGTTTATGAGGCTTAGTGGAACACACATCCTTTATTTTAGATGATGTCTCACTGCCCCTGAAAACATGTCTCTTAAAAGTTTTTCTCTTACTATTTTTAATGCATACTTCAGCATGCATTTGTGAACTACTTGTACTCAGGAAGGGTGTTCTGCCATTGATTCATTTCTTTTCCTGCAAAGCATCCCCACTGTTTTGGAAATGGCTTAATGTATAATCTGCAGTGTGAGGAGGCTGGCAGTAAGAAGGGTAGGTGATTAAATCATTCCATAAATACCGATAGACAGTTTGAACATATACAGCTCGGATTAACTGCCTCCACTTTATGGACGTCATTATCTGTTAAAATAATTTGTTTTCCTACAGGTAAAAATTTAATCTTCTAATTTTAAATTAATCTGAGTTTAACTCCTGTTAGCACAGTCTACTTTCCGTTTTGACATAATTTTCAACTCAACTAGGCAGATCCAATCGTTCTCGCATTGGAATCTGGTACGTGAGACCTTTTAAAGTGTGTGGGTATTTCAGATTGCCTTTTCTACAGCTTCTACATCACTTTGTTTAACAGTAACATTTTCAATGTCTCTAAATATGCACTGGTGATACAAATATTATGCCTTATTATTTCAACCTACAAACACTCTTCTTTGAGGAACTGGACTTTGCACTAACCCTTCTACCCTCAGCCCCTCTATACAGTATTAATCCCAGCATAACTGGTGAAGGGTACATGTACAAGATTGAAATGTATTTCTGCAAAGACTTGCAATGTCATGATATTAAATGTGTTTTCCTCTCTTGATTTTGGTTTTTATCAAAATGTCTAGGTTGTGGCTTTGTTACTAGGTGGCTGATGTAAGCTTGGCTTTGACCCTTCAGTGAGGTATCAGATGCTCCTGTCTGAAGATGTTTTCAGCTCCAAAGTCACCTAGTCTTGAAGCATTTTTCTTTGTCTTGCTGCCGGCAGTACTAACCTGACAAGCGGCAGGTAAAAGCAGCAGCCCGAGGTCCTCACTCACAGTATGGCTGGGGACCTCAGGGGCCACACTTGCTTCTGGCTGCGTGCGAGCTGAAACCCAGGCATGAGCATGGGAATCTGCTTCGGGGTGCCTGAGCTGCTGGTGCATCCTGAGCTGCTGGTGCACAAAGTGTTATGAATACCATCCTATCACAGTTTAAAAACCTAGAGTGAAACAGAGCCCTTTGTGATTGTTTGTTCCTTTGTGTGCCTCATGGCTTCCTAATTAAAAAAACACCTAATGTGCCTGTTCTGTTCTTTCTTTCATAAATATGCATTTATGTTTTGGAAAGGGGAGTCTGTCTTTTATTGCGTTCCTTTTTTCATCTAAAAAAGGTGGTGGTAGGAAAGAAATACAAATTCAGTGTTTGAATTAATTTTCCCATGATTTTGAAGAGGGCTTTTCTCACATATTGATTGTACTGTGTGCTTTGAAAATAGTTATTGTATGTGTAACTCCTAGTGTGCCAGTCACTCTGTGAATGCCGGATGGGGACTGAAGTCCAATCCTCCTTTAGCCATTTTTTACTGAGCCTAGTCAAGCTTTACTCTGCTGTTCAGTGGATCTCTCCAGGTCTTGCTGATTTAGAGTCTCTTATCCAGGGCAATTTTCAGGAGTTTCAGTTTCCAGTTTGTGGCATTCTTGCCACCAGAACGATTGCCCAAATATTGAAACTTCTAAATTCACATATGTTCCTCCTATTTTAGGAGATAATGTGCAGTGGGGAAAAAGGTATTTTTAGCCTCTGTAAAATGTAGTTTCTCAACAGCTTTACTTTCTTGTTCCAGTCTGATATTTCATAGATTTTGGTGTTTACTGTTTTTTCTTTTGTTTGTTTTGTTTGGGTCTTTGTTTTTGTTTTTGGTTTTGGTTTTGTTTTTTTTTTTTTTTTGTTCTGATGGAGTTATTGAGTTTGTCTAGGTTTTTCAATTGTGTTGCATTTCTGCCTTCCTCAGATTTTTCTTCTTTTCTGTGGAAAAACTAGATGTTAATTCCCTTTTCTTTAATGACAGTTTTGAAAATGACCCTGGAACAAATGACACAAAAGTGCTTTTGATGAGGCAGCTTTACCTGAGTCTTTGCATTGATGTAGCTGGGCACTGCTGGCTGTAATGCAGGCAGACCTACTGGCAGGTGCTTTAAGACCAGTATTTATTTTTTTTTCCTCTTTTCCAGGTATTTCCTAGTTTTGATATTTACTCAGATAGTTTTTCTTTGTAGTGGTTTTAATTTTGGATTGCTGAGCAGTGTTGCTGGCAGTGCAAACGCTGAAGAGATCTGCTTAGTTATTGCAGTACTTTTGTTAATTGATGATGATATATTTGCAATATCAGCCTTTTGCAGAACACCTCTGTTTATTTATTTGTTTGTTTTACCCATCAAGACAACAGGCTAAGCACACTGTCAGCTTTAAACCAGCACCAGTCCAATGCACAGATGGAGAGCACCTATTTTATGCCTGTGCTTCAGGGTGGGAGTTTCCCCAGCACAGATGTGTCTAAGTAGAAGTCATAGGTGCATTTGCTTAGTTCGTGCTTTTCATCAAATTCTGCTTCTGTGTAAGGACTTTCTCTCTAAATCTGTGATCTTTCTTTCTTGAACAAGTACATAGAAGAACCAGGAGGTGAACTACTGCTTTCAGAGTAATGTACTTTTAATTGAGTGGTGTTGTAAGCTCTTAAATTGTGTATGACCTGTTTGGCCTTACAAATCCCTTCTAGAAGAGATAGTCAGCAGATGTATTGTAACTAGAGTCTATTGGAAAAGGTTACAGTGTGGGGAGGAATGTGCATGCTGTACTTTAAATCTCTTTCCATTAAAAGTTTCCTTTGTTGCCAAGGAAAGAAAGCAATGATTATGTTATGGGGCCGACAGTTTTGCTAATGTTTCGTATTTTCAGAACAAGGCTGTTCTATTGTTGAGGATAGTGTAAAATTCAAGGACTCTGACTAATGTTTCTGATGGAACTAAAATATATTTTTACACCTCCTCCCTCCCTAAAAAAATACCCAAACCTCTTTTCTCAAGGTGACAGAGGAATGGACTCTGTATTTCATGAATTTTGGTAATTATAGCAAGTAATTAGGCACTCTCTGCCCCTCTGGTGGTGGTGTAAAAAGCTCCACAGGCTAAGTTGAGCTCCCTTTACTGAGGATTAAGTGTGTTGGAGTTCTCTCTGCTGCATTTCCTGCTGCTGCTTTTTACTACTCCTTGGTGTTGTAGGTCATTGCTGAGAGGAGGAGCTGTTACCATGTCCCGTTCATAGCTGCCTTGTTCCTACTTTATCCCTTCATAGTGAGAAATATTATTTTCATCTCTTTCTTTATTCCTTTGGTCCATGTACCTGGGAAATAAGATACTGAACCTTTGGTTGCTCTCTCTGTTGCAATTACCTTTGTGTGTTTAAGGGCATTGCACTTAGGAGTTTTACTGCATGCACTGGGTATCTGCGCTCATGGTAAAGTGATGTTAACTCAGATACTGATCACTTTTGCTTCCTCTGCGAATTCAGAACATCATCAGACTCAGGAGTGACCAATCTGCAGTGAGATCATGATGCTGCATCCTCATCCTCTTCCCCTAGCTGTTTCTGAGAAAGAGACCGGAAGCGATAGTCTTCCTTTCTTTTTATGTTGGCGAACATGGTGATGCCTTTTTTGTTGAATTAAGAGGAAACATAGCTGGAAGCACTTTGAATTCTACTTTTTCCTGCTATGCGTGTTCTCGGTGCGTGTTTGGGTAGGTGGTGCATAGTGGTGTCTGATACTGATAGCTCTTGCTGTGTAACCCATTTCTGATTTAAAAACTGGGCCTGATGTTGTACTAGCAGTATGAGCAAGATTTATTTTGCCTAACTTTATCTTCTTAAAATATTTAGGTCTAGTTGAAAGTTTTCATGGGGGTAAGAATATTGCTCAGAGGGAACAAAGATGTGCAGTTCATTCAGGCTCAATGAGTTTCATTACCAGAGTGACTTCTCCCCTTCTCTGTGTCCATTCATAATAGTTTAGTATTTCAAGTCAAGCATCTTAAAACATTTACTTCTACATGCATGATAGGATTATCTCCTTCAATTTGAGTATGGTTGTTTATTAATAACCTTTTGAAGTAATCATCTTGGTTGATAAGGAGTGAATAGCAGTTTTTTTCTTTAGATGACAAAGATATTGAAGGTGACCAAATAGTGTGGCTAAAGTATGCAGAATATATCCTGTTAACCTTTGTTTTAAAAATCTTCCTTTACGTCTAATACTGCATGAGAAAACTATCATGTAAAAAGATAAGATAGAGAGACTAGCATTGTTGTTGTAATACTGTGCACACAAATACTAGTCTTTTTTAAGCAGGATTACTAGAAAAATACCATTACAAAATCAGTGACATCATCTTTTATCCTCCTTTCCCCTGTTTTTCATGTTTAAAAAAAAAACCCAAAACCCCAAGAAAATACCCTGGTGCTATTATATCTGAGCTAAAGTTTTAGCTGCTATAAGTTAATACATAGCTAGTAAACAGAATTAGACTGACAACAAAAAAAGGTGTTCCTCATTTCAGCTTCCAGATGCAGCAAGGAGGCAGACTGATTTCTAAAACCAGCTACAATTATGACAAAGGAAAGAAATCAAAATATTCTGTGGAAGCAAGGAGAGATCATGGAGGTATCTTTCCCTAGGCATGCAGGAAGACAGACATGATGCAAGTGAAGTGGTTAAATTAGGTTGTGGCACGGGCTTTAGTGGGGATTGCTAGGAAATAATTTGCACAGTGGAGGAGAGCTTCCTTCCTTAATTGTTTCCACCTGGTAGCACGCTATTGTCAGACCAGGGACCTCTCTGCCCCTTGGAGCAGCACTCTGAATGAGAAATTTACAGTGCTCTGTGAGTAAGTAGTGTTTGGATAATAGCTAATTCTCCCTGACTTCGCTTTACAGAGCTGTTTGGAAATGTGATAGAACAGCATTCTCCTTTAGGAATACATGCTTTCCCACTGTGGTCTGACTTGGGAGACTGTTTTCCTGTGCTTTTGTGTTGCTGCTTCTGCTACTGCAGGAACTGTGGTATGTTTTCGAAGTTCAGTATAAAAATATGAAGTGTTACATTACCTGTTAAAGCGCTGTGACTTCTTTGGAAAATGCACGCAGAAGTTATTTAGGAATGCACTGCCTTACTAGAAGACAAATGAAGTAGAGAATCCTTTATTATGCTCTAGATTTAGCTACTAGGAAAGAGGAAAAGCCTTACCTAACAGTAAAAAAAAGTGAAAGGAGCAGGCATGCATGTGAAGTGATACCACCACCTGATCTTGAAAAAAATCATGACTTCACTCTTTGGAAATCGATTTATCACATCTAATGGCAGCTCAGAAACTCAGTCCAGTTTTAGTAGCTGAAGGCTAGAATGTGAAAGTCTCTCCTTTTGTAATCTATGCCTCTTTAAAAGTGTCCTTGATTTCTGCCTTCAAAGTCTGTAGGACATAGAAGTGAAATGGGATAAGCTTTCGTCAGGAATCAACTGAAATGTGGTTTTTCAAGGTAAGTGTATAGGATTACTGCAGGCTGCCTGTGTACACCTGTTGTAGTTTCAATCTCATTTAATTTCTCTCAAATGATGGTACTGTATCCTAATTAATAGTTTGCTATGTTTGTTGATGGACATGGGAATCAAAAATTCAAAATGAAATTGCAGCGATTAAAAACGTACCAGTAATGAGACTTAGGACTCTCTGGGTACATTAATAAGTGCAGTCCCACTGGCTGCTGCCAGCCCATTGCTGGTGTGGCACAGGTGGCTTTGTCAGGATGGAACATGCGCATTCCTCACACGCCTGGCATCCCTGACATATGGAGCAGGAGGCAGACAAATGCCTACTGACTGCTGGGGAAGCTTCATCTGCCAGAGCTACCCTGGATTCCAGGAGCTGCTTGGTACTAGCTGTGGAATATTAAGCAGGGTTGAATCTGCTTCAGTATGTTGGAATGAGATTGCATATTTCATTAAAGCCTAATTTGTTTTTCATGGGGAAATACCAGAGGCTTCGTCAATTATCATACTTTTAAGATTGGGAGAAAGATGCTTGGATGAAATTTAGCAAACAAGGCTGTCAGTGCTCATTTAGTAGCTCCTTTGTGAATCATTTTGAACTGAATTTGCATGATTGTAGCAGACCCAGAAAACCTTTTGCTGCAATTATTCAGTGATACCACTATGTAATCAGCTGGAAGTAATGGATATGCTTCTTACAAAGCTTTTTTTCACCATTTCTGGCCTTTTCAGTGCCTTTCTCAGCCTCCCTGGGGGCATTCTGAGACAATCTGGCACTGACCTAGAGAAGATAGATACATGAAGGATAGTGGGTTGGATGGAGGACGGATGTTGGCCTTTCGACAGAAGGATAAGATTCTGTTTTCTCAGATCTGACCCTGTGTTTCTTGAAATCTGCAAGGTTTAAAAATCTTGTGAGTTGCTCAAATCCCTCGGTACTGGAGCCTGGATTGAAAGTGCTTCATACATCTAGGGTTAACAATCGAATCTAGGAACTGAACTGAGCCCGTGTAACTTGCATGCTAAATTTTGAAACGCTTGCCAGGTGAAAAAAAAAAGGGGGGGAGGGAAATTGGAAAGTAACTAGTGCCAAGTAAGCGCTAAAGCTGTCTTGCTTTGCTCTTTATTTCAAGTAGTGGTGTAGGAAGCTGAGTCTTGAGTTATAATGAAAAAGAATTTATGCCTCACAGTATCGTTGTGAAAGTTAACTATTTGTAAATGACGAAATTCAAGACTGACAGGAAAAAAATACATTAAATCTGAAATAGCAGCACAGATGTTTTTGATGGTGATAGGGTAGGGTGGAAAGTGTGTTGTGAAACTCTGTGGGACAATGTAATTTTTGTTCCCAGCCTATGGAAGTGGTTAGCAGCTGCTTAGTGCCCTTAACAGTTTGTTCTTAATTGACAAGGTTCCCATCTTGGGAGTTTTCAGTTGTATGCTCATATCTTCTCAGTCTTGGTATTCTCTAAACAGTTTAAGAAGCCTGGCATATCTCTTCCACCACGGTGGCAGAAGTAAAATTGCATCAGAACAATCAGACTTCGTGGAGTGAGTTGTTAGGAAGTCTCTTTGCCTGAGATACAGCTGTTTCTCAAGCATATGCTATCACAGCAGCTACGAGTCTCAGTAATGCTGCATGGGAAAGAAAGAATTATCATTGAATTACTGTTCAAAAGAGGAATAAAATCCAAGTGAACACCCATCTTCAGAGGAGCTGAAATACAGCGTGGCTTGCCCTTACTGCCTTTTGGGTGTGCTTGGTTTTATTTATTATGCAGCATAGATAGATGGCCTCAGGGGAAAAAAAAAACAATTAAAAATGCACAGACCATTTTCAAGGATGTTACTGAACTGAACATGTTACTGAACTGGCTAGTTTGTTCTGTGCAGATGCAGTTCCAGTATGCTGTTGCCCATATGTTTGTGCATATAGAAAATTGACTTCACAAGTTTTACATAGTTCTTAGTCCACAGTTGGTTTTGTAATGGCTTGTTGTGATACATGGTATCAAAGCTGGGAGTGACTTTGTCAGTGTGCTTGTAATGTTAACTAACGCGCTCCTCCTGGCATTTGATTTAACAATTCAGAGATAATTTAATAATTTTTAAAGATATCATCATTGCTATTGAAAAGATGTGTTGGCTAAGCTAAAGGAAAAAGGAAACATAAGTGCTTTGAGCACATACATCTGAGCACTATCTAAACTGTTTCATTTTAAGCAGTGATAACACTTTACCTGCAGTATATTGGTTTCCTGAATTTCAATAGCCTTTGGTCTGATCCCTCCATGAACAACTGAATCCCTCTAGCAGCACGGGGATCTTCTCAAGTGCATTGCCATGCTGCGTACATGCATTCTGCATTGTGATACTATTGCCTCCAGTAATGTTTTTAAAACCATGCCTCCATGTCTAATATTCTTGGTTAGTAATTTAACCAATCTCCTCTATAAATGTGAACTTTTTTTTTCCACTTCATTGCTGTGCAATTGCATGGCCTACTTAATTTTATGGTTAACGGACAATCTCTCTTCAAAGGATTTGGGAATCCTTCTGCCAGTTAGATAACATCTATTTTGCCATTGTGCTTATATAATTGTGTATGATAATGTAAAACTGAGACTCCTAAAGCAATTTGATTACTCGTTCAGATAAGAAGTCTTACCATAAGTCACTGTTGACAGTGAAATAGAAACAGGGTGATTTTTGTGGCTTAGGTGAATAAGCAATCGCTCCTGCGTTCTCTGAGTGTGCTGTGAAATCGTTCCCTATAAGAGAATTCTTACAGGGTACCATATGGCCATATGTTCTTTGTTCTTTTTTATGGAAACAGTTTCTTGTAAGGATGGTGGCCTTGTATCTCTTACTGGGTAAAAGCACCATTCTCTCCTGCAGAGCAAAGATAGAATGAGGGAACAGGTTTTGTGGTGGGGCTTCTCCTTTTTCTCTGTGGGAAGACAGGGTGAGGGTATGCAGTGCAGAAGAAATGGAGATGGGCAAAGTCCTTTAAGTGCTTGTGTTCTGTAATGAAGGAAGTGTGTAGCATGAAGAGTGCACTTGAACTTAATGGTGCTCATGTTGCAGAATAAGACAAAAAATGACCTTTTTGATGTAAGAATTTTTCTCTTGAACCTTTAAGTTTCACAGTTGGTGGGAAGGAAAAGAAGCTGCATGGGGCTGCTTCATTAAGTAGCAGAGAATGTAATTTTGACTTGTATTCTTGATTTATTCTTGAGCACTGATAGTGAGTGACAGCATGAGGAATGCTCTTAGAAATATAGTCTGTCTCAAACTTCACGGCTGGGCTTCAGCTTTCTTTAGCATCTGTGTTACGTGTGTTGGGTGGATGCCCAGGTTGTCAGAAATGTTGGTGATTCTGCTCTCTGCATCTTCATCAGAGCATCAGGAATCTGAACAACTGATTAGGAGGCCAGCCTGGCTTTCTGGCTTCTCCTTTTACCTTGCCTTTGCTTTTTTTTTTCCTGACTGAATGCATCCTTAATTACAGCTGCACTCTATGCTGTCTGCTGTCAGAAGTATTCTTGGCTAGCAGGGAAGGTTATTAGTGCAATTCCTACTTGGTGCCTCCTGTAGGTGGGGTGGGACAGAAGAGAATCAATTAAGGGATGAAAAAGCACGTTTTAAAATAAACAGAATAGATAAAACTCCCAAAAGGAGGGAACTATTTGCAGGATGTGATGAACGTTTGGACATTTGCATAATTACATTAACATTTGTAAATCAAACGTGTTTCTTGCCTCACAGTGAGAGAGGCTTGTTTTAAATATTCTATGAAATTTTGTTTAGTATTTGATAGCGAAAGAATTTTTTTAGAGCGTGTAATTGAGTTGGATTCACGGATAAACAAGTTAAAAGTGATTTCCATCTGTGTTTCTCATTGCACATAAATCCCCAATTTTCTATGCTGTCTTGAGTACGCTTAGCACTTTAGCAGTAAACCCTTTCTTTTACCTGACATTAGAACCAATTTCTCAATGAAAGCAGTTTCTGCTATTAAAGTGTCATTCCTTTGACAGTAAGAATATTGCTTAATTGAAAATCCTGTCTGTAAATACTAATTCATGCTTCCAGGTGACCTCCAGGTATGCTTCTAATCTTCCAGTCGGTATAGAAGAGTGCTTAAAGACCAAAGGAACATTTTTGGAGGGACTGTGTTCCCAGCTTAGTTACCTGAAGATAATTTCTTCTATATCACTTAAGACTTGGTGCCCTTGACACATGATAGTAGCATTTTCTTCCAATTTTGTTTTGTTTTGCAAGATTGTTAAATGATGAATTCATGATTTGTGAAATGTTAGGCATATATCTCTTGCATATTATGTTTTTATAGACTTCTGTTATTTTGACAGTATTGTCACCACCAGTAATGTAAGATTGAGTTGAAATTGAATCTGTACTATGCCAGTGAGTAGTGCATCCAATTTGCACATGAACTAATCCATTTGTGTTAGGAACTTAGGGAAAATACAACGTTTTCCAAAAGAAGGCCTGATATCCTAGACTGTTAATTATCTTTAAAATAGCTTACAGAGCTATATGAACTCAATAATTATGAGATTTATTTAGAAACAAATGTGTTAACCTCCTTGGTACAGGAAGCCTTGCATGGTTCTTGAGCAGAGGTTTATGTCACACTCTTCATCAAGATAGGCTTCCGTGGATTGTTCCGAGCTGCAAGCACAAGATTCAGCTTTGTAAATGGATAGTTCCACATTTGCTTCAAAGGTAACTTGTAAATGAAGTGGTAAGTTTTAGTTAAGGAAGGAACATCAAAGATTTATTTGTACTTAATCTTGAATTTGCTGAACTCTGGTGTTTGAGGATAAGTCATTGCAGCATTTTGCTTTGATAGCCAAGCCCAGTCCTTGCCATTGTATCACATTGCCATTGTTCAGTGTGGAAGGATTGAAAAGTGCCTCGCAAGGAATTATTTGGTATAGTGTAGTGTCTCAGTCCTCCGCTGGAAATTATGCTTACTAAGTACAATAATGTTCTTGGTGAGGAGAAATAACATGCTAACAGGAAATAACTGAAGAAATCTGTATAGCATACCATATACTAATTGTAGGGGGAGGCAAATTCTTGGCAAGAAATTTAGGAATGTTTCCATTTAAGACTGTAAAGGTCCAAATATTTGTTTTTCTTTTCTTCCAAGGGGTAAAAGAAACATTGGCTGTTCAAAAATTCTTAAATGTTTTGTCCCATTTTGTAAAGTAATGGTGTTGCTGTTGACTCTCAACTGGTGAATGTAAGATCTCACCTCTCACAGATATATGGTACTTAAGATACTGTGTACTCTATATGTTAGTCACAGTTTGAAGTTCCTATCAAGGAAGCAAGCAAATGAGGAGATAAGGCTGTACTTAAAATGTACAAAAACGATTGTAGACTCATTTATCTGACTGCTCCAGTACACACTGCGTTAAAGTACATAATGAATAACTACATCATGGTTCATGTAGGGTTTAACATTCTTAGGTTAGGCTTTTATCAAAGGCATTAAAAGAATGAGTAGCTATCGTATGTATAAATCATATGGATAAGCAGAATGTAAAGCAGAAGTGAAGTATGCTGCACTCCTTGGTGGCTAATCTGCAAAGGATAACAGCATACTTTCCTTGGAAGGTTATGTAGCTACCCCTTCAGTTTGCATAGGTCCTGTCATGAATCTTCAACCTTCAAATCATAATTGCTTATTTATAAAATTTTATTTTTTGTCTGAATTTGAAGTTATTATGTGAGACTAATGTGAAGTTTTCTCTTTTAAGGATGAGTAGTTAGGAAGAATGTAGTTCAGTGCTGTGTCTTTTGTTTTCTTTCCTGCTCTCCCCCTGCTTTTTAAAATTTGTTTTTGCCTTCTGATTTTGTATTGTGTAAGAAAGGATCTTACCAACTTGTTTGGTGTATGCTTGGAACAAAGGACACTTCTCTGGTAGAGTTTGGGAATGAAAGAAAGCACATTATCAGTGTTGATGGATGGTTAACTGGTTTTCCACGACATACTGAGAGCAGTGAAGAGAAGTACCTATGTATTAGTCATATATTTTCATCTCTTTTGCTTCTCACTAGGGAGATACGATCTTTAGTTTTGGCTGGTGACCTTTCACTTGCGTGTCATGTTTTGGGCATCAAGTTTAATGCAGATGTAGATCATGATCTTGATTTGTGCTACTGTACTACTGTTCTGAACCGTTCCTTAAATCTCTTGAAAGAATGAAGTTTCTGCAAGAAGAGAGTGTGCTGTTTGTTAATGGTATTCCTTACCATTGCTAGGTGGCCCCTACTACTATGTATGAGTGCAAAAATGTAGCTTGTATTTGTCTGCAGAGTAAACAGGTCTCAGAAGCAGGTGTCTTCCGCTGCCTATTACATTGAATGTGTCTTTAGGAGAGGTGCCCAAAACTCACTCTGCTTGGAAGGGGACTGGGCTGTTCGGTAATGAGGTTTTCTTCCCTTTGGAATTTACTTAGTTTCTTTTTCCCTCTGACTGGTGTGAAATAGTCCGAACTAGGATTATCTCTGAAGCAAGCTGTGAAGTCATTCTGTTTTCCCAGACTTAGGAAGAGAAGGTTATGTTGACTTTACTCTCCTTAAACTCCATTCTCATCCATAGTCAGTGTATTCTCTGGGTTTCTGGCAAGGAGCACACCTTATGGAAGAGAATTTATTTAGCTGGTAACCTTTTTCATGAAACCCTGAGCCTCTGGCTGTATATATACAGATACTCCTGTACTTTATACTGCCTGGGGCAATGTCTGAAAATTACTAGGGGGGAAATTTTTTTTCTACTCAAGCAATCTGGTTTTTATGACAGTAGAAAGAGAATTACATTGAAGCAAAAAGAATGCAGACCTTTTAACTTTCAAATTATATTAAAAATTAATCAAGAGGAGTGGTATTCTTACTGTGTTCTCCTGTCTCAGATTTTAAAATCTAAGCATTAGAGGCTGTGGGCTGTATAGACTCAGCTGTTTCCTTTTGTACCTTCATTTTATTCTATTTCAGGGTAACAAGCAAAATGAGAACTGATCAAGTCTCTAATACTTCCCTGAATTACTGCAAACTTAGTTAAGAGATATCTCTGACTGTGCTGGTATTTTGATAATATGGTGGTGCTTACAATCTGATTAACACATGCTGCATTTTTCTTCTGTCCTGCTGAGACCACAAGTCTGGGGCTAATAAAATGTTTCCTGACCTTGAATAGGAAGGTATAGTATTTTCTTTCTTGATAAACATATAACTAAGCGCTGATAGGTATAGTAAACAATACAACTTCAGGGAAAATATGCATAGTAAATTTTACTCATCTCCTCTCTTTTTTTTATGAGAATGTTTTGCTCCATGAAGGAATAAGTTAAAAAGGTAGCTATATATGTAGCTGCCATGTAGCTAATAAAATGAAATGCTTATTGTGGTTTGAAGAGCCTTCTGTTCAAAATTTATACTTTAAACATTGAATTAAAAATAGAATAATTCTAATTGTTTTTTGTGTATACAACATCTGGGAATTCTACTTTGCATCTTCTTAACACAGTAGATAATAAAAATAAGGAGCTAGAACAAGTCTGGTTTTAAAAGTTTGGTAAAAATGTATCTAAAAATTTATGAAGACTTTATCTTTTCCCCTCTTTATGATTTCCTAAATACTTTTAAATTCAATGGTGTTTCTAGCTTTTTTGTACTGTTTGGAGTTAAAATTATTTCCTTTAGAGCCTGCAATGACACATTGTAAGGATCTGCCTCTGTAAGTAAGTAAGGTTGAATTGGGAAGTACTGAGAGTCAGGAGACGAGAGACTCAGGAGAAATGCCCAGCTGAAAGCATTTGAGTCAGTAGATTTTTAGCTTTTCATAACAATCAAACAGAAAAAAAAGTCATGACATGTTCTTCCCTCCTGGTTATGCTGCTCAGATTCCTTAGCAGCAAAGGTTATCCTAGTGTAGCCAAGGTCTGCTCCTAAAGCAGCAGCTTTGTCAGCTGCAGATGGTAACAGATGGGGATGGATGGATGGATGGAGATGCAGATGCAACTCAAGCTGGGGAGATGTTTGCCAGTCGCTCTGTTACCCCTGCCTCACTGCTATCCACCTCTTTGGAGTGCTGGCTCCAGATTCTGTCAGGAGTCCCATTTGGCTTCCATTGAAATCTGATCAAATAAAGATGAGGAGAAATTTACATTTTTACCATACCGGACACATTCTCTTGTGGGTATTTGTTTTTAGTGGCTGGCACACCGTATTTGTCAGGAAACTCTCTTTAAAATGGTATTTGCACTCCGCACTTGACATCTTTAGCACAGTATAACCTAAGACTTCTCTAGTAGCCTCACACTTCTTCAGGGAAGGTGAGAGCACCTTCCATGTCTTGGGATTCAGGAGGTCCTTCCCGGCCTTAAAAAAGGGAATAGTGTCATGATGACTGTTTAAAACCAACAATAGTTATAAAGTGATAGCTAGCACAGTGCTAGAAGTGAGAGGTTGGTAATCACTGAAAGGTGAGTCTGGTTTTGTTCTGATACATGCCACCTCTGGTGATACTGACTTTCTGTGGGTTAAGCAAGGCAGGATGAGAGGAAGGGCTCTGGAAGAGGAGCCTTTTGTTCCCAGAGTCTTCTGGCATTTAAAGTTGTGGAGAGCACATCTACACCGGAGATGATAGCTGAGCAGGAACTGTGATGTTTTTGTTGCTATATTGTTTTTATAGTTGGAGGAGGAAGAGAGGAGGGATGCTTGTAAAAGATGCTTTCCTTCTAGGGAGGATGTTTTTCCTGTTCGAACCTGTGACTACAGCAGGAAGGAAATAGAGGCCATAGACCTTGCAGGACACACAGTTCTCTAGTAGAAAGGTGCTAATATGCAACTATCAGCTGGGCAATCTTGTAAAACGCTATGCTTCCACCCTGGTTGCTCCTCGTTCCCAGTGATCAGGGGTTGGGCTGTCAGCTTCTGTTTATAAGTCATTGTAACTAGCTTGGTTCCTTCTTCTGGGGTCTGTGTGAGATGCAGACATAGCTACAGCAGTGTCCTGTAGTATTTATTTGAACAGTTGAGTTTTTGACAACAAGGGAGGGCAACATTTATCAAGAAGTTCAGAAAGATTTTGCGAAATGTCATCCGCAACCTGTGCCTGGAAGGTGGAGGGAGGGATTATAGGATTTGCTATGGGTGATGTGAACCTGCACATCTTCCTGGTTTTGCTATGGTCAGGATCAAAGGCTATTTCTGGATACATTTTGGGCGCTTTGAAGTGGTGGCCTTGCTTGAGTCAGTAAGCATTGCTGACGTAAAGGTTCTGAAGTTCAATCAGCTGACACAAGACTACATAAATGAAATATACATTTTTTTCTGCAATCACGTTGTGCCTGGTCCACTAGTTCTCTACTCATCTAGAAGCCTTTGGTGATGGCTTGGCAGCCTATTCAGATAAGAAAAACAAACCTTACCCTGCTTTTTCGTGATCTGACACAGTTCACTATTTTCAGCTTGCTGTTATCATAACAACAAAAAAAAAATAGGTAGTTCATGTACTTAAAGGTGTGTCTTTGAAAACAAATTTCTAATCATTGTTCAGTCATCATTTCTGGTTTTGAACTTCTAATGGGGTGTTTATTAGAAAATATTTTAATAGTCTTCCTATTTTTAAAAACAGACATATTTGGTTTTTCCTTTTTGAAGGCATCTTTTAGCAGTTTACTGGTTTTCAAAAATCATCCCCCTGATTTCATGACTGAAATTACCTAATGTCCACCTATCACCTTCTGCTGTGTGTGAAATCAAAGGTGTTGGGATGGAAGTCACTCTCTGCAAATGTACTATTTCTTGTAAAGTCCTCTGAAGTGATAAAGTGGTCTAAAACATTTTGTTGAGAAAAGAATTGTTTTCCTCATAAATACAGGAAGTAGAAGCAGCATTTGTTTTTCTTTTCAGTGTTCACAGAACAGTATCAAAGAATTTGATGTGTGCTTAAAAAGCAAACATGCAGAAGAACAAAAAATATGAAATAAGGCTTTGATTTTTTTTTTTTTTCCCTGGACTCTAATACCAGGCAGAAATAGAGCTTTGAGCATTATCTTGTAGGGATTTACAGCTGATAGGAAACCAGAGTGCATTTTGAAGGACAGAATTATTTTGTTGTCTTTGGAATAGTTACTAAGCTGGATAACAGCATGACTGTTTACAGGGAATAATGCCTCCAGGCTTTAGGCAAAGGAGTGTGAAGAATTCGAGAATAACTGGCCCTGGGAGACACCAGAGAAAGCTGGAGATAGGCTTCAGCATCCCCAGGCATCTGATCCACTGTGAAATTGAGCAAAAATAATGGTACTTTGTAACTCAGGTAACAAGAATTTAGGATCCAGTGTTGCTGCTTATTTCTTTCCTGAAGTGGTCTGTTGACATTTATGTTGTTTCTTTTGTGCGCAGATGTGACTCTTTGGGTCTGTGGGGAGGGCTGGTAGTAAGATATGTATGTGTGCAGTTTATTGTGTCTTTGATGCCTTAGATGTTTCCTATTTAAAATTCATTGAAATTTTTAAATGGAAATTTTTACTGTGAAAGTTGTATTCAGTTTCAGAAATCTAGCTATGTGATTGCATTTAGGCTTGTTAATGTTTGTGCAGTTGTAATGTACTGTGATTTTAATATCAGGATTTGCAGCTCTGGGCTGGAGATTTTAGTCCTGCAATACTACTTGGAAATAAAACTGCATAAAATGGTTAGCAAAATTATTTATATGGTAACTAAGCATCAGGCTGGAGTCAAGATTACCATCCTGTTAGTGAGCATCCTGCTTTTCCTAGTCTGCTCTTCCAGCTCTCTTCCTGCCCTTTTTATCTCTCCTCTTGACTGCATGTTTAGTATGTTTTGGCAATAGTTCCAAAAGGAGTCTGCCCTCTGCTGACCCCTGGAAAGCCTTCGAAGCTGGAAGTTACAGCATTTTGCTGAAAGGTAAGAGATCATATTTTGAAATAAAAAAAAAAGAAAAAAGAGAGAGGGCTTGGTTTGAGTCTGAATCTGGGAAATGAGTGCTGGGAGTTATGCAGTGCCGTGTCCTTCCTGATGTTTCTCAGCCTCCTCATGCTAGGCAGCCACTGGAAGGATGCTGGCTCTCTGAAAGGATTATTTCTTGCATGAGACAAAGGAATGAGACACAGTATTTTACTTAGTCCCCAATTTACATATATTAAAAGTGTGAAGGAGGAATAGAGTTTATACTGACCTAGGGGATATAATCTAGTCTTCATTTTCAATGTGGCTCTGCCATTGAAGTTGATGTAGGGTGGGGCCTCTGTCCCATCCTTGTAGCAAACTTGAACTCCTTTGAAGTTCCTTACACAGGAGGATATATGATGAATGACCTCAGGTAAATATTGTGTAATAAAATTACTAGCAAAGACCTTTTACTGAGAAAGCATTCTTCTCTGTTTAAGAGTGCATGAGGTGATTCCATTACCACTCTCTATTTCATATAATCTTGTGTGTTTGCATGTGTGGGCTCTACTATTTGTTCTGTGCCAGCTCTCAGTAAGTGACATCTTATTGATTTATATGTGTGGGGAATCCTGCACAGGTAACACAATAGTTCCTGTAGGCATAACCCTTCAAATACATTCTTTCAGACAAGTGGCACTTATGTGAGAATAATATTAATAATTAAAGTCTTTCTTGAAACACTGATTTGAAATTAATTTGAACCCACACTCAATTAAGACAACTATGCTCAGAAACTATGTTTAGTTACATGACTTTGAACTAGCAGCTATACACACTCTACAAAAATAGCTATGCTGTTGCTTCCTAAAAGTAAACCAAAAATCTCCTCCTAACTTACAGAGAGAGTAAGAGGCAGATGCTTCTGTTACTGTAAGTCAAATAAAGGAGAGTGTAAGGCTGGTTATGCTTTCACCATGTTGTTGATTCAGAGCCACGTGAAAATGGGAGTGTGTTGGGCCGGCCACAGATTTGTATTTTTGAGATGGAAAAGGTCACCTTTCTGCATTTTTGTGTGTAGCAATGCTGAATAGGTTTAAAAAATATGTTGCTAGTTAGCTGGTCTAGAGGGTCTGATTGTGACCTTGAGCTCTACTGCTGTAAATTAAGTTCATTTTGAGGCGTGGCAGGGTTGAATTAGCACTTGGGTTAGTGAGGGAAACTTCTGGCTCAGCATTTGCTTTTTAATGCCAAAATCTAGCCCACAGGGGGAAAAGCTTCTGTTCTCTAAATCCCCAGATGCTATTTTCTGGAAGTAGGTAATATACAGATGCAAGAAAGCTGTTGTTGGAGTATCTGCTGCAAAAGGTTGTCAAAAAAATGTTATGGATACCTAGTATAAAAAAAAAAAAGAGGAGGCAAGTGTACTGTTGCCTGCATGTTCTGCTAGAAAATATTAAACTGAAGCACTGTCAAAGCTTAAAAGGACTTTGAGTAAAATGATAATAAAAATATATTTTTACATAAATTTACAATGTAAGGCATGAAAGGGATGTTAGGACATCCTGTGATCTGAATTATACTAGATACTTTTATTTTTCACTCAGTTACCGCTTTTGTAAAAGTACAAAAGAACAAAAATATAATCTAGAGTTATACAGCGCTTCTGCTTAAGTACTTTGCTATTTTTTCAGTTTTTGTTTTTAATCAAAACCTGCAGCCTGTGCATCTGTGGGTCCTAGAAAGCTGAAGACAAATATATTTGCTTCCTCATCTAATTCCTCCTGCAGTTGTGGTCATTCCCACTCACTTCACTTTTCATCTTTCTTTGTATAGTGTGAAAAAGAGGTGAGTTGGTTTCTTGGACATTTGTCTGTTAAAATCTGTAGTCTCTGGTTTTTGGATGAGTTCTGCATCCCCACTAAAGAACATTGGTGTTTGTGAGAGGTGTCTTAAAAAAACTTGACGTGAGTCTAGGAGGTGGGTTGTGCTTGTAAGGACTCTTTCTGCCCTTCTCTTGTCTAGAGAAAGGTCAGATTTTGGAGAGAAAAGGACCATCTTGTGCCATTGGAAGTTGGAAAGACAAATTGTCTTTCTTCCACTTCTATTGAAGTGCTCCTCAGTGTTCACTTCATCAGCTTTCTGAGGAGAGAAGGAGCAGGGGAGTCAGACTATTACTAGTACAGCAAGTTTCTATTTAGTTGACATTTGAGTTGCAGTGTCTGTAGCACAAGTAATTAAATAACGGTAATAATTGAAGCCAAACAATCCAAGTAGAGTGCAAGATTTCATAATCTGACTTTCTACAGGAGAATTAGTACATCAGATAGCAAACCAGTCGCACACAGATTATTAAAAAGCCTGATGATATTTGCAGTTTGTTTACAGCCAAAACATAAATCCATAAAATCTGGTTTCTATGGAACAGTGTCAGACTGTCAAAGCAACACTTCTGTGTAATGTGTGTAGTGTTGTTGCTTCTGCACTTTTTCATATTTTTTAATTTTTATTTCAAACCCTTTCTAGATTTTTCTCATGATGCGCAATGAAATAATCCTATTGAAATCTGAGAACGAGAAATGTAGTATTTTATTCACTTTCCACTTTTTTTTCTTTTGTTCATGTACAGCCATATATTGGGAAGCTTAGTGGCCAGTGTTGGTGCTGTTCTGATGACTGCTTCCAGGTGGGCTCCAGAGAGTCACACACATGATGTCCTGCCTGGGCCCCAGTCAGCTTTTGCTGCTGGAGGCAGAGCAGTGACTGTGTGCCTGGGGGTATCCACTCCTGCCCTGCACACTCTGGTCACACTCTGTGAAGCTTCAGGATGTGCCCTGACGGTGTCAGAGTGTGTGGGTGAGGCTGGTCAGGAGAGCATTTTTCAGTATCCTCACTAGGGTGATTATTTGCAACAAGAGGAGACTTTAAAGATCGGGAAGGTGGATGAGTGTTGAACTACACTAGTTCTTGGAGCAAATCAAAGACTGGTGTTATCAGTCGAGCTGTTTTCTACCTAATTTTCTTTTTTTTTTTTTTTTACTGTTTTTTAAGATCTGTATGCCTTTCTTTAGGAAATAAAGGGAATCTCTTAGTGATGAGATTCAGCTCTGCTGCTTAAGTGGGCACTGCAGCACCCTCAACTTCACTGAGGGTTTTTTGCCTGATTTTGAGTAAACTACATTTCTCTGGTTGCTGACTAGCCTTCACTTTTAATTGCACAGGAATAAGGGCACATAAAAAACTACAAAACTAAAAAGAAAACCTAGAAAAGGGAAAACGAACTACTGTTGAAGGCATGATATGTATGTATGAGCTTCCTATACTGTTTTACTGCATAATAAAATATGTGAGGATTTTTATTACAATATATGTTTTTGACAATGTTCTTGACAATGCAGGTTGTCAAAGATGCTCAGCTGATATTGCCTCTCATCTCTCTATTCTGAAACAAGTCTGTTAAAACCTCTTACAATATTAGGTGAGAACCAGAGTATCTGTTTTTGCAGGGCTTTCAGCTCAGAGCAGAGTCAGTGCTTGATACTTCATGTTTCATGAAAAAAATGTTGAATGAGAGAATGCAGGTTTCTCAAAATGTGAAAATAGCATTTACGACTGTCATGTAGTCCAACGTCTTATCCTCTCAAATATCCAAAACCATTTACATCTAAGGGATACAAATATTATACCTTTGTACAGTGAACAGTACCAAAAAATGGCTAGAAATATTTGTTGTCAGAAAGACATGGTAAATCCTTTTTGTCTGATTTACTGAATAAATTTTATTGCAGCACAACACTTCAATATTGCAAAGCTAGTATTATAGGCATTATGAGCAAAATCTAACTTCTCGTGTGAATAACTATGTTAGTTGTGATGTGCTGAGATTCCAGAAAATTACCGATGCAGCGCAATGTCTCTATCAAATCCCAAGTTAGTCCACTGGTGCATACTCATGTGATTTCCAGATAAGTAAACAGGCTGCTTTATTATTTTGCCAGATACTCGTTTTCTGTAAAGCTGGCAGAAATACTGACAGTTGCTAAAAAGCATCTTTAAAGGATTTTTCCAGTTCTCTTTTTTATCTCACTTTTCTCTCTGGCCAGTACTCTAAATGATGATTTTAGATCCTTACTGATGGTGGTAAATTCGTAATTTTCATGCTGAATCCCATCATCCTGAGCTCAACTGTTTGCAGAACACTGTTCTACAACACCTAAGTGCTATTCTTGTGATCTCATGCAGTACTATCCTGTTTCATTTAATTTCATCAAGATTGATTTTTGAGTAAGCAGATGGCTTAGTCTTCTCTAAGAGTCTGTAAGGAAATGCCTTGCCAGAAATACTTTGTGTTTCATGACATTTGAGTTTGCTGTGATTTACGGGTTTATAAGAGCGTATTCAGGTTTTTTTGTGCTGTTCATCAGTAGGGTTTCATTGCTGATCCTCAGACTCATAAATGGAGACCACAATTCTCTTGCCAGATGCCTTTCAGAGCAAAGCCTGTTTGGCCGACAGGATGCTGGTTCCATGCGTGCCGTTGCTTAGGCTGCTCAGGCAGTCTCTTCAAAAGCTTAATCCTCTCTCTGTCTTGAGGATCTGGATGTATCTAGTGCAACTAATATGAACTGAAGAAAAATAGCACACAAAAGACAACATTTTCTTTTTTTTTTTTCCCCTGCACAATGGATTAATATAAATAGAATGATTCTAAAATGCTATTTTAATTGCCCAAGTAATTATTTTTTTTAAAATCAGGAAATACTAAGTTTAAAGAGTATTTCATTCTTTTTGACTTCTAAGTATCATGACATATTGGATAGTGATTAAGTATATAATTATTTAGTATGAAAATTAACTTTTTATTTTTTGATTTTTTTTCCAACATATATGTTCGGTGTTAATTTTTCTTTTGCTATAAAACAGTGAATGACACTTCGAATTTCATTTTTTTTTTCCCTAGGGTTTTTTAATTGGCTATTTTTTTTTAGTTAGCTTTTGTCAGGCTACTTTCAGTTAAATATTGTTGCAGTATCTTGGATATTATTGTATTGTGCTCTTGAGACAGTTAAAGCCAGCCAGCCAGTATTCCATTTTAGGAAAAGCGCAGCCAGAAGGCAAAGGGAAGCAGTGGCTCCCCTCTAGTCAGTACCTGGGAGCTTGCACCTGGGGAAATTGTGTCTGCTGTGGGGTTTCCTAGTGCAAGGGAAGATTATGAAGAAGAGCGAGTCCAGCAGAGGAGTGCTGAGGTGGTTTAGGGGTAAAGGTGTAAGTGCAAGGGGAGAGGCTGAGGAAATTGGGTTGGCTCAAGTTAAAGATGAGAGGACTAAGAGGAGATCTGACTGCTGACTTCTACTCTCTAAAGGAGGGCATTTAGAAAAGATAGATCTTCTTGGGCATGTTTACGGGAAATGGCAGACAACAGTCACATGTTGTTGCAGGAAAATTCTGATTAGATAAAAGGTAAAAACTATCCACAATGTATGTAGCTAAGCGCTGGAAGAGGTATCTCAGGCTTCTGTGCTCTTGAAGCCCTTAAGCAGCCTAGATTGATCAAGGTAATGGAGCAGACCGATCTTTCTTCTTGGTTAGCCCTGACTGGTGCAAGGGCTTGGACAAGAGGGCCTCCAAAGGTCTCTCCCACCTAGAGTATATGCTGATTCAGTGAATATCCCTATGAATGATGGATTTTTTTTTTTTTTAAGTTCTTGTTGCCTTACATATACTGAATAACTAAGAGAAATTATGACAGCCTTCCCTCTAATGTCTGATTACCAAGGGAGGTATTTGTAGTTAAGGGACTAGACCTAATTAATTTTGCTTACCATTGTCCCTCCAGATTTGTTTGTGGAACTTAAAGAGATCACACTTTCATTTTACTGATGGACTGGAAAATAAGCTCTCCTGTTTTTGCAGCTCCTTGGGGGTTCATCAGTGTTGAATAAAGTGGTAACTGAATGGAGCTATTTGCATGAACCAAGATAAAAAGAAAAAATACTGAGCCGTGCTGTATTCATAAAATATGCTATAGCGGTCAAAGCTGGTTTCTATTTTTAAGGAACTATATGTGCTTAGACAGACAAATGTATTAAGTGGATTTTTTTTTAATAAAAGCTTGCTATAAAGTTTTCACTCTTCTATTGTCATGTAGTCAGTATTCTTCTTGAGCATGGTAGTACATTTTTGCATGCATAAAAATTCACCTGTCTTGGTCACCTCTCTTTGCCAGGCAGACCAGGTGCATTTTCTATGTGGAATAGAAGTGTAAAGAATATGTGTATGAAAAGGACCTTTTAGGGGGACAGGAGCTTAAAAAGACAGGAATTTCGTTTTGAAAATTTCTAGCAGATAGTATAGCTTAGCCTGTAAACTTGGGCTGTTTGACTGGATTTTATTGCTATATTTTCCTTCTGTGTAGCTCTTTGCTTTTGAATTGAATATTTCCTGAGATGGAGGGAAAGTTTTGGTGCAATGAGCAAAGTTGCCTGAGCAAAGTTTTACCTCAGCAACACAGCAATTTTGGTTTTCAGTTAACTGTGAACTGAATGCAGGAAAAAAAACTGGGAAACACCATTGGACAGCACTGTTCATCAGTATATCCCCTTCAAAAAACTGATAGGGCTGATCATCAATGCAAATTACCTGTCTGTGGCTGAGATTGTTTTCGTGTGTCCTAGATCTTACCTTTTCAAAGCAGCTCCCTGGCAGGACTATAGAATGTTAGGGACTTTCTTGAGTGTGTGTAGAATGGAACAAGAGATAGGATTGGAGGGGTAAAAAAAGCTCATGAATTATTTTATTATCTTCTCCATTCCCCATTTTATTTCTATTTTGTCTCTTAGCTCTCTGACTGACCTAAACCGGGGGTTATGTTCTTTCATTTCCATTCTTCCTACTTCTCTGGGGCCTGAATCACTGTCTTTATTTAACTCTATGTGTAGCTTAAACTATACACTATGGCTCAAACATCCTTTCCCCCTTACGTGCAGTTCTGTGGGTGGTGAAATTAGGAGGCATTAGCAGAGAAATAGTTCCTTAGAAATGAGTGTTCATTGGTTTCTGTTTCCTTGTTTCCTTACTTCCTTACTCAGTTTGCACCATGTGTGTTTCAGTCTGGGGTGTGGAAACGCACTGCTCCCCGTGCTCATGGACTATGAGACCTAGAAATGTAATAATGATAGAATCACTGCTTTCTATCTTAACATGGATTGAGAACACTGGGAAATATCATAAAACTTCATCTCATTTTTTTATGGACAGGGAATTGCCATATATATACTCTTCAGCTGCCCTGTTTAATTCAGAGGGAAAAAAACCCAAACAAAAACCCCAGCAAAACAAAACCTCAAGGAAACAATGAAACAACCCCACCAAACCCTCTGGAAACTGCAGACAAAAAGCCTGACACCAAACTTCTGTGTAGCGATATTGTGAGTGTCCTGAGGGTTCCCAGTCTGGTGAGAAGAGTGCATAGCAAGAAGGGTTTGGTTATATACTGAGGTGTGGTCACACGCCTGCCAGCCATGCGTGTGTACTATGCGCTGTTTCTGCAGCGCATTTTGCCCTCCGGTCACGTTCAATGACTCGTTCAATGCTCTTGGTTGTAAATGCACTTTACTGTTAAAAGGTAAAGCTCAACTATGGATGAAACATGTCAAGGGGAAAACAGACCGGTGATCTCACCCAGCATTGCTTTAGCAAAATGGTACACAGTGTTCTGCTGTCTCAGACAAACTGTCCTTTCTGTTTTAACATAATTAGGAATGGAGTTCTGTTTTGTTTTATCTGCTCTTGAAATATATTAATGTTTTCTTTTCTTGCACAGAAAAACAAACTGCATTTCCCGGCACAGATCAGACCACAAACTTTGAAACAATGCAATTAGGTTATAAAGCATATAACTGATGTAAAGTGTTAGTAATAGTATTTTTCTGTTAGATAACTTCACAGCAAAATGGGAATCATCGCCACCACAATTACATATTTCAGATGCTCCAATTTATGTCTTTTACAAGTGAAACCAAGCAGATGATATCCTGTAGCAAGAAAGGCATTAGGCTGAAAGAAGGTGTGTATTATTGGCCTTTGCAGGTGTCTCTAGGTTATGAATAATGTTAGATTAATTGATCTTCCTCGTGGCTTTAGGGCTTAGCAGTGGTGGCAGGCACAGCTTTGGCACTGTGAGATTTGTCTCTAGCTCCGCTGTCAACTCTTCCTGCAGTGGTGAGGGGGGTGGGGATGATATTGTAGCTGAAGGTCAACTGAGAAAGATGCAATCTGCTGGAAATGTTAGCTTATTTGAAAAGCATTTTTATCCCATAATGACTAAAATGATGGCACCAGATGCAGAGTAGTGGTTTTGAGATGATTTGTATTGATCATCTTTGCTGGTGTCCCATTTTACTGCCTAATAAGTACTGCTGAGCTTTTTTGTCCTAAGCTGATGATAAGATACAAGGATTGTCAATACCTTTCATTATCATTATTTTGAATTTGCGTATTAACACACACTCATGTCATAGTCACCCTGTTCTTTATGACTGTTTGATGTATGTGCAAGGGGAGAGGAAATAAAAAAAAAAAAAAAATCTGTATTTTTCATTGTAGTGTTTAAGTCTAGACAACAGGATGGATACAGTAACATATAATCATTGGGAAGGGCTATAGATAGCAGTCTTAGAAACTTAGCATTTTTTTCCTTTGTTTTAACATGTGACCTTTTAATCTTTTTGATCCCTTAAGCTGTGTACTGCATAACCTTGGATTAGTAGAAACAAGAAATGCTGTGCATCATCTAATGACATGTTTCTTCTACCTACATCAAAGAAGGTTAGATAAGATCTATTGTAGGAAATCTTCTGCATAGTCCACAGGAGTGAAGGTTTGTAGCCAAGGATACTGTGACTTCCTTTTGCAAAGAAGGATAAAACTGAAACAGTCTGCCATGCTGGTTTATCTTAAAATGCTTAGGGAAGTCTTGAACATACTTGAAATAATGTAAATTGTGTAAGAGCAGATCTCATGTGGTCTGAGTGTTGATATGACTTATTGAGAAGCTGCTTTTAATTCACTTGGTTTTCATAGTGTGGTGTTCAAAGTTCTTCTTGGGTGACGGTGGTGAACAGTGTTGTTTTCTTCCACCTGGAACCTAAATAGTGGTGATACTACTTTTCAGTGTGTGTTGCTGTTGTGTAGCCCTGAAGGCAAATAGATTTCACTGTATCTTGTAATAGACATGGATGGCAAATCTGGCTTCATTCCAGCACCATCTGTAAAATGAGAGTAATGGTTTTATGGTTTGGAGATGGTGCAAAACTGGCAAAATAAGTCCAAAGATGTCAACAGTTTTTAACCATACATAGTGCTCTTCTCCTCATCTTTAATTAAATTGATATTTTCTTCTATCAGGAAGAAAAATAACCAGTGTGAGAAGGAATCTTTAAATAAAATTACTTCTCTCTTGAAAGGTTAAAAACAATGCTGTGGTCTTGCAGAACAGAAATGTGTAGGTATTGTGCAGAAACATTTGGGATGCAATGAGTTATTTAAAATTCTATGTACAGGGGAGACAAGACAGTCTCATTATATGTGGAAATTCCAAGATGCTTGTAGTTGGTTGGAGTTACTGTGTGTACATAAAGTAAAAGCAGGAGCTGGCTTTGATGCCACAGTGCATCCACTGTCCTCTATTTGCAGCTCTTTCCTCTTACTCCTGGCACGGGGAGAAGTGACACCTGCATTGAGTGAATATCCCAAGGATTGGTGCAGTGTGCTGAAGTCCCCTGCAGTGAAATGCTTCTCTTTTGACAGTTTGCATCAGTCACATGATGGCCAACAATATTGAGTGCAACAAATCTATGGTGATCTTCACGTTTAATTGATGGCTTTTAAGAAATCTGTGTGAAAGCACGTCTATACCATGTTGTGAGTGATATTCACAGAGGAGCTCAGTTGCCTCATTCACAAGGTGGGCTCCTTGAAGTGCAGAGGAAATACCAACGTAATAAAGTACTTATTATCGGCCAACAGAATTAAGGATTTGCGAGTATTTCCTATTATTATAACTGAAAGTAACAAGTATTTTCTTTCTCATATAAGAGAATGCGTAGTGATTTTAGCAAGTGGCAATGAGATGATGTTATGAATGTTAAACTTCCTGTGCCTAAAGTTATTTGACAGCTGATCTGGCCTGAGTCAGCATTTTCCTATAATTTGATTATACCAAAGAGATTCTTCTCCCGTCTGCCTACCTTCTATTATTAAGTGTCTTATCAGAGATCAGTCTTTGCATCTATTAGGAAGAAAAAAAATCAGTGTGAGAAGGAAGTTAGTTTCCTATAGCTGGACCCTTAGACTAGGGAGAGACCAGAATGGCTTTTATATGAAAGAAGTATCCTTCAGGATACGTAGAAAAGGGGGAAAAATGACACAGGAAAATTCAATCATTCAGCCTAGAATTTTTGTAATGAATTTTTTCAGAGGTAAAGTAGGCAGGGTAAAAGTTCAGGAATTCAGTTTTAAAGTGTTTTTGCAAAGCTTTTTGTGGGAGAAGTGAGGATGGACTGCTATTTTTGCTCTGGCATTTTAGCAAGTACAAATTTTTAGCTTTGGCATTTCTTATCTTGAAAAATCTATTCTTAATTTAAACCTAAATAGCAAAACTCACATACATGCGCTGAAGTATTGGCTGTATCTGACAGTGAATAAAAGCGCCTACAGCAACAACGGATTTTAAATAAATAAAATATTTAGGATTTTTTTTTTTACTTGGCATTGGAACTCCAGTTACCTCAGAGCAATACCTTTTCATCACTGTTCATTGTGGATGAAAGTGTGTCTGATCCGTTGCTGAAGTGAAAGCTCTCAGTAGCCAAACTGCAATCCAGATATCTGGGGTGTGAGATCAGAATTTTTAATGAAGTTTTTTGTTTACTTCAGGCAACTGAATTGTAAAGATGTGATAATTGTTTAAAATTTGGCCTTTCATAGAGCTAATGTTCCTACCATGTTAGGAAGTTCCTTTAGAGTCCAGTGTACACTATTTAGTAAGTTGAAGTAGATGCTAATCACGTTGGTTATAAATATAAGTGGTGTTCTTGATCTCCAAGCTTGATCACTGGGAAGAACACATGAAAATACAGTTAAGACTGTCCACATTTAAAGCATATTTCCACTGATACTAATTGAAATGGCTGCAGTGGTTGCAAGTCACTGCTAGTTGTTAAGAGTCAGTTCTTCATCTCTCTTGGTTGGTCAAGGAGCCTACAACTGCTCAATGTATCTGACTTTAGTATTTCAATTTAGTACAGAATGGAATGAAAAATATTTCATTAAAATGCATATAGTATGAAAGGAATTCAAGACAGCTAACAGTAATCGATCTCTGAAAAGATTTCTGTAAACAGAAAAGAAAAAGCACAGACTTGAAAATGGGTTTCTTGGGTATTTGTGAGATCATGTGGACAAGTCTTCTCTAATGTAATGAAAAATGTCTTTGGTGCCTCCTAGTTCATGAAGTTTGTACCTCTGCAACATTTAATGTAATACAAACAGAACAAAACTTTTGATATGTAGTAATTTTACAGAAAAATAAAATTAGAGTGAATGAGCTTTTTAATGTACTCCCTTTTTTCAGTCTATTCTTCAGTTTGTTCTCTAGCACTGAAAGCCTCTTTCAGATGAGCATGGAATCACAATTTGATCATATCCTTTCCAAGCTTCTAGTATTTAAACAGATGGGGGGGAAAAAAGAAACAGCAAATACAGCTCTTTGCAGCAGATGACTCCAGCCGGTGTGTTTAGAGGAAGTTTAGCTGCCGGAGAGCTTTTCTGTTCCTTAGTGATTCATTGTAGAACAACTCTGCCTGAAGCACTCATGGTGCTTGCTGGATTTCGTTTGTGGAACTTCCTGGTTTTAAGTTTCTTTTCTGTGTACCCTTGTAACCCTGACATGGATTCTCTGACTGCAGGGACCATAAAAAATTGGTATTGGACTGCTAATCAGGAGGGTATGGAGATGTTTGGTGTGGATGAGACTGAATCAATCAAGCAGTTTCAGAGAGTGGTCAGGGTATTTTCAGATTGCAAATATCTACCCTCATAAAACTGAAGAAGTGGGATGTAGGCTGTAGATACTTGTAGTATTCTGATATTGTATTTAAGTATGTGGTCACTGCAATGCTAGGCAAAAATTCCTGGTTGCCTTCTTGTGTGATGTTTTATCTTATTAGAGCTGACCCTTCACTGATCTTCGGTTGGTGTGGTTGATGTTTGTCGTTCTGGAGAATGCCTACTCAGAGCTAGTTCAGGAGCTTTGCTTTAAAGTGTGGTGTAGAAGTTTTTGCCTTTGGGACTGTGGCCCTCTGGAGGGTAGCCCTTAGAGGATGACAGGATAAAGCTCGGGGGTCATGGTTCATTGCTCTTAAACATGATACCACTGTCAGGGTACAGAAATGTTCTTTAATGGCTGAGATGAAAACAAGCATAGGAAACATTTAATGCTCCTAACAAACTGCATCTTAGTAAAACTCACACTTCTCTGCAATTTATGTCATTTGGGAGATTTGCAAAGTGATAACGAATACAATCAAAAGACCTTTGTAAGTCATAGTGGCAGAATAGTTTGTTAACTCTTCTGTGTAATTTCCTGACAGAGCTGAGTAAGATGCCATTCAAATGTTAAGCATAATTTTCAGTATCAGCAGCATTAGTGAAGGCTTTTTGAGCATTTTGCTGTTCTAAACAGTCTAGTATATCATTTATTTCTCAGTCTTTGGACACCAGGATCACTGGAAGACTATAATAAAAATAGTATGAGGTTTCTGAATAGCACTCTAAAAAATGAAGTTCTAAAATAACTTCTCATTTTAAATTCTTAATTAAGAAAATGTGCTTAAATTCATCCTGTGATTAAATTTTTTCCCCCATGGCAATAAGTAAATAGCTGCTGTCAGATTTTCTTTTTTCTGTGTAGCTTGGTTAGATGGATCAACGTGTGTCTTCTGGCTGCAGCAACTTCCGAGTTGCTTCCAGCTTAAGTTACGGATTTTACTTTTTTACTTGACAGTGACTTTTGGCCCATAGCTGGTTTAAGTCATGAGGCTCTAATGTGGCATGAAAACACTCTGATTCAATGCAAACTGGACAATGAGTTCTCAAAAAAATTAAGAAGCAGAGCTGAGTAAAGCCTGCAGAGTCCAGAGCCAGCTGAATCTTAAAAGCTGAGCTGTTCACTTAGCAGTTGAACTGAAATGACCTCCACAATTTGTGGCTGGGTTTTTTTGCTGAAAGAGTTGAGCTAGAATTGTGTTTACTACGAGAGTGTTTGGTACATGGCTGGTCTAGAGGGATTCATGTGCTTCTCATGCCAGTATGTAACCACAAACCATATGCTCTCAGCTATTGAGTACATCTCTTATGGGTTTTAGGAGTTGGGAAGCAACCATTAGCCTCAAAAAAAAGAGACTGAGGTGGGGGAAATATTTCTGCAGTGGTCTGTTTCATCAGGGAGTTTTGCTTAGTAAGCATATATACCACATTAAATAAGGATGTGGAGAAATACGTACCTATAAATCTCAGTGGCACTCCGCCAGTCTAACTTTGGGAAGAGCTTTGTCATGACTCAGCTGTGGAGATTTGATAAGATATTAAGTGCTTGAGCAGGGAACATCAATTTATTGTAAGTGGAAACATTAAAGCATCTTCTCTATAGTTGTGATAGACTGCTCATGCTTTGGAAGAAGGTGAAATCTCCCCCCTCCTTATTAATCTAATTAATCTTCCTGGCTTGTTAATAAGAGAAATAGTGAAACATTGAATGTTGTCACCTTCCTTTGATGTCTTGGGTAGAAATTCTGGTTTCCACCTCATATTGCAGTGCATACCTGAAAATCTTCCTCTGTTTCCATTATTAAACCCACTAATAAGGCAGATAAGCTGAACATTTTTTCCCTGTACAACCTAGGAGAGGCATAAAGGGCTCTGTATAGAAAAGATACCTTTTAGAGGAAACGCTCTGAATTTCTCCTAGTATGTACTATAGCCTTCCTGGTTATCAGTGGAGTAGCTTGGCCTGTGTGGAGGAAGTAAACATAAATGCGACTTTACCCATTTAAATATTTTTGAATGGGATCTCTAGCTCATAGGTGTGGTAAGGTTTGGATATACAATATGGTTCTGTTCTTAAATTGGTAAAGATTTCTTTATTATGTTAATTTACTTCTCTACATGTTATGTGCTCCATTGGGCTCAAGAATCTGCAAAAAGGTGCTTAGAAAGTGACAGAGTATCTAAATATTTTGAGATTAAAAAAAAAAAAGAATTTACAGACAGAATTGTACCTCTAGGTCAACTGTCAGACAAAGAAAATGGTAAAATTGAAGTATTGACAGGTGACAAGAGAAGTGAAAAGTTTGTCTTCGTAGCACCAGGTTTTTGACTCTACTGCCTTATAGTAGATGAAATTGCAATTCTGAATTATAGAAGTGTTGCACCTTACTGTTCCTGGCCCAGACTTTTCTTGGCATTTTATAATTTTGCAGATCTCAGCATGGACAGAAGGAAGAGTGATTAGAGGCTTTTTTTGTTCTTGTTTAAGATTAGAATGGGGAGGCTTACTGGCATACATAATTTGACAAAATGAAATGGACAAAAGCAGTTGGAATAGTCAGAATTCTTGTAGACCATCAGGCTTTTTCTGTTACTGTATAAACCCAGAATATTTACCTCCTTTTTTTTCCTTTTATCAAATGCTCACAGTATACACTACTAGTTAATCTGGATCCAAGGCTGAATACTGTCTGTACTTTTGTGGGAATACCTATTCTTCCTTTCGGACTTCCAACTCCTCTGTAAAATGTAATGCCATTGTGATTATCAGGCTGTGTCAGTGTGGTCAAGGTCTTGTTACGTCAAGATTTGTAAATCACTCTGAGTGGAATGGTTACAGAGGGCAAATATTTGAAGTATTTAATGCTGCTATCTGGTATTTGAGGCAAACTAATACTACTGGTTCATGGTATTCTGAAGATGAGCAGTAAAATTAGCATTTGACCAAAGGCTGACAATGGAAAGCAGCAGCCTGTGTGAATGCTAGTCAGTACTACGCCCTTGGACTAGAGGTTTTGAAAACAAACTAATGTGTGAAAATAGTTCTTAAAAGGAGAAGGAAAGGTTGAGAGAGTAACTTAAAGTTCATTAAAACAGAACAATACTCGGTCTCCCGAATTACATGTAATGGATGCTAAAATCATGGCTTAATTTTAAAATTTCAGGAACTGAAAGCACGCGTGAGAATATTGTAACTAGTGTGTGTAACCGGGTGTCAATAGCTGTCATCTCACAAGTACTAAATTTGTAGCTCTTCTGGAAGCAGTCTGTTTTTAAATTAGATTTCTAGAATTTGAGAAGAATTAAATGCAGTTTTTTACTAATCAGCTGCATTTTTTGGTAAAATATAATTTGCTGTTTAGTTAGGTAAGCAATGTATTTTATTTAGATGTTTTCCAGTTAAAACCTCTTGTAGTTTATAAGAGGATAAGTGCACAAAGCATCAGTCTGTCAAAGCAGCAAGGCTGTCATTGCTACCCTGACAATCAGTTCCTGTTTTGTCTTAGTTTAATTTTTTTTTTTTTTAAATGCGGGCAAAACCACAGAATTTGGCAAGTATATGCTTAGTTTTCTGAAATTTGGGAATATACCTTTTTTTATGTATCTCAGAATACTAAAGGATATTTTTATATGTTCCCAGAGGGGACATACAGGATTTAAAAGAATTGCCATTCTCATTCCCATAAGATGTCAGTTTGTTTTCAGCAAGATGGTGGTGATTTGGTTACAATACTGAGGTAATTCACTACCTGAATAACTAACTTATTTAGTAAAAACGGCACGAGAATTGCTTCCTAGTTCAGTAGCTTTTCATTCTTATATACGCAAGTAAGAAGATTAATAGCTAATCTCGAAGTATAAGAAAATGAAATGCGTGATCTCTGATTTATAGAGGTCACAGAATTTGTTTAATCATCTTCTAAAATGTTGGTAATCATGATAGTCTCCTGATGGACTGAAGGCTGCTTTTCTTCCAGATGAAGATAGTAGGCTTAGCTGTTACTTCTTACAAGTTCCTGCAGAACCAAAACTATTTTTTGTTTTTTTAATGCAAAAATTAGAAGCAAATAATTGATAATTACAGTATTTAATGTCTTAAAAGTTTCTGGTTTGCTATCATGCCATATATTCTAATGTCTACGAGTAAGCAGAGATCTGAGCTCAGTACATTTCTTCTCCATTTTGAATGATTTGCACAAACATCTTTGCTAAGTAACTACTTGAAAATTTTGTGTATACTAATTCTTCCTGAAAATATTGAATTGAATATTGGATTGTTTCACTTTGACACAAGAGTTGAATTCCATGTGTTGAGCTTTTTTGCATTGTCTACAACATCTTGCTAACAGTTTGTATGAGTTGATGTAGCTTTTGGAGACTCCAAGAGCATTTGCCTGTAGGGTTTCAAATGAAATGAGTTTCCTACAGATGTTGTCTTCTTAATGCTAAGAGTCCACAGACTAAACTGTTCCTTATTTGTTTTTAAAGAAAGATCTTCAAGCATGCTGTTAACCCCCTAGAAAACTCCTCTCTCTTGATGTTTGATTCTCAGATATGGCTAAGCTAAGTATGTCAAATGAAAACTATGAAAATATGATCTTCTGTGTATATTTCAAAATATATTTAAACAGGAAAGTCAGTGTTGAATGTACAAGTCTTATTCCCATCGGCTGTCTATGTTAAGTCATGTAGCAGCTTTGGCTTTATATTTAGTATGTGGAAAAAACAGTTCTGTCAAAACAATATGAACATTTATTATGCAAGTGTCCAAGAAGCATATTCTGAACTTTTGAGCCTTAAACTTGTCAGCTTCTGGTGTGTATTGTGTAAACTGGCTCCCAATAGGATGTTAGGATCCTGGAGTAAGAGGCTGGGAAATAATTCCTTCTTCCCGCAGACGCCACTGAAGCAGGCTTTCTCAGAGTTCTTACATGTGTGGTTCAAGTACAATCTTTCCAAACCTTAAAAACCCTTTTATGCTCTTTTTTTCCCCTCCAAACTATGTGTGTGCAAGTTAGGGCAGAATCATTAAAATGCGTGTACACATGCATGGGTGCAGATACGTTCACTGTCCCCATGTGTGTTTTTGTGAAATTGTTGACAATTAAAGTCTGTGTTGTATTTGGACCAATTTTAATTTTAATGCCATGTCCAGGTATACATACCTGTCCTATTTTCTCACTTATTAATGCTAAATGTATGTATTTCAAAAGGAGACTTAAGCCGTCTAGTTTCCAGTTCCCGTGGATTATTTCTCTCTGTGGATTATTTCAATACTCTTCATTTAGCAAAAGAGGAAAGCGGCATTATTTACTACAGCTCACCCACATTAATGAAGTTGGCAACTAAAGAATTTACGTGTTATGATGATGTGCTTGTGTACAGTAGGTTTTAAAAGAATATATAATGAATGTAATGGAAGAAAGGTATGATGGGAACAGACCGAATTATGTAGAGAGTGTGCAGTCTGTTAAGATTGCAGAACGTTTTCCCTCTGAGAATGGTACAGTTTCTTCAAATATTTTAACTTTTCTGTTTTTTAATCTCAGAGAAAAAAAGTTCTCATTTCTTTGCTGTTTGTTCTGAAATACTAATCAATATTCTTTTATACTTTATTACAACAGAAAGTCTCGTGTAAGTCCAACAAACAGCTTAAATGCCTCTTCACTTAATGAGTAAGATTAAATATGTGATAAAATGACTTGAACTTTGAACTCGCTTCAGGGAAAACAATCTTGCTGGGTTCAGAGCTGATGTTAAAGTATTGTAAACAGTTGAAGCAAGTGAACTCCAGGCAAAGTGTGCACCAACGGAGGTAGCTTATTCCAGGTTTATGCTTGTCGCAGTAATGACCTGGAGTGCTTCTCAACTGCTGTTCATTGTAAATGAGAACAATTATGTTGTTATAATAGGATGCAATGAAGGGCAGTATCATATCTCATCAGAGCTGGGATTCAAGTCCCAAAGATTCAGGTCTTCATCATGTGCCCTTTGCAGGGAGGGGTGAGTGCTGAACAGGCTTTGTGAGATGTGGGTGTTCTCCAGGCCACGTTGAGACTTGCTACCTGAAAGACTCTCATATACTCATGTTGTTACCTCCTCATGGCTTAAGCTTGGCTAAAGCAGAGAGAGAGAGTTTCAGTGTCTTGTCAGTGTTTCAAGACTGAGAGGTATCCTTTTTTCTTCATTTTGTTAATTAAAAAAAGGGAAAACAAAAAGAAAGGTGGTGTTGGGCATTGTGACATGGACATATTCACCAGGTTACGTCACTGATCTGTAAATTCCTCAGATCAACCTTGTTGGAGATCACAATGTTAAAAGAAATGTCAGAACTTGGAAAGGAGATAAGGGTTAGAGTTATGGAAATGATATTGATAGTAGAGAAAATTAAAATTTTGAACCTTCATGTTGATGATGTGGGATTCTCTGCAAGTTATGACAGCCTCTCTCATTTAGAGAAATAAATGCAATTTATGCTGAAATTTAAATTTCAAGGCCTGTTGTGTGTTACAGTGAAATCTTTTGATCTATATACAGAATATCTGAAACTTTGAATGCAAGTGACACTTCTTGCTGTTACCAAATTAATAAGAAAGAATCAATGTAAAAGTAATTAGCATCTTCATGTCCTCAGTCTAAATTCAGAGAAACTGACTTACAGAAACAATATGAATCAAAACTTCTTCCTGTGTGCTGAAGAGCCTCAAATCAAAAGACATAATACTGAACATACTGTTAGAGAGTGTGTTTTTTTTTCTTTTTGAGGATTATGTAATGAAATATAAGCAGCTGCAAATACATTAATGACTTTAGTGAAATAGAATAAAATTTTTACTTGCCTACTTGCAAAAAAGCGAAAAAAAAATCCTTCCCCCCCAAAAAGAGAAAATACCCAAACAGACTGAAACCTTATTATGCCTTACTTTACCTTACCTTCATGCAATCTGTTTTCCATGATATCTTGGGAAATCTGGATATGATCTGTAATCTGGCCATGCAAGCAGTTCTCATTTTACAGCTTTATTATAGACCTAGTCTACCTGCACACATAAGAAACTTGCCAATTAATTTTTCTTTGTAGGGTTGCAATCTGTCTTTCACACTTCCTTGTGATCACATTCACTAGTCTGAATTGACATTAGGAGACAAAGAATTGGAAATATTTACTTCCTCCCTAGAGACCTCTCATACAGTGAGGTTGATTTTGCTTAATCAGAATCAGCCCTTACAAATTTAAGGAAGTGCTGTGATTTCAAAACTGGATCCTGTGTTGTCCAGGAGAAAAATATGAATGAAAACCTGGACTCGTTCAGTCTGTCTCTGTGCCATAATATGCAAAATACAAGTTCAGGGAAAGGGGGGGAGAGTGCAAGCAGTCACAAGGCCAAATTTGTTAAATAAATTAATTAAATTCTGTTTATGGATGTTCTTTTGTAAACCACTCTACAGTTTAACAAAGGAATGTGTTGAGAAAGCTGTACCAACCACAAGAAAATTACTTGTCACTTAAAGAAGGTGAGGGGAGGATTTCCTTGCAGGTAAGGTGGAGGTAGAGCAGAGTTGTGTTGTCTCTCTGAGGAAAATTTCCTCACCATTCAGTGAGCTGTCCATCACAACTCTTAGTCCTGGAACTCTGGAAAAAACAAATTGTATATCTTCTCCTGTTAAGTGTCTGAGTGGAACTAATACAGTATTTGTACTGTGGAAAGGAAAGACATTACTGAACTTTTGGAAATACCTCCTGCAGTAAGGTGATCTGTGATCCCAGGCAGTAATCTTGTCAGATTGGTGTGAATATATAATCATGCCTAATGAAGCAAGACAATTTAGGGCTGAGATAGACATAGTAGCCTAGTAGTTGCTTTCTGTAGCTATCAGTATATAAATTGTTCTGTTATTATATACAAAATACTTCAAACATAGGAATTTTACAATTTCATGTTAATTGCCCAATTAATAAAATTCCCTTCTAAATGTCTAGCTGTAGTTTAACTTGAGTTCTAGGAAGTAGTGAAATGTTTAAACTTCTCAAACCATGTAAAATGATATTTCCAATAAAATATGCTAAAATCCTCTTTTTTCCTTTTAAAGTGCATTTGCTGTTTTTTTTCCCCACTTATCACAGATCTGATATGTATATTGTATGAACATCTGTAGAAACACAAGTGAATACCTTGTTCCTTTTAGCTGTAGATGAACTGTTTAATATTCAAGAAATTATTGGAGGGGCTTCAATGTTTTGCAAGACATGCTTGCAGTGTGTTGTGCTGTGAAATCTTGTGTGTGAGGATCGTGTGCATGTGCCAGCAGCAGAGCTGTCTGATTTACTAGGGGTACTTGAAGACTAAGGATAATTCGTAATACAAAGTAGAAAACATCCAAGGTAATGTTATACATCATGATCATCTATGTCCCACATTTCTTGCATTATTGATATAGATTTTCTGTACCTTCTCTTTCCAAAATAGCAGATAGCCTTGATGCCCAACAGAGTGCCAGTGGCTTAACATTTGCTGTTCATGTGGTTCATGCTGGTGGGTCTGTTAGGCTGCTGGCTTTTGCAGAAATGTTTGGTGGTTTTGTGCTGTGGAATGTGTTGTTTTATAGTCTGAGCAGCGGCCAACAGATTTGCTTCAACTTTAGTCAGCGCCTGATTCCAGCCAATTACCCCAGAGAACGAATCCTGGCACCTTGTGTCAGCGCTGTTACTGTGATAGATGTTGAGAACAGATCCAGGCAGCTCTGCAACTTCAAAGTTAATATTGTTGCTTTCTTGTTCAGCACTGCTGTTGCTGTAGACGCATTGTTCCTTGTGCTTGCTGAAGGGAAGGAAGGTGAGAACTAACTACTTACTTAAAATTAGAGGAAATGTTTTCAAGAAAAGCACTCAAAAAGTGATTCACCTCCAGCTTGTCTGCCTCTCATAAGTTTGAGCGCTCTTCATTGACTGAATGTTGTGTACTATTTTCCCTGTGTAGACCTCTAGGGAAAATTAAAGTTAACTAAGAGAAAAATGTTAATACAAATTAAATACTTATTTTACTTTCCTTGGTTGACATGCCATCCTGCTGTCTGCCAATTGCACAGGGGTATTGAGTGTTTCCAAATTCTAATTGTTACATCCTTTAGCATACGAGTGCTTCTCAAGCTGTTCTCAAGAGTTGAGCACCGTGTGTTTTCTCCAGAGTAGCTTATATAGCGATGACTTTAACTTTTAATCAAGTGATAGCTTGTTCTTTCTTTTTCTTCCAGCTCTGGCACTTCAGCACTTGCGATTTTGACAGTATTTTGGCTGGACTTCATGTGCATATTAGTTCTGTGCGGCCAATAGTCTCTTAGCTGTGTTAGTTACCTACAATATTGCCAGCTTTCACAGTATCACTGGACGTGTTCCTTGCTGTCTTTTAGCCTGCTTGCTTACTCTCCCTAGCTCAGGTGATGTACAATGTAATAATCTGCTTGGAAAGTATGATCCAAACCCTATCAAGAAATCCATATTCCAGGAATAAAGCAACTGTACTCTTATTACATGTCTGCCCTGTGATGTACTGCTGAAGACATTTATCATTCTGTTTTGATAGTTACTACATCATAGTTGCTCGGTGATATCATGAGCAACGAATGTTCTAATCTTTTTTCTGTCAGAAAAGGCATTTCTGGGAATGTGAGCTTAAGGATATGTGATGCTATCTTGCTACAAAACCTTGTAGGGACTGTTTTAATGTTGGAATGCTTACTGCTTTTTCTACTTCATTGGATCCATAGAAATGACCTATGTCCTAAGCAAAAAAAAAAGCATGTATTGCATATATTGCATATATTGCACTGCCGTTGGTACTGTGTGCCACTTACTTATGAGAACAAGGAAAAGAAGAATGTTTGCTCAAGTTTACTGAAGCTATGCTTTCACGTGGAGAAGGAAAAGCTGGAAATGACCGGTTCTGTCTCTGCACTAAGACAGAGTTTGAGTGAAATAGGAGGGTGTTCCTCCTGGATCTACCCATGTAAGTTAACTTGAAGTAATTTTGCATGTGAGCCTCCTAAGAGAGCCTGGGAAAAGCTTGTCAGGTGTAGAAGAGCCTATCAGAAGGTCCCTGCAGTCTTCAGTATTTTAGCTCTGGACCCCTATTTCCAGTTTTGAGGCATGGATCTCCCAGAAAGCTAAAAAACTCTCTTTGTAATAAACTCACTAAAATGTCGACTCCTAGTGTCCACAGTTCCCACTGATCTGCCATTGCAATAGCCAGCACCAACCCTATCCTACTTGTTTGAAGAAATGCTGGAGTTTGAGCATGGATGAGTATTGTTCACAGTGTCTTTTACTTTTGGAAGCTGTTCTTACTCGGGCCAGAGCAGATGGCATTAGGATAAGAACCCTGAAGATTCATGATGGTGAAGAAGGATGTCCTTGTTTCTGTTTATTTTGTTAAACTGGGAGCTCAAACTGACATACCTGGGGAGGCACAAGAAGTAGAGCAGGAAGGAAGGGAAATCTTTTATCCGGTCATGAGGATGATGAGCAACAGTCTCTCTGGTATACCTTGGCATCTGAGATTTAAAGTAAAATTCTTGTGGTTTTGATGATTCCTCCTTACAATGAAACAAAATTTCTTGTTCTCTAGAGTCTCAACAGGAGTCTTACCTTATGTATCTATTTTCTCTTTAAACCCAACTGATGTTGTTGAGCAACTGATGTGCTTAAAGACAGTGCTTATGTAGGAACTACTCAGTAGCTTAAAGTAGAAAGCCTTATGGGATCAGGAATGAAAAGGAAGGGAGTAATGTATATTTCCCACAGCTTTCAGTGAAAAAGGTGAGATGCCAAATTTTGTGTGGAACACCAGTCTTGTATTGGAGAATAAATATGAAATACTGACATGGGATGGAGTGCCTTCTTGTTCCCCTAATGATTCTCTGAGAAACAATTTTTTAATATCCATAATCATATATGACTCTGAGACACTATTCTAATCTTGTCTCTGAAGTACGGAGGCTTTATTATTATTGTTTTATATTAATGGCTTGTATTATCTTTGAAATGTAAATTATTTTTTTTACTTTTGACTATGTGTGGTTTACGTTCTTGTAGGTTTACCAGCTAGAGCTGTTTGTATAGTTTAAAAAGTGTGAGAAAAGGGGAGTCCTTTCTGCTTTCTCCAGTTTGACTTCTCTCTGGTTTCTGGAGTGGTGCATAGGAGAAAGGAAAGATATATTCTTGTTATTATAGTTTTTAGCGCTGAACAGCTGCTTTTAAAATTATTATTTATTTATTCTTACATATGCATTCTGGCATGACTCACAAGTGAGATAGAGCTCATGGGATTCATCCTCTTCCCTCTGGAGACATGTGTCTGCATCAGAGAAATATCACACATTGTGGCAGCATTGGCAACCTGTGTTCTGCAGAGGCTCAGTGCTGGAACCGATGGGTGGGTGTGGATAGGGAGTGAGCCCCATTGGCAAAGCTTTCTCATGCTTGCACAGCACCTGCCTTGACTGGGTCTTGATCTGTCTCAGGCCCTTAGTCACAACAGCAGTATAGGAACCAAATTAACACTCTGCTTCACATGAGGGAGGAAAGAACTGAGCCATTCTTTCTGCAAAAATCCACTGGTGGCTTCTGGAATTAAATCTGTAAGCAGGCAACGTGCAATTTGAGTGCCCTTATGAAGACACTGTAAGGAGACCTTAAAAACCACAGTCCAACAAATACTCTCATTAAGTTTCTGAATGGCATCCATTTCCCCCTTACCTTAGTAACTAAACATGCTAATAAAATGGTGTTGTAGAGGACAGTGTAGATACTTTACAGTATGTGCCTTCTTCTCCGAAAGACAGAATACCCTTGCAGTCATTTGAATTGTATTTTGCAAGCAGAGCTATGTTTCAGAAGAACTTACGCTGACAGTCAGCAAACTGGCAGGTGAGGGGTGAAGAAGTGCTGCAGTCAGTATTCTGGTATTCAGCTTGCTTGTGCAAAGTAGGCTTCTATCCAGATTCATGAAGTCTTTTGGAAGAAAAGTGTCTAAGTTGTGGAAGGTTTTTTATGTCATTGCAAAATACTAAGCCTGTTTTTCCTTTTTAGAGAATCTTGCTAAAGGCTGTCTTCACTCTGGTTTGCAGCTTTATTCAATCCCATTCTGTTTTTGCTCTTTTAAAGGCTTGGTTTCTCTGCAGTATAACTTTCAGCATCTGTAAGAACTCTCTATGGATTGCTGAACAATAGTGGGGGAGAGAAACCATTGCCAGCTCCATATGAACTGAAGCCTACACTCTTAAGATGTTCTGGGCCTTAATGCATCCATCTAATGTCAAGGTCTTGATTGATCAGTGCTGGGAATAACATCAAATTCCAGCTCGTTGTGATGTGCCAGGTCATGATTAAACTGTCTCGTTTGGAAAGGGGGAAGGAAAAGGAGATGAATAAATCCATATTCCGCAATTCCTTAAGTCAGGATTCCTGTGTCTCTACAGGTGTGGAATAATTTTGGCCACTTAGTACCTCAGGCTTTCCTATACTGAAGTGAGTGAGGAATGGCCTTAAGGGATCAAGCTGTTGTTAGAGAAATTGGGGTATGGTTCTACTTGTGATTTTTGTGTATGAGACCCAAAGCATTCAAGTCCGGCTTAGCAAAATCATGAACTCTTGTACAAGCTGTGCTTTTGCCAGCTGTGGAGTAATATTGCAAATAAGTTTTTGTAGGTAACTTAAAAAGAAAGATTAGATTTTGTTTTGTGTGATTAGATGAGGAATCCTTTAGTTCAGGACACTGTCCTTAATGGATCCTTCACAAATAAATGAATTGCATTAAGCTCTTGAGCGTGTTATCTCAAAAGTTTTTCTTCAATAAATGTTTTTTAAGAAAAAGAATACTGAATTTTGGGGTTATTTCATATGCTAAATGCAGATCCTGTGTAATAAAACTTCAGATCAGCATAAAATAATGCATTTGTTTTAACTGCTCCAGAATAAAACCAATACATATGGAGCTGCAGATCAGAATGGGAATGTACTGTAATGTTTTTTAAAGGAGGTGTGTTGTGAGTGGCTGAATTCGCCATCAAAATTAGAGCAAGTTTGTACGTTTCCAAATACATTTATGTATAAAAATGGTCACTTCTTGTGTCAAGTAGTAGAAAATAGGAAAAGCAATTATAAAGAAAATGAAGAAAAATTTGTTTTCCTTTTTATTGATGGACTTCTTTCACAGACACACAGAATAGGTGAGGTTGGAAGGAACCTCTGGAGATCATCTAATCTAACTCCCCTGCCAAGGCAGGTTTCTATTTAACCCCCAAGAGCAGGTTAAATAGAAACTCATCCAGGTAAGTTGATTTGCCTCCAAAGAGGGAGACTCCAAAACCTCCCTGGGCAGTCTGTTCAGTGCTCTGCCACACTCGGTGTAAAGAAGGTCTTCCTCAAGTTGAGGTGGGATTTCTTGTGTTTTAGTTTATGGCCATTGCTCCTCATCCTGTTGCTGCACACTACTGAAAAGAGTCTGACACCACCCTCTTGGCAGCAGCCTTTGAAATATTTAAATACATTAATGAGATCCCTTCTCAGTCTTCTCCAGACTAAACCAGCCCAGCTCCCTCAGTCTCTCCTCATGGGAGAGATGCTCCAGATCCCTCAGCATCTTTGTGGCCTTTGCTGGACCCTTTCTAGCAGCTTCTTGAACTGTGGAGACTAGAGTTGATGACAAATTTCCAGACTGGGGCTAAGCTGAGGGGTAAGATTACCTCCCTTGACCTGCTGGCCACACTCTTATGATGCACTCCAGGGTGCCACTGGCCCTCCTGGCCACAAGGGCACTGTGGGCTTTTTTACAGAACTGTTCTTTAGTACATCAACCCCCAACACCCAAGTCCTTCAGTTTAAAGCCCCTCTTGCCCCACTGGCCAGCTGGCTGCCAAAGAGTCTCTTGCCTTTTTAGGCAAGGGATCCCATCCCTCCTTACCAGGCTACAATCATTAAAGTATAATTTCCAAAGTTAATTTTAAAATCTCTGGTCCTCCTTTTCAGTCATAACCCAAACTGCTATTTTGAAAAGTGCTGATGAATTGCTTAAACCACAGTGGTTATTCTGCTGTTAAAGAAAAAATGTTTTAATTTCTTTGAAATATTTAACATCAACTTGTTACTTGCTTATCTTAGATAATGCTATAGTTAATTGTCACCTCCATTCTCTGTCTTTTCTCCCACATTAACTTTGCTTAACTCCTTGGTTTAAAGATTCATGAAAATAAGTCTCCTGAAGCTTCAAAATAGTCTTTTCACTTTAATGATAGACCTTGAAAAGGGAAGTTAGATGGGCTTTCCCTGAAGTTTAAATTCTCTTCCATTTTTAAAAGCAGCAGAGTGCAATACTGCTCATAAGCAAGGAGGAAAAAAACCAATTTTTACCCCATTATGTTCAAAACTGCTCCTTAAGGAAAAGCTATTAAAAACAAATTGCATTTAAAAAAACACTTTTGTTTTTCAAGACAAAATTTCCTCCAAAATTTGAACTGTTAGTGACTTTTTTCCCCTTAATTCCTATCTGTGACTGAAATGAGAACTGAATGCACGTTTAACACATTATACATATGGCATGTATTAGGCATATATAATACTATGAGCATGAGTTGGGTCTTTTCTTCTTCCTTGGAAGAAAATTTTCTGAAAGTCAGGCACCATGTTAGTTATCTCTCCTAAGACAGCATGAGACTTAAATTCTTGCCTTGAACCAATAGGAGTATAGATCTGTGTTTAAATGTTACAATCTTTAGAGCATTCACTGTAGTGAAAATAAATAATATAGAAAATATGCCAGTTAATAAACAGTTAATATACAGGTGTTATTTTAGAAGTGGCCCCATTGCATTGTTCTGTTTAAGAAGGTTATTCCTTTTCTAATTCATCTATCTGTAAACAACGCTCAAATGTGAAAGCACTGATTTATTTTAAAATGCTGAACTGCTGTTCCTGACCTATATTATTCTGGAACATCTGTTGCCCTAAATTTTTAGGTTTTGAAGTAGTCTAAAGCCTACAATATTTAGTCAGGCCATGTATTGACTTTCTCTGAATATCTTTTTCGATGTTCATTTTATTTGAATGATGACTTCAGATTTGACTCTTAAAAACAAGCCTTTCTTTCGTCTTACCAAGGCTTAATTTCCCACCTCCCTTAATGAATTTAGAGTTTTAGAATTAGTGTTTTGGTCAATTTCTCTTGGTCATTGAGCTCTGGCTCCGTTCATGTGTGTCCTTCTACTGTCTTTGGAACGGTGACCACCTGTTTATTCTTACTCTCATATTTTCAGTGGTCTCCTCATTTAGTCACTTAATTATTTTGAAAAATATACTAAGTAATAATTCCTGAAGCGTTCCAAAATGTGGAAGCATTTTTAAAAACACCTTTTATTATTTCCTTTTAATGTAAAATGTTTTCCCATTTGTTTTTAAGTACATGGCTTACAGGATTAGCAATGCAGTGTACACCTCTTTAAATAAAATAATTACATGTCTTGCTATTTATTCATCACATTTCAGCAAAGTTCCTTAGCTGTTTTGGGGAAGATTGGAGTCCTGGGAAGTGCTTTGTTTTTTTTTTTTTGTTGGTTTTTTTTTTTGTTTGTTTGTTTGTTTGTTTGTTTGTTTGTTTGTTTTTGTTTGATTGGTCGTTTTTTTGTTGGTTTTTTGGTTTTTTTTCCTTTTTTTACCCCCTCCAGTTAAGACATGGATGGTAATTTTTATTCTACATTTTATAATAATCTCTACAAAACACCAAATACAACAGGGCTCATAATATCTTTGGTATGCCGTTTCATTTCCCTTTCAGGTTTTTTTTGATGCCTTGTATTCCTGTGCAATGCACTGGTCCAGCTCTTCCCTTGCTCTGCCTTAGCTCCCTTCTCCTCCCCTGTGTGTAAACCTGGTTTTTGCCTTCCACATCTCCCCAGCATACACTCATTTCCCATTGCCATTTCCTGCCTTTGCTATGCACTATAGTGAGGTTTGGCCCTTTGGGCTTAGATAAGTTTGACTTGATGCCAGGAAAGCAATGAGAAGTGATGGTCTTGCTGGCTGATGACAGCTTGTTCCTGGGCAAAGCAGCTGCAGGTAAATTTAGTCTCTGATGACAGCAGCACTTCTTCTCCCGCCCACTTTTAAATTTTTTTTCCACAGGGAAATTTTGAAAAAGGACGAGCAATTCATCAAAGTTTAAGGAAGATGTGAAATTTATAAAATGTCCTAATGGTAACATTTTAGCAAAAACATACAGTGGTGTTGTCAATCTTATATTAAATTTTAAAAGGAAAAAGAAATCCTCCAGCAATAGAGCTTCAATATATATGTTAGCATCTAAGCTAGGATTCTGGACTAGCCAGCAGAGAAAATAGACAATTTGGGCATGACTCATTTAAAGCTGGTGTCGAAAATGGTCAGATGTCTACCCTTGAGAAATAAGCACTCATCTAAAGTCTGGAGTGTGTTATCTTACTGGAGAATCTCTTCAGGGATGAGGAGCATTTATTTGGGAGTAACAATCAGTAGTAATTCTACTTTTGAGAAACAAACCTTCTGAACTTAAATTACTACCTTTATATAAAAAAGAATTCATTAAAGCATCAGCCCTTGTAATTAAATAAATCAGAGTGGTTGAATAGGTACAATTGATTCCTTACAAAAATGTTTCTGTATATTTTCTACCCTCTGTATAATGGGAAGTGTGAAAGTTTTTGAGGGAATACTGGTACTTTCTTAATGCTCAGCTAATTGGGCCCTTATACATAACATAAACATTTTGGGCTGGAAGTGATGTGGACTTGGCCTCTGTTTATTTGGGTTTTTTCAGGAAATTGTGACTGCAATTAGTGATCATGTCACTGTAACAACAGAGCCATTTAATGTTGTTTTCCCCTTTAGGAAGGGGAAGGCAGTGAGAGGGAGGAGGAGGGTTTAGAGATTTTGCATAGCTTATTGTCTGCGCAGACGAGAAGCTTTTCTGCCCTGTAGCTTCTGTATTGTCCCATAGAGTTTTGGTGGCTTGACCTGCTCTTCAGTCTGTTGACCCCTGCCTTTCTGCTCAAGCTTGTGCCTGTCTGATGCTAATTAGAGAGCTGTTTTCAGCCGTGTTCTCCTGAAAGCAGGATGTTGTCTAAAGACCACACTGGTGGTCCTAAACAGAGTGATGCAACACATTTTCCCAGTTGCCCTCACTGCCTGCACTGTGAGCAGTTACCATATGAGGTGCATTATGTAGTTATTAAGCAATGAGGTTAAGGTATCAAGTGCTCAAACACTGTAGCATTGGCCTGCTCTCTGACTAGCTAGGTAACTCAGGCAGAAAGGAGCGTGCTGGTGTCCTGCTTGTCTGTGCTGGCGTTCTGCTTTAATTTTATTAAATGTAGCTGTTGATTCAAAACACGGAGAGTGCTATATAAAAGACTATTATGTGGGATATTCAAATACTGCAAGACTTTTTGTGTTCTGGGCTGCCTTTGCATTTCTTCTTAAAGTAGCCCAGAAGAACTAATAGGCAATGGGTGTCAGGGCTTCACAAAATAATTTGAATATTTTGTAGCAGCTGCCTGAATAGAGCCAAACCCAATGTATAAGTTACCCTCAAATGGCCTGTTTCTATTCTTTCTTTCTTGTGCAGGAGTTTGTTAAAACTATGAATCTTGCCTGTAGAATTTTTGATTTTTGAATAATTAGTGTAACGTTGTTATATTGCACCAATCAACTAGAATATCCTGTAATTATATCATAAAATAATTTGATAGAAAACAGAGTTGCCTAAGTCCATCTCATTAAAGTTAGTATCACTTCACAGGTATGTCCTTGGATAACTGGGATGGCTTGGAAAGCATATGAACTAAAATTTCTGCTTATAATATTCTGTCATTTTCTTTGTGTCATGATTTCATAGTTTGAGAAAGGTTGACGATGGTGGTGTTGAGAAACTGGAGATGCTTTGGATTTTTTTTTTTCCTCTTTTGTTTTGAGTAGTAACTGTTAGGAATGATGTGATGAGTTTGCTTATAAGTCCATTATAAATTGAGGACCATTTTTAAAATCCAAGGTATTTTGAGTTAACAAAAGCACAAAAATTAATTTCTGTTCGATTTCTTTATGTATTTATCAAATGCATAATTGCAGAATATCTGTACTCAAAACCAGCTGAAACAGTTTTATATGCATATTTGCAGGTGTATAAAGTTTGCTTAGTCAATGAAATAGTCTGCAAAAACTTCAAAAATGTGACAAGTTTTAATTCCAGAAATTTTGTTAGTGAGACTTAAGTGCTCTATTGAGTGAAGTTTGTGAGCAAAAAGAACTGTGCATAGTCACTTTTTAATTTGGAGCTGTGGGCCTTATTATTTGGAAGTGATTAGACAGTGCTAAAAGACTCAGCTAAGATGGAAAATTTTCTGCTGACTATTTTTAAAAATTGCAAATACAAACACAAAATGCAGTACACTAAGAGTGATTATTATTCATAGAGTCGTAGAATATCCTGAGTTGGAAGGGACCCACCGGGATCATTGAAGTCAAACATCAGGCCCTATAGGAGAGCCCCAGGAATCAGACTGTGTTCCCAACAGTGTTGTCCAAATGCTTGAGCTCTGTCAGGTTTGGTGCTGTCACCACTTCCCTGGGGAGCCCCTTCCAGTACATGACCATATTCTAGGTGAAGAACCTTCTCCTAATATCCTACCTAAGCATCTCTTGACACAACTTCAAGCAGTTCCCTTGGGTCCTGTCACTGATCACCAGTGAGAAGATAGCAATGTTTGCCCCTCTACTTCCCCTTGTGATGAATCATTAGACCATAATGAGTTTTTTCTTCTTCAGGCTGGACAGCCCAGGTGATCTCAGCCACTCCTCGTACGGCTTTCTCTCCAGACCCATCCCTGTCTTCATAGCCCTTCTCTGAACGCTTTCTAATAGCTTTTTGTGGCATGCAAAACTTCCCCCAGCACTCAAGGTGAGGCTACCCCAGCGCAGAGAAGAGCAGCACAATCCCTGCCCTTGCCTGGCTGCTGATGCTGTGCCTGATGCCTCCCAGGACACAGGTGTGGCCCTCCTGGCTGCCGGGGCACTGCTGACTCATGTTCAACTCACCATTGACCATGACCCTCAGGTCCCTTTCCGCAGCTCTGCTTTCCAGCATCTCATTCCCCAGTCTGTCTGTACATCCGGGATTGCCCCATCCCAGGTGCAGAAGCCAATTCAACCCTTGTTGAACTTCATATGGTTGGTGATTGCCCAGCCCTCTGATTTGTCAAGGTCTTTCTGCAGAGCCTCCCTGCCTTTGTGGGAGTCAACAACTCTTCCCAATTTAGTGTCTTCTACAAACCTAGAATTCCTTCCAGTTCTGTGTCCACGTCATTTATGAGGATGTTGAAGAGCACAGGACAAAGGATGGAGCCCTGTAGAACCCCACTGGTGACAGGTCACCAGTCTGGTGTCACCCTGTTCACTATAGCTCTTTTTGCCTTACCTGTGATCCAGTTGTTCACGCATCACGTGATGTGTTTATCCAGCTGTGTGTCAGATACTTTGTCCAGAAGTGAGAGATGGTATTGAAAGCTTTACTGAAATTCAAAAAGATTACGTCAACTGATTTTCCTCAATCAACTGGATGGGTCATCTTGTTATACAAGGAAATAATTTTGACAAGCAGGACTTTGCCCTCATGAAGCTGTGCCGGCTGTGGTACATGACTCTGCAGTCCTTCAGGTATTTTTCAGTACCTTCCAGGATAATCTTCTCCATAATTTTACCTGAACTGTTCCTCTGTTTTAGATGTGAACACAGTTACTGTGTTAAATGTTTGTTGGTGTGTTTGAATATATAGAGAAGTGCTATAATGAGTGGATTGCTTTGGGTCATCTTGGTTGTTCATCAGACTGAAAAATTACTGCATAGAAGAAAAAATACAGGAGTAAAAGCTTTTTAGCACATGTATCTGTGGTTTGTAATGTAGGAACATGGATTTCATGTGTGTGTGCATTTTATTTCCAGTATCTTTGCTGTGATTACTGCTGAGCTTTCTGTAGTCCTATCACAGCCCCAAATTGCTCTTTAACATTAAACCTTGTCCAGTCATTTTTGAAAACGAGTACTTTGGCTGATGTATTTGGTATGCACCTTGTCTGTGACTATAAGTATAAAATACTTTATTGTTTAGTGAACAAGAGGAAGAACTGTAATATAGAAAAATGTCATGACACATAAGATCTCTTTGGGTGTTTTTAATCACAGCACTGCTTTTCTCTTACTAAAGCAGCATCAAGGTTTTCAACCCTTCATCGCTCTCTGATTTACAGATACCTTCCTGATTGTTACTTTGCTTCCAAACAGCTTCATTTTTACTTCATTAAAGAAAAAAGCCGTTAGAGTCTTCTCTGCTTAGAATCGGACTCTTTGAACTATTACCTGAACATTTTGATAAAACATAAAATACTTCTTAATGTTGATTTCAAAACTGGTATGCTGATGCCATTTGATGTAAGGACTGCCTTAAAAGTTTGTTTAAAATTTTGTGATCTACTTATGTGGGAAATGTACTGGAATATTTTTTGTCTAAAAGTATGTAAAGTTATATAAAGACTAGTGTGAAAATCACTGATTTTGTAGCTAAATATAAAATTAGACTGCCTAGAGGTTGTTTTAAAAAATCCTAGAACTTGAGTATTGATAACCTTTGTAAATTTATTTCATTTTGCTACAAATATGGATGTCATTCTTATCTCTGTTGCTACTCTTACCAAACTGTTGAAGTCAATATCCTCCAAGAGTTAATTCCACCTACTTCACTTTCTTGCATCTTCAGTGAAATCTGTTCTTTTTCATTTTTGTCTAAATTAGAGAGCTCTCTTCTCCTGCTAGTTTTGTGTAAGAGCATTGTTTCATTATTTGTGTTGCATCCTGAACGTTTTATTTATTTATGTATTTTTCCAGTGGAGTGGGGTTAGAAAAGGTCCTTAAATAATTGGGCTTTTTCTATCCCTTTTTTCTCACAGTAAATCAAGTCTTAATGCTCAATTATTCTGCAGCTATTCAGACTATTGAAGGGTAGGTATAAGTCGCTGTGCTTTAATTTGGCAGTGTTTTTGACTTTCTCTGTTGGCTCGTCTATCAACACTTCTGCTACTGGTAAAAGTGGCTGTATGATGGAAGGCAAAGAAGAGTCAAATTTGAGGTATAACAGAACCTTTAATACCAAATTTATAAATCTGAATGTTTTGCAGAAGTGCTAGTGCCTTCAAGTTGTCATTTGCAATGCCTTTTTTATGACTATGTTTAAAATTATTAATAAGCTTTTTAGATTAAGGAGAGTAAGTTCTGTGATGCTGAGTATCGGCAGCATTTGACTTTTATATTGTAGCACTTAAAACCCAGAAAGGCTATTTTATGTTTTTTAATGCTAGCTTATACAAATTTTAACCTCTAAGTTGCCATTTCTTTAATATTTTCCCCAGCATTCTTCAATCATAAGATTTTTTGCCCTAATAAGAATGTCTGAATGGTCTTACTAGATCAAATTGCTTATCCATCTTATTTTGTTCACAGGAGTGAACAGCAGGTGGGTAAAGACATGAGTGAGAGCAGAAGAAAACACAGTGATAATTTCTTGGAACCTTAATACCGAGAATCTGCATTTTGGATCTGCACTGAATACCTATATTATGTGTGTTAGAATGAAGCAAAAACCTCTCTTTATGTTTCACTTCCTACATTCCACCAAATGTTTACATGTAGCTGTTCCGTGGCTTTTTTGCAGTATTATTTTCCAGTTTCAGAGTTCTCAGTCTGTTGAGCTGCTCCTTATATGAAATGCGTTTATCTGTTTTCTCTCTGTATGATTTCTAGTTTCCTTTTTAAGAAGAGAAAAACAAAGAGAGCACGGGTTCTCTAAATAAATAAATAAATAATTGGATGTGCGCACAAGTATATAGCATGAGATTTTTATCCTTTTTAAATATCTGTATATTCCGCTTGAAGTTTTTATTAAATCAGCTTTAAAAGTCAAGCTTAAATATCTAATAACTCCTGAGATTTTTTTTTTCTTTTTCACAGGCAATAGCTAAGTCCAAGTCCATTACATTCTAGTTATACTCAGGATATGTTCTGCTTGACTAAATATACATCTACAGAATATGTTAGGATGTTAGGATTTACTAATTTAATTATTTTCATGTAATGAATTGCCTGCAAAATATTGTGGGGGCTTTTTGCAATGCTTCAGAGTTGGCACTAATTATTACTATTGGATTTAACTCAACAAACTTTGTTATTTTCACTGTTAGTTCTTTTTGCTCCTACATGTGTTTTTCAATAATTTAATAAAATGAGAACAGCAGAGGTGCGTTTTTGGATCTTTTTAAAGACATTCCAGTGGGTGTTAAGAATATATTTTGAGCCTGTCATAAAGTTTATGTCTTTGTTTTAGCTGTCTTGTTTTAAATGTAGCATTTTCTTTTAATTGCATACTTACGTGGCAGCATTGAACTCCTGAGCTTTTTATCAAAACCAATGTGCACTTCTGGAAATTCAGATGGACTTTTTGGAAGAAATCAATGAAATTTAATTTGTTAGGATGAAAGAAAACCTTTAGTTTACCTATCAGTATTATGATACATGTGTTTTTCTATTTTCATCTTTCTTTTATTGCATTTAGCTCTGTTGGAAGGTATTAGAAGATTTGGTTCTCCTTTTGTTGAATTTTTATATCAGAATTTTGATCAATGTAAATGGTCACTACCCCTTTATGCAAATTAAAATGAGAATATCTTACTTGCACTAGCCATGGTAGTGAACAGATTTTTGAGAGATAAAGTGTAAACCTAGAAGTCTGTATGCAGTTTGTCTTTCATGAAGGTACACAGGCTTTATTTAAATATGCAGGAAGGTTTACCTCCAGCTTAGCTTTGCTAGGCTGCTTGAGAACTTCACACAGTGCTGTTTCATCTTGACTAACCTACATAATTTCCTGCCATCAGCATTTTTTCTGTCTCCTCTAGGTCATTAATAAATACATGGAACAGTGTAAGTCTCAGTACAGCTCCCCAGGGCACACCGCTGTTAACTTCTTTCTGTGCTGAGAGTCTGCCATTTATTAATACTGCTTTGCTTCCTACCTGTTGGCTGGCTTTCAGGCTGTGACAGGATTTTACTTCTCAGTCTGCGGTTACCAGGGTTGTGTTTTGTTTTGTTTGTTTTTTAAATGGCCTCTGATGTAGGACATGTAACCTACATTCAGGGCTGCTTCCTTGCCCACTGTTTTCTTAACTCTCCCAAAGAGTTCTAACTGTGGAGGGAGACTGTATTTCATTTGTGAGGGCTGTACTTCTTTTCATTCCTGAAATGCTCATCAAGATGCTTTATATCTCCATGTAGAATCAGCCTCATGGTCCTCAACATCCAGATATTTTTCACTTTTAAGTGTGCTAGAGCTTACTTTTCAGTAAAAGAGGGTTTTAGCAGAAAACCGTAATTCAGGTTGATGGTGTGTGGTAGTGAATGATGCAGCTAGATATTTGCCAGTGAAGTTGTAGCATTGGTGTCCTCTTGTTCTGATGCCTACTAGCAAAGAAAGTGAAATCATAACTACATAGGTTTAGGGTTTTTTTCAGTTACCTTTTTTTGTAAAGCATATACATTTTGTTACTGAAAATTGTACCCTGAAAGTAATTTACAGGATTTTAAACTTCCTGAATAAAGAAGCCTCCTTCTTCCCATACACCATTAATTAATTTGGCATATTATAAACTTTAAAATAGTTTATTTTATTAATTTGGTGTTATTACAGTGTTTCCTTCATGTCATATTTCTCTTCTGTGGTATCATCCATTTGACTTTGAATTTATTTTCTCAGTTTTTCACTCCTTTCAACAGTTAACATAGTTGCTATTTATTATTTTGGGTTCATTGCGCCATTTCACACTTCCTCCTCATTCTCTCAAATGTGAGAGCTAAGTAAGCTGTTTGCTTGTTTTAGCTGAGTTGCAATTTTTAGAAAGAAAAGCTTTTCTGTTTAGCAGCAAGCATAGATGTAATAAGTTCTATAGCTGGTGTGTAGGAAAGCAAAGCTAGGTTTATCTTATCTTTGTCTAAAACGTTTTGGGGCATTTCCACTGTTGGTTGAAATTTAAAACAATCATAATTCTGTCTTCAGCCTATTATAATGTAATGTAAACTTCCACATTGGTGGGATCATGAACAAGAGCTTTGCTATTACAGGATTTGTATGCATGCGTAGACTAAATGTTGCCATATGCAAACCTCTTACTGGTTTAAAGTTTAGGAATTTTGATTATTTTGTGATAGACCATTGGTATTTTAAAGCATGATACGTGTCTTGCGTATTTGAATTTCTCATCTGATGTTACTTAGATTATAAAGTTTACAAATTAAGAAAAAAGATCATGTGGATGAATGGAAGATGGATCTGTAACAAGATCATGTGCTGGTGTACTTGGATGTATCCTTGTGTTTTATTATTTAAATGCATTGTGTCTCTAATTACATGTATATATATGGGGATACAAGTGTGGGGATCATTTAAAACTTGGGGGTTTTGCTTAGAAAAGTACTTTAAAAGCAGAAGAATAATGATTTTATATTAAATATTATGATGGATTCCTCCCTGAAGAGTATGGGGAGAAATAGCTTTGGGGGTGGTGGTGGTGGGGTTTAGTTCTATTTATAACCTGATAATACATTTCAGTGTCGGAAGGCTGCTGGGAAGCTGGAGACCTTGTCATTTGGCCTTATTTGCTTCATTCTTTTTAGAGTCTGTTCCTTTGGGAAATACTTAGGTAATACCATTTATTTAGAGTGTTTGAGGTAACAAAGTAATTCATTGCAGATTCCCTTGATTGATAATGAGTGCTGCTGCTTTTCCTCTTGATAACGCTATTTGCAGTGAGATAGTCAGAGATACATAGCTGTTCTTCTACACAAGAATTAATGTCTTAAATGTTTTAAAGCTTGAAGTTGTTCCTTGTTGCCCCCCCTTGCCCTCCTCCCAGCTGAGGTACCACATTCCAGCTGAAAACACCCAACCTTCTCAATAACTATGAGGAAAATACAGAGGTCTATTGTCACCTGTACTTGCTCTGGAGTTGTGAGGTGTTCCAGTTAAGAACAGACTTTGTTGTGTAACATCTAATGTGATCAGACCAAGAGAAAGATCTTGTGCTGAAGAGATTAATTCAGATAGACAAAGAGGTAGATCAGTGCAAACCAAATTCCTTACTTTTTTTCCTGGAATGCTGCTCTTCTGCACTCAGAGATGACAGACGGCCATCTTCATCCTGTGAGTGCAGTCAAGAAGGGGGCTCGCCTTGGGGGGCCCGCTGATGCTTGAGGGGTGTTTGTTCAGGTAGGTACATGTGCATGGAAGATGCAGATTTTAAGTGCTGATGCTTTCAAATGCTTCTTCAGAAGACCCGGGAGATAAAGCTAGAGAAGGGTTGTGTAAATCGTTTCTTCCCCATTGTGGTGGGAACTCAGCAGCAGGTTTGGGAAACCCTGGGGGCATGCAGATGCTGAGCATGAGAATGCTCAGTGTGGGCTACCAGGTCATTCTGGACAGGCACGTCTTCACTGCTTAAGATGTGGAAGTGATTTTAATTCTTGTTTTTCATTCGGCACAATTATAAACAAATCAGTTTCTCTCACCTTCTTCTTTATTTAAGACTTGATTCATGGTTCCTGGTTTTTTTCCTCCCTCCCCTTTTGTTGTTTAATGGTAGCAGGGAACGTGGCCATGCAGGTCTTTACAGTTGTCTGGACAGTCCTTATTGAAGGAAGATAATTGGGTATGTGTGGCTCCAAGCAAGTGCTGACATATCTTGAATTGGGGAGGTGTGTGCTGGGGTGTAGCACAGCGCTTCTTTCATTTGTTCGGCTGTTAAAAGCTTCCAGGCTGGGCATGCTTTCTGTATAGTGCTTCTCTGCTGTTGTTCACTTGCTGTTGCTGCAAAATTTGCTTTGTACTTTACTTTCTGCTGAAAGTTCTCAATAAGATATCCTCATTCACACCTAAATCATCCTGTCTTTCTGGCCAAAAAGTAATTCTGTGTTCTCATAATAAAAAAAAAAAAAGGCAGCATAATAGTCATCTGGGTCATTTGTTAGAGGATGACATCTTAGAGGTCAGGGCAGGCAAAGAGCTGGCTGCTATATTGATTTGGAATGCCACAGAGTATTTCTTGAAGGCTGGAAGTCATTACTTTTACAGACCTGTTATGTCTTATGTGCTCAGCATAAGCTTACTCTTTTGGCCCGTGCTGCATGCTCTCCTGCTGTGGTCCGAGTGTTTCAGACACTGGCTGCACAGCCTTGCTTCCGCCTCTATCAAACACAGCTGATTCACAGATCTGTGACCTTTCACTGATCTATTGGTGTATAGTCCAGAAATGTGGGAGGGACAGAGAGATTCTGTTACTCTTTGGAAAATGTGTTAAAAGAAACAGACTTTCAGAACCAGCTTCATAAAGTAGGCATTCCCTTTCAAAGGGTCTAATTCGCCTTTGGCAGAACAGCCTCACAACTCTGCACGGGTTATGTTATGAACTCATGCATAAATGCGTGTTTGTTGTGTGAATAGATGCCTTTTTCCCTGGGTGCAGCTTCCATGGAATGATGTGTTAGACTTTTACATGAGACTTCTAGGAAGTGGGGACATCTGCTTTTGTATAAAATCGCTTGGGTAAAAGTCCTTATCGGCTAACCTAGGAAGGACAGACATGTCTTTGCTGCTTATTCAGAAAGTGCTGAGCTGCCACTTCTTCCACTGTCTGAATGGAGAGGTAAGGAATAAACTTCAGAGAAAGTTTAAGAAAACAAAGCAGGAATTTTCAGAAGTGTAACAGGTGTAATTCAAGCTGATTACTTAAAAAAATTATGCGAAATTAAGCGTAATAGTACTGATAGCTTCTGCTTACAAATGTAGATTGTTAAATTACACTGTTATATGCACACACTTGCATGTATTTATATGTGTTATATGCACATACTGTTGCTTTCCATACTTTTAATTTTGTTAACTGGATAGCCTTTGCCTTCCTCCTCCTGCTTTTTCCATAGAATCTTTGAATATCACAAAAAATGCACGCATCTTGTTTTCCTACTTGAAAAGATTTTCATGTGCCCTCTCACATGGGGTGACATAAAAATGCTACTGGTTTGATAATTGCAGACTTCAAGTTATTTCAAGTATGCAGAAGGAAACATGAACATTTCAGATAGTTGTCATGGAAAGGGCCAAACAAGATTTGTTTTTCTAAAAATAAAAGTGATGTTTTGGTATTATGAGTAATGTACAGTCCAGTATTTACAAATAAAGTATATATGTGTGAATAAAGAATTCTGTACATAAAGAGCAGGCACTAGATATATATGCTCAGTAGAAACCACTTCCAAACTTCTATCAAGTGTACCAGATTTTAAAGAAATTCATGGCTAACCTACTGACTGATATTTTGTTATTGTACTGGTCACAGTCATAAGCACAGAGCAGCAACTCTTGCACTCTATATGGTGTTTTTAAAGCCTATAAATTACTTTATGTGGTACAAGGACACAAGAGGTCTTTGGAAGGAGAATTTGGCATGAAATGTGATTGTTTGTAAAGCCAACTGATTCATTGCTGAACTTCCATTTTTTATATTGCTAGGCTGTTCAGAAAAATCCAGATCTTTCTGAAGGTAATTCATTGTCAAAATCCCATTTTCATCAGTGAATCAAGATCCAGATATGCACTTCCATGTAATCTTAACTCTTTTACATGTCTTTTCAATTTGTCTGCCCTGAAATGTTGTTCAATGGAAATACTAGGACTTAATATTTTTCTTCCAGGACTATTATGTTTGCTTACATAATAATTTTATTCCTCTCTCTCCACAAAGGAATAAAGAAAATTCCCAAATTGAATCCTCTGCAGGGATGAGTGCCTTCAGTGCAGAGCTTGAGTGGAGGCCCAAACACTGAGTTATTTTTCTTTTCAACAGGAGAAAAAACATGTAATGTCTTAGCAGTATTGCTTATAATCCCTCTGCATTCCATCAAACTAATGTCTTCCAACGAAAATGCATGAAGGAAAAAGGAAGGACTATTTGTAATTACTTTCATTTGTCAAGCAAGTTAGTGCTTGTTCTGTCTTCACTTCTTGCATTTGAAACAGGGTTCTCCATCCTACATCATAATAGCATTTGAGCTCCTCACAGTCTTTGTAGTACTCATCGCTGCAGCACAGTAAATTTTTTTTTAAGTGTTTTTCTGCAGAGAAGTAATTATGGTTCAAGAAGATATTTAAAGTTACATCTTAGGGAATTTCTCTGTGTATTTCAATGATTTCAATGGGCATTAAAAATCTGGTAGTCTGAGTAGTGTTCATCACCAAGCCTAGAGCTGTATCCCATTTGCTTGATGTGAGCACGGCGAATGGCAGTGATGGGTGCCTGGCCTCTAAGCAGTGCTTCATTAGATCACAGATGTAATGTGTTTGGCAAAGCCAGCTACAGAAACTCCTCCAGTATGGGAGGTTTCTGTTGCCCTTCGGGACATGGAGACATAATTTCTTCCTCTTCCAGATGGTTCAGTGTGACCTGAAACTGCAGCAATCGACTGATGTTAAGGGGCAACCTTTTTACCCATCTCCCTAACAAAATGTACAGCACATATCATTTAAGCTGTGAACCGGTAACAAATTAGTTTTATTGTTCGTGACAGAACCTTAATTAATAAAATTTGACTCCAAGTAAACAATTCTGCCTCTAGGCACATCATTGTGATTAGATATTTTAAAGAATTGTGGTAATTTTTTTCATGTGTTGTTATTGTAATTATTATATTTTTGGTCTTAGGTTTTCATTCTTACATTCAAGAATCCTGAAGATCTTGAGAGAGATCCCGAAAACTTAGAGAAAGGATTTTTGTACTGTTGTGTGATAAAGTTTTGCTTACATTGTTCTTCGTGTTGGTAACTCAGAGGGGTTTTATTTATCCCCTCTGGTTACTTGCTGCTTTATTCCATGCCTATTGTTGGTATTTTTAAAAGGAAACTGACAGTGAAGTAAAAATTGACTGAGGACAGATAAAACTGCTTCAATAAATGGGTCTGAAGATTTTTGACTTGTCTCTTTGGGGCAGGTCTTGCAAAAAGCCTGTGGCAAGTGCACTAAACCATTGCTACTAGCAGGATAGTAGCATTACTCAATCAACTTTAATTAAAATAAAATACTTGCATGAAAAGGCAGGGACTCCATGGAGATTTTAAATTTTTGTTTTTTTTAAACAACAGTTGTAAAGTGGATTTATTTTTAGCTTAATAACAGAAAAACTTTATCACAGAACAACTAGATTTTGGGGTTCTAATGGATTCAGTTTTTCAAGTGTTTTATTTTCATGTGGAGTGACAGTGAAAAGTAATATTGGGGAGAGTATTCTAGCTATAGTATTCTAGGAGTGATCTAATTGCCATTAGACTATGATAATCACTCCTTATTCTCTAATTTCTTAGATTAGCAATCTATTCATCTTTTCCTAAAGGGAAATCTTACTACTCTTAAAATGAAATGGACTATATTCAGTGCTGATATATGCCATTTTTGGCCCTCTGTCTTGGCTAAAGTTAATAGTATTCTTTCTGACAGACTATGATTTGTACATAAATATGAGAAGACCCTGGAGATTTGGAGGTGCCAATAAAATGGATCCTGACAGATGTGGTGGACAAATATAGGCTGTAGAAATCAGGTGCATAAATAGCATTGCTATTGGGAACAAGTAGTGGTGTGCGTGGCTTATCTGAGTGGTGATAGCAGGACCCAGCACGCGTTCAGGTCTCTTTTCAGGTGTGGACTCCTAAACCAATGTCTGACTGACTGCTGTTGCCTTCTATGAATATAAAACTCATTGGTGGTGAATGTTGCTGCTAAAGTCTTAAGAACAGAAATGATGTTCTGAAATGAAGTCATGACTCTTTCAGTGCTAGTGTTGAAGTCAAGCATCTGGAACTGGAGATTTAAGTGAAATGTGAATGCCAGGAGTCTTTTTCTTGTTCGTATTGTGTCAAACTTTGACACTGCTGTAGTAGTACCAGACATTTGAACTCTGAGGCATATTGACTTCTGCAGAATATAGAAGGCCCTGTTTGTGTTATTTAGAAGTTTTAGCAAAGAGAATTGAGCTGATTTCATACTGATTTTGTGAGTACATATTTAAAGCATGTTATTTTTATTTTTGACGTTGATTTGAAAATGTGAACTGTTTGGTGTAGCTTCAGATCGGCTTGTTAAATGAAGCTCCTTATTACACAGCTGTGAGAAGTTTAAATTTAGGTATGTTTCTGCACAGACTTCCAGTACATTTGCTGATCTCTCTGCTGGAGGCATGATGGAAAAAGATCAGTAATATATAACCTCTGTATACCTACATAGAACAATTGAAATATTTTCAGTCTTTTTTGTTTCCACATGTATTAATAGAAATCTTCCATTTGTTGTTCCAGCCACAGGTGCTTGCCTCGAGCCCTGTGTGCGGTTTTGGGCACCACAGCATAAGAAGGATATAAAGTTATTAGAGAGCATCCAAAGGTGGGTCAGTCACAGGAATGGTGAAGGGTCTGGATGGGAAGTTGCATGAGGAGCAGCTGAGTTCGCTTGGTTTATTTAGCCTGGAGAAGACTGAGGGGGAGACATCAGTGTGGTCTGCAGATTGCGCATGAGGGGAAGTGCAGGGGCTGATGCTGATCTCTTCTCTGTGGTGACTAGTAACAGGACCTGAGGGAATGACACAAAGCTGTGTCAAGGGATCTTTAGTTTGGATGTTGGGAAAAGTTTCTTTCCACAGAGGTTTAGTCAAGAACTGAAAGACGCTCTCCAGGGAGGTGGTCACAGCACCAAGCCTGACAGTTTGAGAAACATTTTGGACAATGCTCTCAGCAACATGGTGTAATTTTTGGGGGTTGTGTTGTGCAGGGCCAGGAGCTGAACTCAGTGATCCTTGTGAGTCTCTTCCAACTCAGAATAGTCTATGATTCAAAGTAGTTACATTCACATATCTATCATTATGTAAGTTCACCTGGTTTTAGTAGCCCATGTAAATTTTAAATGAGTTGCCAGTTATGGTTAAACCATGGCAATGGGATGCTATAAAATATTGGCATTGAGTAAATTATCTTGTTAGAGGGTTAAAAATTTTTTTGTAAATAGGGCATAATAGAGCGTTTAACCTCTCTCTTGAAAAGCATAGCCAGGTGGAGGATGACAGACAAGAAAGTGGGATATTGTGTATAAAAATGTTGGTCCTTTCATCCAGACCCATTTCTTCTGTTGAGGAATTGGCAGTGCTGTCCAAAAGTGATGTTTTTCTCCAACTGTACTGTTTACTGGAAGGTTGATAAATACTCTTCTTGCTTTGATTCCTTGAATAGATAAAATATTTCTTGCACTGGTAATGGTTATGTAGGTTGTATGTAGCAGGCAGTTGCTGTAGCCTGTGTGTTTATTTCAGCTGGCCTTTCATGCTTTAAAACCCAGGAATTTTTACAGCACAGGTGAAAACCAATCAGCATCGTATTGTTGTCAGAAACTGGTGGTGGGGAGGAAGAAGATACCAGGGAGCTGTCTGTTATTGGAACTTCTTTTTCTAATGCAATGAATTTTTCAGGTAATGAAGATGCTAACTTCTTTTTGTTACTCAGCTAATAAATGTTGACCTCTGCAACACTCCAAGTTCATAGTAGTTAAAGCAGTCTCATTGTCCTCTATGACTTTTTGGGTCATAGCAGCCAAAAAGGCACTCACTCCTTGCCCTTTCATTTGGGAACTGTGATTTCATGGGGGCTTCCTGTTTCTGTGAGGTGACTGCTCTGAGTTGACTTCATTTAGAATTGATTACAGAAACAAGTTGAGGCTGTCTGTGCTCTTAGTGTTCTTTTCAGAGCCTATTAAATGTTTGTCAGGCTTTTCATAGGCATTTAAAAAAGATTTAAAATGTGAGTTTTAAAAATATAAAATGCTTACATTCAGTATGATGAAAGGGCATTTAACCAAACTACTCTTATTAACTGAATGCCTGTAGTATTTATGTAGTATTTTACACTTTTGAAGTGCTATACTAACATTAATTAATTTTCAAAACACCCCTGTACCATACTGTAGGTGAGAAACTTGGTGTCTAAATACCCATCAGCAGTACTGAAAATGTCCCCACAAGGCTATAAAAACTGACTGAACAAAGATGGTATAAATTAAAAACCTGTTTAATTTAGTTTAACGTAATTTGCTAACTCTAACTTTTGTTCATGAAGAACAGTAGATGACTATGCTTGCTGTTAAGAGTCTTGGCTCTCCTGGGCATAATGGGATAGTGGCATGCAAGAAACAATTCCACATTTCTTTGCTTCCTCCCCACCTAAATTATGCTGACTAGTTTCTGCCTAAATATATTTAATGTGTTTGTGGTGCCTAGAGGGACATTGTAAGGTGTGAAGTATATACATGCATTAAAAAAACATAAAACAACGATGTGCTGAATGATAAATCTATTGATGTAATTGGGGAAAAATAGAGGCTGCATATTTACAGCAGCTCACAGTCAGATGTAAAAGTTTTCTGACCTGCTTTTAGGAGCAAGATTTTGGAACTTGCTCTGAAAAAATTCTTAGCCAGACTATTAAGAAGTGACATAATCCAAAAAGGCAGATTGTTTGAAGTTTTGATCACTTGCTTAATAGAGTGTTTAAGTTCCTGAGACCGAACGCTGCATTTTGAATTAATGCTTGGTCAGAGAGGGAGGAATGCCTAGTGTTCAGTCCAGCTATCAACAAGGAAAAAAACCTTTCTTGTAGATTGATTAATTGCTAGATTATTGTGGCATTTAAAAGTAAGTGATTTGGAAAAAAAAAAAACCTCAAACACTTTATTGGATGGAGTTGTTTCTGACAAGGACCATCATATATTTGGTTGATTTAATGGGTTTGTATTGAAATTTCATTTCTTCAGCGTGGGGAAAGTAATTGTATTATTTATTGTGTAACAGTTTTTTTCCCTCAGTGTGGTTTTAGTAATCCTACATTCTTAAATGGAAATGGGAGAATATAGAAGGCAAAAAACCCCAAAATAGCTGGAGGAGAGGGAAATGTCTTCTAATCTGATGCAGAACTGAAGAAATGTTAAAAGGTTTGACCAGAGCAGAGTAAGTCTGAAGTCTTACGGCAGAAAAATACTTGAAGCTCAGAAACTATAGTTCCTGAAATTAGTGTGTAAAGCTAGTTTGCCATGATAGTATTAAATGTTTTTGTGTGTGAAAGAATACTTACAAGAAGAAAATCTGCTGAATGTTAGATTGCTGCTGTAATTTTCTTCCTTTAGATTGTCTTTGTTTAGCTAGATGAGTCTTAAAAAAGGAAAATTAGCCAATAATGCATCAGTCATGTAGAAATAATTCTCTACAGGAATATTTGTCTTGGATGCTTGAGTTTTTATTTATACTAACCACTTTACCCCAAGAGCTAAAGAGCTTCCAGATAACTAACGGTTTGGACGTTCGAACACTATTTTCTGGTGGCTGTTAAGTTGTTGTACCTTTCCCTAGAAGTCATAGAATTACAGAATCCCTTTGGTTGAAAAAGATCTCTAGGATCATGGTGTCCAAGACCACCACTAAATCATATCCTTAAGTGCCACATCTACATGGAAATTGTATCTAGAAAATTGGTGAATATTTTAGATGTTTGGATTAAAAAAGAAATAATCCCCAGCAAGTTATTTTTCTGTAAAACAAGATCTGATTTACTCTTAGAAAGAAATTGGCATCTTAGACAGTGTTAATGGCAAAATGAGGAGATGTGAGTTTGCATCATAATATCCCCTTGGCAGTGAATTTTAAAGTTCAAGAGATGGTTTCTGTCATCTGACCATAACCACGCTTCCAAAAGGGCTAACTGGGTGCTTAAAAATAAACCACATCATTTTATTGTGGTGTTGAAGAGTGTTGTTCTCTGTCTTTATGATTCTACCTATTATGTCAGTTTTAGTTCTACTGGCCCTGCAGAACAGGTACAGTCATGAGAGGCTGAGCTGGTTCATACATCACCTAGAGAATTGCTAATGAAGTTTCAGCTGCCAAATTCTGTGTGCAAATTAGCAGCATAGAACAGTTTCACCTTGTTTGTGTGGCTGTTTAATATTCTGCTTTGCCTTTTAATTTCTAATGAATCTGCTTGCTGCTCCAAAGCCTTATTCTTGTTTTTATGTTCAATTCAAACTGATTGTCCTGTACATTAATTTTCAGTGTTACTGTTTTGGGCACAGTAGTTGTACTCCTGTGCGTCTGTGTTGTTATCTGTAATGTTTAACACTGTATTACATAAATGTCACTGCAATTGTAATTAGTTCACCAAAGTTTTTCTCCTAAATCAAAGGCCATATAAGCTTCAAAGGGGAACAGTTTGATTTGCAGAACCCTGGTTGATTTTGTAGAGGCAACAGTTGGAGATAGGTAATTTCTTTTTGTGAGCACATTTGATCTGGATTAAAAGGCTTTAACCAGTCAGTCATTTTCACGGTTGCTTTTCTGAGAGGAAGTGCTCTTTTATTTCTGGTCAAATGACACAGAATTAAAGAATTGTGACAGATGAGGGAACATGTCTGTGTCCAATTACGAATTCCTCTGTTTTATGAATGGGAGCTATATTTGCAGCCATAAGTGTGAATTAGATCTTCCATTTTGTAGCAGAAAACATGCCATGCCTGAAGACTTGAAAAAAGGACATAAAGGGAGCTGTCATCGATGAGTAGCTATAAGTTTGTAGAACATGGATTGCTTGAGGCAGTCATTCATTTTTTACCTAATTTCTGTCCCTACTGTTCTCCAGCATGGGAAAACCTTAAGAATCGCAAGAACAGAGAAAAGAATGTTAGACTGCTTTTAACACTGCTATTCTAGGACTGGAATCCAGTGACTTCAAGAGAGGAATAGGAGCAGACAGAAAACTGGCTTCTCTGAATTCTAGTTCTAGCTAAGAGCCTTGCAGTTGCTTCCCATATTATCTTTCCTTCTCTCAAACCAATCATGAGTTTGATGAAGAGGATGGATGAAGTTTGAGTGATCATTTCTGTGGTCAGAAGTGGTATTTCACTGCTCAAGAAAGGGGGTAGAACGAAACAGTGGCTGGATTTTGCCCTACTCCAGCATGATGGGAACATGCAAGACTCATTGCATGTGTGCTGTTCGCTAAAAATAAGATGCTCCATTGGAAAGACTGTAATGGAAATCTTCTCCCACTTTCCCTCCCTTGCCTCAGCTAATTAAATGAGAACCAAAGTGGTGCTTGATAGCTCTCAGTTCAGAAGAGCTAAAAGCCCCTGGGCTTAGGAAATCAGTTTCAATGAAATAAGGATTTTACTTTTATATGAGGAGCTTCTTAATTAATCATAATAAACTCTACAACATGAAGCTTTGCACCCTCTTCCTGACTGTAAATCAGTACCTGTAAAAAAGGTTCAAATGTCATTACTGAGTGCATTGTTACTAAGTGCATTGTTCTTTCTGAGTTGCTGCAGCTTCTCTACTGGAATGTTTCTGGCTCTATTTAAAAAACAGCTACTCACTTAAGCAAGGGTTTTTTTTTTTTTATTAATGATAAGTAGACAAGATACTGAAATGGTCATGAAATATGTGCCAAAAAAACATTTTGCAATATTATATTTAGACAGAGATCTTCGTGTATTTGTGGGTTTCAGAAGTGATGGGAAGACATGCCGGTACTTGAATATGGCATGTATTCAAATGCTTTTATTTATTTTTCCTATAAAATCTCTCCCCTAAAGCCAAGGAATAATTTGTGTATATCAACACCAAAGACAACTTTATTTTGTCTTCTTTCCAGTCACAGATATCTGAGGGGTATGTATTTAGACCTGATCTGAATGGCAGAGATGAAAAGGGCTCTGCACTTACAACTTCATTTGTATAGGAATTTTTACATCACAACAATTAAGTTTTATTTCCCACAACTGAAAAAAACCTCCAACAATCCATGCTTATAATTTTCTAGTAGCAAAACGCCCAGAAACCTAGAACTAAAAAGCCTAATTGTAATTAATTGAAAAGGTTTTCTGTAAAAGCTAGTGGCAGTGATTTGCATAAATTCTTATTAAGGTGAATAATATATTTTCTTCAAGATCCATTAAACAAGCTTTAATCAGTTGAGCCTGAAAAACATCACCATGGAACTTCAGTTTTAAAGTAATTACACAGCATCTATTTAAGTTCTGAAAAATTACAAAAAAATTTTTAAGAGACATCAGTGCCCTTCAGAGAGTAAGAAGCAATGTACTAAATATGGAGAGGAAGGGTGGATTGTTGTTCCTGGCTTTAAGTTAATTCCACAAAGGCAAAACATGCCTGGTGGGAAGGAAGCCCAGTAGGGTTGTCATATCAGAGTGAGGTACCTACAAACTAGTTTTTGTGCTATTTTGATGAAGAGAACATAATAAACTGCAGGTATGCTACAAGAATCAGTACATACCACCTCTACCTTATGTGGTGAATACCTTACTGCAGGTTTGGTACTTTTCTCTCTCTTTGAACAATTAAGCTGAGCTGGCCATTAAAACATTTACTTACATATACAACCTAGACATTCGTGTATATTTCTATCCAGTTTTAGTTTTCAGGTTTAATTCAGATGCAGTCATTCAGATCACAGGTGCTAACTGGTTAGATGCATTATCTTTAGCCTCTGTTTGATTAACAGCTTTCCTTTCTGAGTTAATTCATTTGAAGTTAAGAGCTCTGTGGAATTCAGTTTGGAGCAACCATTATCTTTTTTTAGCAATCTTCCGCATGCCAGGAAAGGTGGAGTTTCAGAAACTCAGAGTGTGTGCTGTTCTTGGCAATACTTTCCTCTCTTTATTTAAGGCCGTAAAGAAAAGAACACTTTAAAAAAAGTTGCTCTAATAATAGTAATAATAATAATAATAATTCACTTTTATTAATGGATATTTATTATTACTGAAAGGTGCACTGAAGCCCTTCCTTAACATTTAGTAAGAAATCGTAAAGAAGCCAAATTGAAAACTTTAGATGCTAGCACTGAACTACACTAAAACAGCAGTTCTTCAGTTGCAGTGTATGTATATATACACTTGTATAATTTATTGCACACTGTTCAAAGTGGTAATTGATCTGGCTGGAACTGGTACTGCTGGAATTGGTACCTGCCAACCTTTATTATGGTACCTGTTCAAAGATAAAAATTTTCACAATTTTGTCCTATTCTAGTACATTTTGCTTGCTGCTTTCTTTTGTTTGATGACTTTACTGTCTGAAATATAGACATGGGCAATGCATTTTAGAATGGATGAAGGTGACTGCTATTAGGAAGTTCTAAAATCTTCATTTTCTTTATTTGGGTCAGCTTGACACTTGTTGTCTTTGAGAGATACTTTTTATGGTAGATAATGTCACCAGCAAGAAAACAGAGCAGTAAGTATAACTTTTGTTGTGTGTGATGACAGCAGTTCGACACATCTTTCTTCCTGCTCATCATTTAAAATAGCTTTTCTTCCTTGTGAATTTCTCTTATTTGAGAGACCTCAGCTGTAAAGGTTGAAATAGGATACTCTGATGTTTTCCTGTACTGTGAAAACTCCCTTAATTAAAAAATACCAAGAAGTTTTGAAGCTTCTGAATGAAAATGCAATTCATTATTTCTTTTGTGGTTCTGTAGCCCAGAATGACAAAATGATTGCATGTTTCTTTAGTAGCAGGGTGCCCTTAAGACTACTGTTGTTTCTGAATGTTCAGATATTAATTTGTTTTTGATTTTCCCACATTATTGTTGTGTTCCTGGTAATATGAGTTAGCTGTTGCAGCTTCTTTTTGTGACCCTGGAGAAGAAAGGGAAAAAAGAGTTTATTTTATTTATTAAAAAACTCCAAAACCCAAACAACCAAAAAACAAACCCAAAAGACCAGTATGGTGGCCTGAATTACTTTCTTTGTTTTGTGATAATTATCACCATTATTTCTTTTTTATTATATTGGACAGTTTGTGTATTTCTTTTGGCTGTGTAAGGGCATTTAGGTGCTTTTTTCTACTGTTGTAATTAAACCATACCCAAAATGTTGCCTGACTCATCTGTAGAGGAATATACACATTAAAATATCTCCAGATAAGCACTGTTCTGATCTTTTTCTCTGTTGTTTCAATTTATGTTGATTTTACATCATTTTTAAAGAGCTAGTGTCCCAAGGATAACTGGTGAATGCTAAGATTCAGTTGAACAGTTCCTTTAAATATTATGGGAGGTCTATAAGTGATGGGTGGCCCAAAACCCAAAGTCACCATTCTATTCAAATAAACTCGCAAAGAAAGTATGTGCAAGACCTCTAACTCTTACAGGAGCTTGGCTGTGTGCCATGCTTTTGACTTAATGGAATGATTGATTTCAGGGTTGCCTGGGGCCATAACCACAAATAAGCATATGTATCGCTGAGGTCATTGAAACCAATTTTACTGTTTTCAGACTTAATAGAAATAAGTCACATGGCTTGATTTATACATAAAATTGCACAATATCAGCCTACAGATGGGCTATTTAATTAGAAACTTTCACCTGTTTTGTTGGCCTGTAATATAAAATTAACAACCACTTGTTTCTCTAGAAATACTGTTTTATCTTTCTTATGAGTTGATGGTAAGCATTCACTATAAGGTTGGGATTTAAGTTGAATGTCTTCATTGAAATAAGTGAAATAAGGCTCATATTCAGCACTGCTGCAGTTCCCAGTTAGACTGCTGCAGGGGTGAGATTTCACCTCCCAGTGAGTTTGAAAACATGATGGCAAGCATTTGGGTTTCCAGTACCTCTTATGAGCCAGAAGCTACCTCTGTTCCACCACAATTTCTACAGTTTTGTCCTAAAAGCCTAGGATGGAGAAGGAGCTATAGGGGCAATTAAGTTGATTTGAATGGTATGTTTACGACTGATTACATGCCTGATCCAGGTAATTTTTCAAAAAATAGTTGGATAGCAATATCTTACTGTCCCAGTATTTCTTCAGATTTCATTGAAGGAACATGGCAGCCTGCACTGAAATCTTCATATGCCTTTGCTGCCACTTTGTCTTAGTGGATGGGACATATGGGTTGCATAGCTGTAATTATTTATTGGCTAAGTCGTAATTAATTTCTCAGCATGTGAGGAACCTGGGAAATTTATGATGCATACACAGCACTGTATCATTCCAAACAACTAATATCTTGTGGTAAGAAATAAATCTTGAATTCCTGATTATTTTGCAGCAAGATTAATGTAGAGCCCCAGAAAGAGAAGCAAGTCTGGTACAGCAGACACTACTTACTCCTTATACTATTCTAGGTTGATTTTATTATGCAGAAATAAATACATCCTGGTGTTTTATATGGCCTAGCGAACTATAATTTTCTTCATTAAACTTTCAGAGGCTTACAATGCCAAGGGAGACAGTAAAAAGGGCCTCTGAACTCTGAGGAGGTAACCTTCCCCTAGCTTTGTAGGCAATATGTATTTGCTTCGTTTATGTAAAGATTTAAATGGACTGTTGCTCTTTGGATAATAAAAGGCATCACATTGCTCTTTCTTAAATGATTCATAAAACGTCTTATATATATAATCGTATATCTTATCATACATCATCAATCATATGTCTTCATTCCCTAGCAGAAAAGAAGGTCAGTTCAAGCTCAACCATGTGAAATTGAAGCTACTTCTCTGCAAGGTGAAATTCTGTGTTTCTCATCTTCTCATGTATGGATAGAAGATACTTGAGGAGAATATGTTTGCCTTGTCAACAAATGCAACAACACAGTACCCACTGGGGTTTTTTTTCCCTTTTTGAAGTCTGAAGGTACCAGCTGACCTCTCCAAGGCAGCCTGTTCTCTGATTCTTTTGGGTCAGCTTCATTGCACTGAGTTGCATATTTTTCACTTAATCTACCTGTATTTTTTCCCCTGTGTTTGAAGTTTCTTCTTATTGTGATTTCAAGCAGTCCTTCTTTGGCAAGAGGAGAAAAATTATTCCCTGTTCCTTAGCAGTGCTGGAATTTTGAGAGACAACATACAATTTCTTTTGTGGTAAAATGCTACATGAATTGTGTTCTCACAGACCATTTCTTTTTGATGAAGACTACTGAAAGAAGCAAACTACTTACTTTTTTAAAGCTTTCATAAACCTTTGGGTGTGATCAGCTTTCCTCTTTGGGTCTCTTTAGGCAGAACTTAGAGCTGTTGTTGTCTAAAGGCCAGTGTTATGAAATACCATTGTGGCACTTGGGTTTCTCATCTGCCAGGAAAAAATGCAGTCCTCTGTTGTGCTGCTGTCAAGGGTGGTTGTATTTTAATGTTACAGTAGGGAAGTTAAGCCTTGCAGTTAAATATTGGTTTGATCTTCCAAGAGCTCTTCAGACCTTCATTTATAGAAGGATGCCACTTTGGAAAGTTAAAACTACTTGGGAGAAAAAAATCCCCAGAAGCACAGAAATCACTAGTGGAGAAGAGTGCAAGCACTTGGCTAGCATAGAACTGGACATGTTCTATGAAAATCTGGCATGTTTCAGTTCAAAGCTCCCTGCTTTTGTAGTTCGGCTTGACTTAGCTCTAGTTTTATTGTTAAGGAAGGTTGATCAGTTATGTGATTCAGGTAATGACTTCAGTATACCTGAATTGCTGTCTGAGATCCTTTTTGCTAACTGCCTCCTCTGTTCTAAAGCATAGAATGAAATGGGGTTTGGTTGTTTGGTTTTTATACTTGGAAGTATAAAAAGTGTACAGAAAGGCTCTAAAAGCTTAGGCCAATTGCAGTTGATAGTAAAACCTACTGGTTTCAGTGACATAAAGTGCAGTTAATTCCAATACCAGTGTGAATTAAAGGTAATGTAGTGGAAATCAGGTTTTGATCCTGTGTGTTCTGATAACATAATTCAAATTATTTTTTTATTTCCTGCCTTTTTACCTCTGTCTTTGACTGCATCCAGTAAAATCCTTGAGAGTATGCTTGATAGAAAGTTGCATATAATGGTAACTGTAAAGCACATTTTTATTCCAAAATAACTATGGTTAGTTGTCTTGATGTCACTCCCAAATGTCTGCTAACTGGGTGCTGTAACCAAGCAATTAAGAGAAAATAAAATTGATTTTAAACACTGCTATGGTTTCAATTTCTAGTGTGCCACAATTGCTATGGCATGCCACAAAATTTGATTTACTCTTTTGAATCCCTGCGTCTCTATAAGCTATTGAGGCACAAAGGTAAAACAAATCAGTAAAAGTCATTTCAGCCTTTTTCAGTAGGATTCACGCTTTCCAAATGACTGGGTGCCATCTGCTCTGTTGAAGTACATTTATGAAGGGCATCCCACAGTGCCCTCTGTGAAGATGTTGAAGAGTAGAAAAAGTATAGTTCATTCATAGAATCATAGAATCATTAAGGTTGACAAAGATCTCCAAGATCATCAAGTCCAGCCTTTGATGAAATACCACCATATCCACTAAACCTTACCACAGAGTGCCACATCTAGTTATTTTTTTAATACTTCCAAGGATGATGACTTCACCACTTTCCTGGAGAGCTTGTTTCAGGACTATGCTGAATAGTCTCTCTATTCACTAGAAGTTGTTATACATCTTTGCGTGAACAAATATTGCTTTTAATTAGCTGGTTGTTTTACTTTTTGGGAGAATTTAGTTTTCGTAAAAATTGGTTTTGACATGAGTCTATAGAAAGTTCCATTTCTTCCCTGCTAAAAATATAAAATTATAAAAATGCTTACAGGAATTTGTCTGACATGTCTATGGCAAAGACTGAAGATGAAGTCTGACTTCATCACAAATGCTTTCTAGCCAGATTTTAGGACCTCTATGTATTATGTAGGAATTTTGATTAATAGGCATCTGAGAAGGAAAAGTGCTGCACTGGTTTTTAATTTGGATTCCTCTGAGAATGTACTTAAAATATTTTGGTTGATTCACTGGTGGGTAAACTATCATCACAGAGAAATGTAAGCCTCAACTATATGTTAACATTTCTTGCTGCTTTTTCCATCAAGTTAAGCTTGCTTTGCTTTTTCTGTTTCCTCAAGACTATTCCACTGAAATGGCAGTACATCATTTGGTTCATGATGGCATAGCTGGACTTTGTAGCTGACGCAATATAAATTTTTGTAATCCTCAGGGAGGATTCCCTTGCCCTCATTATTATTTAATATCTGCCTTTAAATGGGACTATGACTGCAATCACCATTGCCTGCATATCAGGCAAGTTGATAAATCAGACTATTAAGATAGTAGTGACTTGAAAGTCAAGTAGTATCTGTTACGTTTCTTAGACCAGACTGATTTTAGGAAAGAAAAATTTTAAACAGAAGTTGTTGTCTAAAAATGATACCTTTTGGAGTGTGTTAATATACTTACAGGCAATCTTTCATGTACATAATTGGGCAACTTGTGAGGGCAGTTACCTTAAAAATGGACAATACTGCAAGAAAAAATATGCAAGAGTTCTTGCCATACAAAATAGTCTTTTAAAGCCTCAATGTCAACTTTCATAAGATACCAAAACAGGCTTAACTAAAATGGAAAATGCATATTCTTTATGGTGTTATTAAAAAAACCCCAAACCCAAACAACCCACCCCACAAATCTGCTAATATGATATCCTTTGGGTAGGAAAAGTGATATAGGGGGTACAATTGATGTGTGTCAGATCATCAATTTTATGCATTTATGTATCTATTAGTGGGGCTGGAGGGAGGGGAGAGGAGACTTCTTGGAGACAGGAGAATTTTGGACGAGCACATGTCTGATAGTTTGTAGTGTGGCACAGTCTGTACTTGCAATTCCATGGATAATTAAAGCAAAGGTGGGTCTGACTGTTCTCTGAATCACTCGATTCTTACAGTGAGTAACAAGAACATGACAAGTAGGTGATAGCTGTTTTTTTTGCGATTGGGTTTTTTTCTCCTCTCTGCCAATATGGATGTTTCTTCAGTATGAATAGTTCTAAAGATAGTGTGAAAGTTAAATTGACCTCTGTGGATATGCATGCACCAAATTGTTTTCGCTGATTAGATTTTTGAATAATACTTTTCAGTTAAACCAGTAAAACTAAGTTTAGACCAGCCCTTGTTAATGAAGGGTTGTTTTGCTGCTAAGATAAAAGACTTGAAGAAAGAAGCTTATGCACTAAAACACTGTTACATTTCTTTATCCTTTGTCCCCTCCAAAAAATAAAAAAAAGGAGAGTGATTGAATGTTATGTTGTGGTTCAGTGGTTTTTCCTCTACTCTTTATTTCTATATTTGTATATGTATGTGTTCCTGGTTATTCTCTTCAGTGCTTCTGTAAAAATAAAAGTCAAAATGTTACCTAAAAATTCTTTCAGGCTTTAAATTTAGAGTGCACAAGAGTCATCAGCTTAGGCATAATTCTGTACCATCTCCTCAAACTTTCTGAAAATGCCCTATCAAAAGAAATGTGGAAAAAACCCCTAATTTTTCCAAAATTAAATTGCTGAACTTTTTTTTTCTCCAGTCTGCCACATACTGAAAAAAAACAGAGAACTGAATAGTCATAGGACTGATGTATGACTGATAAAGCCTGTTGTGTAGTGCTATGGTACGTGTGCCTCTATTTTCAGTTAGTGACTTAAAATGTGTGTGTGCTGGAAAGGCTTGATGAATATTCAGAAGGTGACCTGTCAAAAATAGTACTTTATTATCCATACTATCAATTTAGGTAAGAAAATCAACATTTCTGCTCGAATCACTATATTCTCAAGCCTTCTGTCCTTGTACTGTTATGAGTTGCTGTATGATGAAATGGGAGAAATTATTTATGTTTAATTTTTTCAGCGGGAAGTGGGGAAGAGAAATAATGTAGTGTCATATTCTACTGCAGAACAGTAAATCTAATAAGGCCTGCTGGGCCCACTTTTATAATCTAAAATAGATTTGAAAAGGGCAGCAGAGGTTCCAACTATGAATTCTAACCATGCTTCAGAAGCTGATATTACATACATATATAAAATAAACAAATTGTGAGTTATTGCCAGGCAGTCATTTAGCAGAGAAGAATGTTTTAAACAACAGCTTCAAACATGTGTTTGAAAGAATATTCATCAGGTAAAAGCAAAGTATCTTCAAGTTTCAGAAGAACAGAATTAGCAATTTTGTGTTGCATAGTGCAGTTGGGAGTGAAGCTAGTTTATAAACTAGCTGTGAGAATAGCAGAAAGCATTTCTGATTTAGGAAGGAAAGTATCTTATCACTGACCTATGGTACATGCCATGGTGAAGAAACTCAGGGAGCGGAGACAAAGCCAGGAGCTGTTCTTCTCCTTGTATTTTTATCAACTGCTTCTTAAGAGGACACTGATGGCATTGCATTGTTCAGTGTATGAAAATATAAATTACTTCTTTCATTTCCCTCCAATGTGAATTTTTAAAAAAATCTGTGCGTCAATAATCAGATAATACTATGCCAGGCAGTTGGAATTAATTAGGGTTTCAAATTTCATGTAGTCCATCTTTTAGTGTTTGTTATGTCAGGCTAAATCTTAAACTGAGAAAAGTGAGGTGCATTTAGGGTTAACATTAAGGCCATACTCTTTCCCCATCAGAGGACATACTTAGAAATGGAAAAGCTTATACAATGGTGAAAGAGTTCAAAACCTTTATAGTCAGCTTTTGAAATATTTATGTTCTGGGTGGAAAAAAGTTTATAAGGCCATCTCAACCTTCTTGTAACCAAAATGTTTTGAACTTTCAGTTACTTAAAGTTTTCAAAACTGTCTTAGTCAATAAGAAAATCAATAGATGTAGCATACTTCTGTGTAGTTAAAGCAATCCTAGTAGCATTCAGTCTTATATGTAAGTATTACCACCACGTCCTTCTTTTGAATAAAATCCTGCATCTTTAGTTGCAAAATTATGGAGTCTAGAAGCATGCAGCTGATGGGCTGCTGGGTTGTAGCCAGTTACTGGCTGACAGAGTCAGACCACAGTTGATAAAGTCATTGATGGAAATGAACAAGGAACAGGTTATTGCTTATTTTAAAAGATAATTTCTTTGAAAGACATTGTGCAGTATAGAAAAATCTTAGAAAGTTTGTGTCTTTATACTGTGGTATGAGACCATAACCTTTCTCTGTGATTTTACTGTTTTATTTTCTTTAGTATTTTTATTTCATTGTCTTTATTTTTGGCAGTTGTTGCAATCATCTAAGGGTATAGTTACAGTTGTCTTACTCATCCATCTTTCCACTCTGTTTATATCTAATTCAGGAAAGTCTCATCCAAGAAAATTTTACAAGTAGAACACTATTTACAGACCTGTTACTTGTAGCTCCTGTTTGTTCTGGTACTAAACTGAAGTTGACTATGGAAATGCTGTCATAGTCCAAAATACAGAATTAATATTATCATTTGTTAACGTATTTTCCAGAGGTCCTGTACTAACTCTGTATAGAGTTAATAGCTTTCACTAGTAATTACATAAGATAGGAAAATTATATTAAAACTGTATGTTATCTTCAGTGTCTGAGCTCTGAGTTCAGATATTTCTATACCGTTAGAAAAGGACCGTATTATTGCCAGAAATCAACTAGATAGAAAGTTCTAGTAAGCTAATTTCCCTTTTGTGATGTTATGTTTTCTGTTATTTAGTTTAAAATATGTCTTGAACCTAGGTGTTTCCATCAATCTGTTTGGTATGTATAGACCCATTCTCAGAGCTAGCTAGCAGCTCAGGATCCTATATGTCACTTAGCTAGATGTTGCCAAATATTTCCTTTCTGAAAACGGCTGTATTACTAGATTTTCCTTAGAGATTCACCTAAGAACAAATTTTCTTTAGAGAAACCAAAAGCTGCAACTTGAAACTCAAAGAAGGCACAGATTTTGGTCTCCTGCAGGTATCCCTACTTGATATACAATATAGAAGTTTGTGGTTTGGGCTTTTTTTTTGGGGAAAGGGGGTGTTGTTTTTTTGGAGGNCATGGATTAAACTTTACTACCTGCTGGGTTTGGAGGTAAATTCTACTTTCACAACTGTTGAGAAAGATGAACTTTAATACACAGCCTATCAGACGTAATTGTCACCAGAATTCTACCAGAATGGCAAATAGTTCCCTTGAGTCTATAATCAGCATTTAGATGAATGTGTTTTCATGTACTTATGCTTATTATTTTCTTAAGATGTCTCTGCATACTAAATAGTATTTTCTGACTTTTACTTTATTCTGTCAATACAGACAATGTATGTGTGTGTGTATATATATATATATATATATAT
>VZRF01007809.1:95995-174995 GCA_013396875.1 Vireo altiloquus
TATATATAGTAGTCTGCAGGCAAGTATGAGAACTTTCTAAGGTGTGACAAGCTCTCCTTCCCTGCTTTCTGACCACTAGTTGCCTAACACATAGCCTTTAAGTAGTTTGGAGGATTTACTTAGCTGCTGTATGTTTTGGGGATGTGAAGCTGTTTGTACTCAAGAACATAGGCTCTTGGCTGTGTTTTCGGTTTTGTTGTCTATATAAGTAACATATACTCTTGAAAACATCCTTAGAGTGTCTCATTAAGATCCACTGTAAAAATACTCTAGGGTGTTTTCTCATTGCTATTCAAGAAAACACCAAATTAATACTGTTAAAAAATGACTTGGAGGAAAAACAACTAGGAACCTCCATGTTCAACCTTGCCAATCCATCACTATCTATTTTATGTGAGAGATGTCTGGTCAATGGCTTCCTGCTGCACAGTTGGGAATTCTCCTTTTCCTCTAAAATATGTTGTCTACTTCAAATGCTGATGCTAGTTTTCAGCATATGGGGACCATTAGCAATGCTGAAGCTGGATGTAAGGCTTAACTCGTTAAATCACTTTAGAATGTTGCATCTGTTTTTTTACCCTTGTGTTAACACCTGGATCAGTTTAGCACCAGCACAGAAGTTTAGGACATATGTAGCTGTTAATTTTAAAAACATCTGGAGTTTTTTTGTGTGCATATGCATGTATTTGTGCAAGTGTGAATGGCTGGATTGCTGAAATTTTTAAGTTTGATATATAAAATCTCAATGAGTCATGCTCGAGGTGTGTGCTAACCTGTGGCAAATAAGTGATTTATGTCAGGAGGCAGAAGCATTGTTTCAAGTGGATTAGAAATTATGATTTTGCCTTTACAATTTTTTTGGCTTTCTTCAGCTTTCCATTTCTGAAGGACTGATAGCTGAATCTAATTCCTTTCCTTCTCCCTGCCCCCCAGTATGTCCATTTGTTGTATACCGAATAAGATAGCCTATTCTCCTGGGATGTGTGAAATGAGCAGGCATTGCAAATTGAAGAAAGCACGTTCCCTGCCTGAGTGTGCAACTCTTTTCAGAGGCTGCTTGGAAGTAAAATGCTAATTGTGTTGGAATTTTGAGAAATGACTTTCTCAGGTGACCTGCTGCCTTTTATCAAGAGCAGAGTTTGCAGCTCTGGTGAAGAATGATGAGTGCAGTTGGAGAGCTCCTCTTATGCCCATTAGCACAACTGGACTATTTGCAGGACGTAACCTCAAGGTAAACTGTGAGTGAAGCAGGAGGCAAGGCTAATAAGGCATTTTGTAATTTCCTTTATCCCAGAGTCTTTTCCAGAGCCAGCAATTAATATTATTTTCTATCTGCGGAGAATGAGGGTGGCTGCTAGCACAGGAGGCTTTTTTCTGGAGACAAGCTGGCACTGCTACCAGGCTGTGAGGAGGTGTTGCTTTCAGAATTGCTGCTGGAATTAGAGACTAAGCAGGGTTAACAACTTGATGATTTAGTAACTACAGAAAAAACAGAGCCCTGCCACAGCCAGGAGCCAGGGCAGCCCAAGCTCTGGACACTGAGCACTTCCCTGGGGACAAGGACAGGCTGGGATATGGGACACAGCTCACCAGACCCTTGTCAGGGAAGGGCCTGTGGAACTGGAGACCAGCCCTGCTGAGGAGCCCCTGGGGCAGGGGCCGATGGCCGTGGGAGACTCACATGGGGTTCTGGGCCCTGGCCAGCACTGGGGGAACTTTGGGCACCTGGCATGAGGTCCTGGGACTGTGGGCAGTGTGTGGTCAGGCTATCAAGGCTCATTAGTGCCCTTGGGGCCCTGACATGAGCAATTTAGTGCTTTTTATTATTTTATTTTATTTCATTAGATACAGAACTCTTGTTTCTTTCCCCTTCATAGAGATAAACACTTCACTTCATGTTTTCCTTGCCTGTGTGTTGGATAGCCAGGGGAGGGATGAAGAAACCGGCCTTGCCTGGCTGGTTGTACATGGACTGGACTCAGCCTACAGACTTCCTGTCTGACCTCAGTCCTCAGGTTACTGAGACTTTGTTCACTTTTATTCAGACCAAAATGACACGGGGCTGCCTGGCTGTGGTGCTCTCAGGTGCTCGTGTTCCTGCATCCTCCTGGACAGTCAGGTCTAGTGTTGGCCGAGTATATTTTTTCTTGCATTTATAATGTGAATTGGTCCTCTTTGCTGTAGGACCTCTAGCTTTGCTCTTGTGTTAGACTTTTCTATAATCCCAAAGCATTAGCTAGACTTTTTTTTCATATAAATATTTAATAAAAATAACCATGTGGAAAGAAATTTTAACTTCATTTAAAATTTTGATTTATAGAAAATAAGCATTTGACCTGACTAAATACTGAAATTGTAAATTTCAGCTGGAAATTATTGTAAATAAATAAATAAATTGTAAATAAAGCTGGAACTGTCAGCTTCTGTATTTTTCATGCTGATGGGCAGGTATTAGAATTTGTTGTGTTTACATGCACAAGAAGGAGTATTATCTAAAATAGGAGTATTTTAGAACTGCCTGCTGAGATCTGTACCCAAATACAGTTTGATCAGTACTGTATCTTCAGGGCTTCCTTTTGATTTTTTGTTGTGTGGGTGGGTTTTTTTTCTTTTTTTTTTTTTTTTTTTTGTTTGTTTGTTTGTTTGTTTGTTTGTTTTTGTCTGTTTCTTTGTTTTAATTTCTGATATGGACAGGTCTGAACAGAAAAGGATCGAAGATGCATAAAATTTGTTGCTAAAGCTGTGAATAGGATTTGACTTAATTAATGTCTTTGGAATATAGACTAGGATTCTTTAGGATACAAACAGTTTACTTTTCGTGAGGAAGAGTTCAGTATGAGTATCTGCTGCGTGAAAACGATCAGCTTAGGGGGCAAAAGAAATACTAAAAGCTGGGAACGACTTGTGAACTGTCTAGGCTCTTTGTAGCAGAATGCTCTGCCTCGGGGGAGGGTGGTTGAGCTGGCAATGTTGTTACCACTTAATTTCTTATTATTTCCCCAAGAAAAAAACACTTTTGCAGTTCGAGGTTTCAACTCAAAATCCTGACATCCAATAGCCATTCTTAGCCTTTGGGAGCCTGTAGTCTAATATATTGTTTTTCTCAGAGAAAGAACTCTTTCTTGCCTGTCACCTGCTTTATTTTTACCAAATTCCTAAGTTTCTGATAGTGGTTCTGAGAGTTATACTACAAACGGAAATCACAAACAGAGGAATTAGGTTTCAAGAAAGGACTACATGGAAGGACAAGATAAATAATGTGAAAACAAAGATCTTGTTTTCTTCCAGTGTTCTTTTGTGACTCGCCTAAAATGAGAAAAATGTGTGTGGGGTTGGGAAAACAAATACAGGCAACCTGATCTACTGCATAAGCAGAAGTCAAAATGAAAATTTTCAAATATTCTGAAAAATGTCATCAATGCATCTTTAAAGGATTTAAGCTGACCTCTCTATAACCTCTGTGTGCTCAGAGACAAAAGGACATGCTGAGAGGAAGCGTGTCTGAAAGCATTACAGCAGGATGCTCTGGACAATGAAAATGCTGAGCTGTGTGGTATTTGGAGTATTTGCATGGAGATTCTGTGGTGCAGTATATCAGTTTTGAGCATTTTTCTTTCTAGAACAAGACAACATTCCTGAAACGAATGCTATAAAAAAAAAAGGCATTTGCGTACAGGTTCTAAGGAAATGGAGAATGTGAGGGGCGTCATGGAGTGTGAATTAGTCGTGCATTTTAAATGTGGGCTTGAGTTTCACACCTCTTTTTTTCCCCTTCCTCATCTGAATTGAAAAATTGTTAATTATAGGAGGATATTTATTAGTAAGGGAGATAGAGGTTTTGAATAGAGAATGAGATATAAATCATTTCTCTTGTTTAATATTTTGAATAGAAGGGTCTTTAGCTGGCTGGATTCTTAATTACCCTAATAAAATAAGTGCTAAATGAGTTAAGCTTAGTAGTAACAACAATGCATCTTTAAATAATTGCTTAAATACAAGTAACTAATTAAATTCTAGTCATCTTTTTGCACTAAGCAGGTCTCACACCTTCTCCCACTGCATAAATTTTAAATGCAAATCTTTGGATTTGTTCAAACACTATAGGAGACAGATTTTTACAGTAGCGAATTAGACTTAGAGACTGCTAATGGCTGGCACGAGTCCTTGCCAGGGTGGTTGAAAGCATAAAATGCTGAAAGCTGCAGCATTTTTTTTTTTAATCAAGCTGACAGATTTGAATTCATAAGCTAATACAATGGGGTTTTTTTCCCCTCAATTGGAAATACAAGGAATTTGAAGAGAAAGTGTATTTTCATCTGTAAAATATTCTGTTGTCTGTCTTCAGCAAGGTGTTAGCAAAAAATGTTGTCAGTCTAAATATGTAGAAGACAATTGTGAGAATGCCCTGTCCAAAAGCAGAAAATTGCACACTCCTACCGACTTATGTATTTATTGTTTATCCATGTTAGCACAATCCATTCCAACATCTAAATTACAATTTCAGTATAAAAGGCCAATTGAGATTTTAGTTCTGAATTGCTGGAGGATCCATTGTTTCAACAATAATGTTTGCAAGATTTTCATATTTCTATTATATTTTAATTACAACTCATCAAATCTTAACTGATTACTCCTGGGTTAGACTCAGAAGGATGTCACTGAAGGTTGTTTTAATTTAACGGAAACAGCATAACGTCTGTTTCTAATGTTTTAAAAGCCAATTTATATGGAAATTTTGCTTTAGAAGGAAGTCAAGAGATACATCGTTTTTTAACACCTCCTGTTAAAATTCAAAACTTGAAGCAGCACCAAAGCAATGCCATTTTTTCTTGTAGGAGTGTGATTGCATTTTCACAGCCTTTCATTTGTAGCCATTTTCTTCTGCTAAAATGAAGTTTTTATTTGTCTTTTGTAGTCGAGCTATCAAGACAAACCAGGACCTTTTGCCTGAGACGCCGTGGATCCATATCTTCTACAATGACTTTTGGGGGACGCTGCTTACTCACAGTGGGAGCCACAAGTCCTACAGACCTCTCTGCACACTTTCCTTCCGCTTTAACCATGCTGTTGGGGGAATGGACCCGTGGGGCTACCACCTTGTAAACGTCCTCTTACATGCTGCAGTCACAGGCCTTTTCACAACCTTCTCCAGGATCCTGTTTGGCGATGGGTACTGGACCTTGATAGCCGGCCTGCTGTTTGCATCTCATCCCATCCACACGGAAGCCGTAGCGGGGATCGTAGGGAGGGCAGATATTGGAGCCTGCCTCTTCTTTCTGCTTTCCCTCATGTGTTACGTGAAGCACTGCTCTACCAGAGGTTCCTCACCAAGTACTTGGGGCTGGATCTTAGGAGCAGGGCTGTGTGCTGGATGCAGCATGCTGTGGAAGGAGCAAGGAGTGACTGTTCTGGCCATTTCAGCCGTGTATGATATCTTTGTATTTCATCGACTGAAAATGCATCAGATCATTTCTGCTTTATACAAGGTGAGTCTCCTTTGTTGTAAGCTATTTGTGAGGCACCATTCACTGTTACAACAGGTGCTAAATGAGTTTTTGAGTACATAATAATTCTTAGTAGTTTAGTCAACTCTCAGAAATATGCACAGATGTTTAATGCTTAAAAGAACACTTCAAGAGCTTTAGTATGATCTTCTTACATTTTGTTTAAGCAATTTATTATTAGCCATTGCTATTACTTGATGCTGGGGGTGGATTTTTTCAATTACTTTCTTAACTTCCAGCAGCTCCCTCATTCTGTTTGCCGTCAAGCACTGGATGTCTGAGTCGAGCACTGGATATCTGACTGCCTTTTGCAAAGAATTCATTCATGCTCTTATCCTCTTGTATCTTGCAAACTCAGCTTAGTTTGGTCAGGCGTGCGAGTGTGGCAGCTGATATCATCAGCTTTGCTCCCTGAGGCAAAGATAAAACTCTTATTGTTCTAGTTTAACAGAGATACATAGGACTTGTGTGCATGCCTTTGGCACATATTTTTTTCTTCCCCTAGTCGGAGCTATGATTTAAATACATTACTGCCTTAATAAAATAAGTATTTCCTATTTTTTAACTTCTTCCCCCAAAACAAACCAGTCAAATAAGCAAATAAACAAGCTCACCAAATCCCCTAGCTTCCCACTCACGAAACTGTGTGTATTTTAGTGGTACTCAGAAACCCATCAAAATCAAGAGTCCTTTACACCAGTTGCTGTAGAAATGAGTAAGCTGAGTATATCTAATTTTCTTTTCAGTGAAATGGCTGTGTTTCAGAAAAATACTGTCTTAACAAAAGGACAGGGTTTTCACATTTTTCAGTGAGATGTAGATTGCAAAAACATATTTTGTTTCAGTGCTTTTCTTATTTATCTCAAACACCTTGATTTGGAAATTTTGATTTCTCTTCCAAATAGATTGAAAAGAAATTGTAGCTTTTGATAAAGCAGTGATGATTTCTGTTTGTACAGACTATATAGCTGTAATACAAAAGGAAAATAGTAGAGTAAAAAAACACCAAAATGCCTAGTCACTGGTAGTTTCCTCTTAAACTGCTCTAAGGTGTTGACTTAGTTATTATGCTCTTTTCTGACAAAATGGAAAAGGAAAGAATAATTTCATATATAGACACACACACGTTTGGGTTTTTGTACTCATGTATAATGGCATATGTAAAACCTCCAAATGTTAATAGCCAATACTGTATGGTATGTCGTTCACCTAACGCTGAGCAGAAACAAACAATAAACTGATTAAGTTGTTGTTTTGTTTTGTTTTTTTTTCCTTAAAGTACATCTGTAACAGTAGGCTTTCAGTATAAAGGCATAAAGAGGGATTTTTTTCAAGTGCTTCAAGGAGTTCAGTTAATAACTCAAGTGTTACCCTATCATGTGGAATTAAACAGTGATAAAAATATTCATATGACAGAAAATTCTGAACATCTAGGAAGTTCTTATTATTGAACACTCATTGCTCAAACCCAAAATCTTTGCAGATATTTCTGATGGACTTTTAATTGGGAAAAGCTTGTTCTCACCTTTTTCCTCCTTTTCCACACCAGGCCCAGAGTAAAATTGGTCCAGAAGAGACCTAAGGGACACAGGTGAAATCCAAGCTTCTGCATCCTATCTTTTGAACACAAGGTGTCTCTTCCTAGGTGTGGAGCTCTAAATTTGGATGCCTGACTTGTGAGGTTTTTTTGCACCCAGCATAAGAGTTGTCTTGGACAGAAAGCCAGTGTATTTGAAAATTTATTTTTTCATCTATAATGATAGAAATAATAATTCTGTGTTTTGTAGATTACAAACCTTTGTGGAAATTTGATGCTGGTGTAGGTTGCAAACAGGACTGGGGCCCAGGCAGACGTTTTGGGAGCTTTTTATTATTTCATTCAGACATCAGCCTCAGTTACACAAGAGATGGTACACAGCTCACGCCTGTGCCAGCAACCCAAAATCTCTTTGTTACAGAACATTCTTAGAAGTTTTTTAGCCAATAGTATGCTTCTAAAGTTTACAGACAACTGTTTTAACCAGTCACTATAAAGCACACATATACCTGTAACAAACAATGCTCGCTTGTATACCTTACAATAACAACGCACAATATTCCATTATTAAGCTTAAAACTTAACCATCTTGCTAAGCATATTTTCTGCAGCCTCAAGACCTATCTGAGCCAAACCTAGAAACACTGACCCTTGTTCAATGTCCTTGCTTACTATGTATCTTCTTCTGTCTTCAGGGTTTTGCAGTTGCAGCTGAGCCTAAAATCTTTGCTTTATTTCTGAAACCTATTTTTCTCTCTTTCTAAAAGCTTTCTCACCTTCCCATTTCCCAGAATTTGATTTTTGCTGGAGACAGTTTTATGGGAAGACTACATTGAATGAAAATATGAATATTTTGATTAATTGGCCAGAAATGCATTTTTTAATTCACTAAATTACTAGGCTTCATGTTTCTTGCACATATGTTCAGGCTGAGTGCTGCTGGCAATTAGAAAGAATTGTGCCCATGTATGTGCTCTGGAATATGTTCTTTGTGTTTTCCTAGTATCATATTGGGAGAGGGCAACTTCAGGAGAAAGGGGGGGAAAAAAGACATCAAAAAAGTCATTCAAGGAAGAAGTTATGGTCCTCTGTAGTGCCGTGGAGGGCAAAAGTGTAGAATGGAGCCAAAGAAGAAAGGAAAATAATTTAAAAGTTGGTTAGCTCAAATCTGTACTACCTAAGCAAGCAGTAACTGAATGCTTTGTAATGGAACAGTAGAAAGGTGCTACCTCTTTCGATCTACCTAGCTCAGCCCTGTCCAGCTGAGCCAATACAGCTGTTTCCTAGGCTGTGCTGCAGACAGAACTGAAAGGAAATGCAGGTAAAAAAGTAACTTTTAAACACCTCAACCCTGCCTCACCCCAAATATCCCAGATACATCTTCTAGGGGTTATTTTAAATCTGTATTGGTTCAGTTCTATTCAGTCTTTGTCCCTGCTGTACAAATAGCCATACCAACAAACTGTGAGAGGAAAGGTGCAGTGTGGGCACAGAAAAAAGGAATGGAGAGAGAGGGATTTGGGAGAGTGGCTAGTTAAGGACCTGGCCTGATATGCTGGCAGTTTATGGCTTTCAACTTCTATGAAGTTTTTCAGAATATGCCACTGGGGAAACTGAGACATGATTATTTATATTTAAAGAATAATAAAACTAATGACCATCTTCAGATGATCAGAAAAGTATGAACTGGTACAAGCAACTTGAAAAATGCTCCAGCTGATGGTAGGATATGGTATTTGGGGGACAAGCCTGTTCTTTTTTATTCTTATCTTTATGTTCTTATCTTTGGGCCAAGTATCCAATGGTACAAAATGATGGCTACTATGCAAGACCAGTTATTGTGTGCATCCTGATTTGTCACATGGAGCACATGAAAACATTCCAGTGCAATTCAGGTAGACTTGCAGGGCTTCTGAACAAAGTAGCTACAAAGCTGGACCATCAGCAGAGCAGATGAATGCTACCCCCTATTTAGAAGCTATTCTTGAGGCATCTTAAAAATTTATCTTGTAGCCACTTATTAAACTATCCAGCTCTTTTCTCTGTAATCTGTGGATTGGTTACTCAGTAGAACTTGGCTGCTGATTTTTGTATCTTTTGCCAAGTCTTGTATTCCCGTCTGCCTGTGATGCTCTCACTCTGGCTGGAGAAGTTGTCAGTCTGGACTCCATTTCATTTGGTTAGCTCTATTTTATTCTAACAGGCTGACAAGAATGTATTCAGTCTTTAAGTCAGAAGATTTTGATGGAATTGTATTTTTTGCAGTCATAAATGAGTTGTCTGAAATGACAGTAATTCAAAAAGCGGTGAACAGGGGCAAATCATTCCTTATGGAAGTAAGTTACACTTTTGTTTTATTTTTCAGCATTCTAGTCCTTGAGTCGTTTCCAGTGTAAGCTGCATGGCAAGTATGCAGATTGATTGTCAGGTGTGACAGGTATCAGATGATTGTACCTGTCAGCAGCTGCACTTGTGCAAGTTAAACCACCAGAGATGTAGGACTGGGAGGGGGGAGCTTGAATATGGAAAAGATCTGTGATCAAGTTTATTATAGAAAATTTGCAAATACAGAGGCTTAATTGTTTTGTACTTGTAATATTCAACTTGGGTGCAGAAGCATTAATCAACAGTTTTCTGTCCAATTAATAGTACAAAGATAACACAAACCCTTCTGTGCTGCTCTTTTTTCATCTTACAGGTTTTTTAGGTTTTCTTTTGTTTGCTTGGTTGTTTTTTTGGGTTTTTTAAAGTGTGAATCTGAATTAAGATCTGAATAAAATTAGCAGTTAAAAAGGTAGGGAAAATGCATTTAAAGCTTATTTTTAATGTAATGGTAATGATAAAGTATTCATTGCTCTGTGGCTTATGTATACAAACTGCCTTACAGAAATAACTAAATGGGATGTACGTTCTACATCTGTATGTTCCACTGCTACAATACAGTAACATTTTACCATTTTACATTTTAAATTTACCAAATTTAAAATTGGTATTTTAAATACCAAAATTTCACTGTTTTGTTAGTTCAGGGGGGTTTGTTATACTAAAATAAGGAAATGTATCTTTTCCCATCACTTATTTGATTAAAATCTCCCTCCCGGAGGTCTGTCTCACATGTGGAATTAGTTATTGGTGTCTATAGCTTAACATGAACCACAGATTGGATTGCAGGGTGCATTATCTAGCCTCCTGTGCTATTATAACAGTATTGGTTTTGTAAAAGGCAATTTTATTGGAGGCTTATATTTTATTTAAGGTCATGATGTAAACCTGGGGCCTCCATGGTTGACATGGTCAACCACCAAACCAAGTTTTATAAAACTCTACTTTCTTTTATGGTCTTGAAACAGTCTTAGTTGTGGGTGATATGCTGCTGGGTATTAGATAAAGCTACTGATTTTTGAGAACTCTCCAAACTTCAAGTAGGCCACTTTCTGCATTCTTTAGTCTTTGAAGTTGCTACTTTTGTAGCAACTCTTGTGCTTTGAAAAGCAATGTCAAAATAAAATGCTCATCTTGATTTAAATTTGCAGTTTTATCCTTCTCTTCTGAGGAGCTCAAAAGCCTTAGTAATGTAGTAGTCAGTGTTGTTTATTGTCCATCTCTTCTGTGTTTGCAAGTTATTCTGTTTTACAGTAGTGTTTCATCATTATTTAAAATCTAACTCAATGGTTTATTTTCTGCTCATTTCCCACTATCTAAGGAATTTTAATATGTGGAACTTACCCAGAGGTCTTGATATTTTGGCACAACTGATCAGAAACCTATTATTTTGTAAGTTATTTCCCTTTTGGATGGGCATGGTCCAGTCTTGTCTTCATGTCTTTGATCTATAGTATTTACAGTGTTTAGACTGTTAGGGCAGCAGCCATTCCCTCGCAGGACAAACTTCATCCTTGGAGTCAGATATTTAATAAATTTGCTTTTTGTAGAGTCTGCTTTTATTCCAGTTAAAAATAATAAATAACTTGCAGCTTCAAATCATGACTTGACCTCTCACGGGTTCATTTTGTCCAACAAGAGCCCCCTATTCAAGTGCACTGAGCTGTTAAATATTGCAGTTGTGGACCAGGTAACCTTTAGCATTTCAAGAACTACGGAAGAGACTGGGGGCTCCACTGCCAGCTGGGGCTCAGTTTATCCCTAGCATCTCTGATTCCGCAGTAGTCAGCTGGGGGTTAATTTTCCTGCCGGCTTTAAGGCTGTACAAAATCCTGAAAATGATGAAATGAATGTGCCTGCACATACATTGCTCATATTTGCGATGAGCCAGCCTAATGCTTTTCTCTTCATTCTGCTGGATGGCAACAGCATGAGGCCTGTGTGATCTTGACCATCGCTCCCCCTCCCCCCAGCAGATATCTCCTAGACAAAAGAAGCTTTTTCCAATTTACTTCTCCCTTGACAATTTCAAGTAGCTAATACTGCTGTTTCCTGTAGTTCTCGCAGCTCCTTGCTGCTTTTCTGTTTGATCCTGAAATAAGAAAAGCAAGATTGGCCTCCACTATCTTCTCAGAGGTATTGATCTCCTGCAGGTCCCTGTGATGTCGGTGGAGTGGTACTGAATTGGACATCAATATGTATTAATAGCTATTGTTTCCTCAAAATATTTTCATGGGGTTATTTAAACTACTGGAACAGATCACATATGACAGAAATACAGCATGCTAAGGCAAATTTATCAATGTTCTATCTTTTTAAAAATGAGAAATCATAAGCTGTCTTGCTAAAGTCACTGTCACTGGCGTAATGTGGATTATATTTTAATATTTTATTTGCAATGCCTTTATTGGGATTGCCACTAAAATCCCCATTACTTTTATCTATCCACTTGAAGTCTACAGTAATATTTAGGAGTTTATATTTGAGAATGCCTCTCTAGAAGGATGAAAAAGGCAACGTCTTCTTTAATAAATGAGTAAGCAAATAAAAAAAGAGAGAAGGCTTTTCATATTTACAGGAATTGTGGAGAGCCTTCAATTTAACAGAGAGGTTAGTTTGCCAGAGAAGGGGTGTTACTTCAGTCCTGTTAGATTTATACTGCATGGTAGCATATGTATGCTGTGTTGTTCCATTCTTCCCTGTTGTGGTTTAACCTCAGCTGGCACCTCAGCCCCACACAGCCACTTGCTCACTCCCTCCCAGTAGGATGGGAAGGGGAAAACTCAAGAGACTGAGGTAAAGGTAGTTTGCTAGGTAAAGCAAAAGATGTGTATGGAAGCAAACCGAGGAATTAATTCACTGGGCAGGCAGGTGTTCAGCCACGTCCGGGAGAGCAGGGCTCCATCATGCATGTAGTTACTTGAGAGGACGAACACCATCACTCTGAATATCTGCCCTGTCTGCTTCTTCCCTCAGATTTATATGCTGAGCATGATGCCGTGTGTCTGAAATATCCCTGTGGTCACCTGTCATGGCTGTGTCCCCTCCCAGCCCCCTCGCTGGTGGGCCTGTGTAAGGGGCAGAAAAGACCTTGATGCATTGTCAGCACTGCTCAGCAATAGCTAAACATCCTTGTGACATCAACAGTTTCCAGCACAAATCCAAAACACACCCCATTCTAACCACTATGAAGAAAAATAACTGTATCCCAGACAAAACCAGCACATTCTCCCTGGTTAGAAAGGATCTCTTTAAGAGGCACAAGGTAAGAAGGTTTCCACAAGCTTTGCATAGTGTTTGTTAGAACTTATTTTTCATCCTGAGGTTAAGTGCCAATTACTGTCATCAAGAACAGCATGACTTTTTCATGGTGGTTTTTAATTACAGGGTATTGGGGGGCTCACTACTTTCCACTCTACAAAACCTTTGCAAATAGTATCAATCAGAGAACATTACTCGCCTAATTTTTAATGTTTTCAAAATATTTAAGGAATCAATTGAAAGCACCAAGCTTATTGTAGTGTCTAGCAATTCTTTCAGAATATTGGATGTGTTTACAGATGTAGGTTTTTCTTCATCTTAGTGATTAGTTAGCTCCCTAATTAAAGAAGCTTTGTAAAACTGTTTTTCCAGAAGCTGACAATTTTCTTGTTTAAAATATCAGTATTAAAGAACAGTTAAATTTCATTCTTTTTGATGGGGTTAGTCAATGTTTAATACGTTTAATACTTAAATGTATTTTATGCTGAGATTAGGGGACTTGGGTACCTGCAAACTTTGAAGGATAAAAAATATATGCAGCTTTGACCAATCTTCAGTTTTCTGTTTGTTCATTAGCTAGGAAGCCATGTTCCTTTCCCCTCTGGCTCTGCTTCTCCCATGGCTCAGTTGTCTGGGCACTGGCCACAAAATGGGAAAAAACACCATACAGTGCTAAAGCTCGGTGGTGTATGAATGAGTTAAACGTTTCCTGGTATAATTCCTTTTGTGCAGATTTGCCTCAGGAATTATGCCTTTCTGCTTAAACCTGCTTGAGTGCTGTGGTTAAAATGCACGCATTCATAGTTGTATTCATCAAGCATGGATTGTTTTTGTTAAATGCCACACAGAAAATGTTCTAGTGTGTTCAATCATAAGTATTTACAGTAGCCTCCTAATGTCATGTTTAGGCACCAAAATGTCCTGGTTTGCTGAAGTGCTGAATGCTTGTAGCTGCTGGTGAGCTTTACCTAATGAGGCCATTGCGCTTGGTCAATTTTGACTAAATAGCAGGCTAAACCTCTTGCTCCCAGAAGTCAGGGCATACCATAATAGTGTCAGAAGAGGGAAAGCCTGGAAGTATGTCCTCAATCAGAATCAAATAGGTTAGGGAGCAGGTGCAGCTTCTGGATGCTCTGAGTTCTGACTCCCAGCAGTTTGTTACAGCACCTTTGGGAAAGATAAGACTGCCAAGAGTGCGAAGATCAGGCTCCTGATTTGTTGAGCACTGTAGTCCTCTGACAGCATTGCCTGAATCTATTCGATAGAACTGCATTCTCACTGGTGTTCCAAGAGTCCTACCCAACAGAGAGCTGGTCCTGGTACATGGACCTGAGCTCTGAGCTCTCCAAATGTGGGAGAACTTATTTTGAAGGAGCAGAAACATACGCAAGCCCTGAACCACAAGGGAGACTTTTCTTGATATTAGGTTTAATTTTGAATTTTCTGGCTTATGCTCAGTTTTATTTAAATTGTAATGATTTAATGATTGCGTACACGCCTTTCCTAAGTGAGTGGTTCTAAACATTAACCTATGTAGACAGTTACAGTATTAAAAAGGGGGTAAGTACAAGTGTATGACATTTACAGTGGGAACAGCCAGTTGTGATAGAAGACGGCAAACACTTTTTGGCGTATTTACTGTAGGAACAGAACAATATTTTGTACCTATTGCATGTGTTTCTTTTTCCAGCTGCAATATAGATTAGGTATGGGGAGGGAAGGAACCCTTGCTTGAAATTTTGTAGCTGTCTTTATGGGTCAGTGATTACAAGGTGAATTTCTATCCTCACTAACCTTGAGCATTGCTTAGAAAAGAAAAGAATCTCTTGATGCTGTGGATGGTCCTCACTGGGAGAAATATGTTTTATTCCTGAGTTTCTAGGAAACTAATTGAAAATACACATGCAGAAATTATGTTAAAATTATCCAGAAGCTTTTGAGAGAAGGGAGAGAGAATTTTTGTACTTGGCTTTTAAATGCCAGGTAGAACATATGTACCTTTTTATGATCGGAATGGTAAGACTTTCAAACACATATACAGCTTGTTTTTAAGGCTGTAGATTTGATTAGGTTGTGCAAAAGTCAGGACTTCTGTGACATTTAATCACCAAAATCTTGTTTTTCTCCTCGACAATAAAATATGGAAATAAATTCCCATAGCAACAAAATCTTTAAAGTGAGTGTAGGGACATATTGAGTTAATAAAGGCAATGAGGGAGCAAGGGAAAAGAGAGGGTAGAATCATATTGAATCTCTGTAAATTCTTCCTCTCCCAGAAAACAGGACTTTGGGGGTTATGGATAAAATTTTTGCATGTTTTAGTCTGCATCTTTTAAAGTATCCTGGGTAGCTTGTACTGCTGTAGAGTACAATGAAGGTTGCATCAACAGCAGTGTTCATTTAGTAGGGATTGTGAGACTATGGTTTATTCTTAAAACATATGTTTATTGTAGTTCTATCTCTACTTGGAAACTTTTCTCCTTAAAACATTATTGGAAGTAGCAGAACATCACCACTAAATAGTTCTCACAAGTTTTAAAACAGAAGAAATGCCAGTTTTTTTAACTTTAACTCTTGCTTCTTTGGACTGCTTCATGTATAGCATTTTTGGATGTTTGTAATTTGAAGTCTGTGGAAAGTCAGCAATAGCAGTCTTGTAGAGTGATTTTTGTTTGTTTGTTTGTTTAAACAGTTAAATTTTTACCTCTTCTGATCTGAGCTGTTAGCCAAGAACTTGGCAGACTGTAGGTACACTTTAGGTACTATATGTAACCCCAGTTTCTGGGGGAAAAAACAAAGAAGAGCAAGCACAATGAAGATCTGTTTATATTTCATTATTGGTTTGATAACTCTGTGTTGCTATATTTTGAAGATGTAGTTTCTAAATGCATCTTCAATAGATTTAAAAACAGTGTGTTTTTTAATTTTTGGACTAGACAATTGTTTGCATTCCAGCATAGAGCACTATATATGGTACTATATTAGCTCTAGATCCTGTCAAGTAACCATTTCTGCCTTGGCACTGCCCTGCTCATGGTATGGCGTGTTGTCAGCAATCTGTGATCGCACAGCAGTGAAAAAGGTTGATGTGTCCTTGTGCTCTCAGGTTGGTCTCCAAGCCTCTGAAGTACCCAGGTGGCACCTCTCTCTGATAATTACCCACACAGCATCATCAAGTGAAATGCTGAAGATGCAGGTGTCAGTGTAGCTTCTTCACTATTATCTGTCTTACTCAAATTTGTGACTTCGAATCTGCATCCAGTAAGGAGGTGATATGTCTGTGTAACAGCTACATGGCATAGATATCAGTTATAGCCTGGTTTGCTACTGGAAATTGATTCAGTCTGAGTCTAAAACCTTACTCTGAAACAGCAGAGATTTATTAGAAGGTTTATTAATGAAGACGGTGCTCTTTGACTTATTCCTTACTGCTCAGTGTTTTTAGCTTCAGGTCTAGACCAGTCCTAATTAAAATGTTTGGTTTTCTCCCTGTGATATTTAGAATGAAAGAATTTCATTGTCTGCTTAAGTCCAACTCTTTGTACTATCTGCTGAAATTATAAGGAAAAAAGGGAGAAATTAGTAAAGGTAGAAAAAAAAGCATTGATTGGAAAGTCAAGCATATGAAAATTTGGGACCCTATGCAAGTCAAATATCTCTATATTAATGAGCTGAATGGGAGCCCTGGTGGTGTAGTGGTTAAGCACATGGCATAGCAATTGCCGAGGCTCGGGTTCGATCCCGGCCAGGCTGCTCCCCGGGCAGGCAGTTGCTCGTTAGCCCTGCAAGGGGGCAATCTGCCTACGTCCTGAGGAGGACCTCAGCTGCCACTGTCCAGAATCGCTTTGGCCCGGCAGATTGAACCTCGGGATTAAAGGGTGGGCTCAGATCTGCGTGCCCTGTGTCTCACCTAAAAAATCCAGTGCGCAGGCTGGGAGGTCTGAAAGGAAAGAGGCCTCCCCCGGATCTTCGTACGCGAAGACTGGCCAGCAAAAAAAAAAATGAGCTGAATTGTTCTTATTAGCCAGATTAAATAGCTCCTTTCCTCTGTCCTTATTGTATGCAGTGTTTGTACTTTTTCTTGTAAGTTTTGGCAAAGTAACGAAAAGTGAACTTTTATAAAATCTTACTTGATATGTGACCTTCCATTCTGTGGCATTGGTGGTTAGCAACCATCATACTGCCTCAGTGGGGTAATAAATTCATGTTTTAATACAGTTATTTGTTTTGCTTGTAGTGTAGCAGACAGCTTCAAACCCTCAGGGGAAGCTTTATAAGTCCGTCTGTCAGGTGCTCTGCTTTGCTATTTCATCCTCTGGGCATGGTTACAGTATTTTGATTAAATGTTATATTACTGTGATACACAAATAATTTAAAATGCTAATATTTTTTCTAAATAAAGGTATTTGAAAGATTCCCAAATGTACGTGTCTGAAAATGCAGGCTTAACCTTTTTCTAGGTCCCAAAACCATCAAGTCTTCTTCTAAGCCTGTCAACATGAAGAGGTGCAGCAAAATGGCTTGCTCCAAAATTGTCTAACTAGAACTAGTAGAAGTCTTTTTTAAGGAAGCTAAATTTTCTGTGCATTAAAGGAAATAAGTAATTTTTTTCCCCATTTTTTCCCCCTGTTGATACTGTCAGTAGCTGCAGAAATTTAAGTTTATCATGTTTTCTACATACAGATTTTTTTTGTAAATTGATATATTCCATCATTAGCTGGCTGGTACAGCCAATTGTGAATAGCAGGAATACAAACTCCTCTTGAAAGCCTACTTAGGTGTAAGTGCCCTGACAGCTGGGGGCCATCTGTGTCCTGGGGGACATCAGGCATGGCATTGCCAGCCGGGCAAGGGAGGGGATTGTCCTGCTCTGCTCTGCACTGGGGCAGCCTCACCTCGAGTGCTGGGCGCAGTTTTGGATGTCACAATATAAGAAAGATCTTAAACTCTTAGAGAGCATCCAAAGTATGGCAACAAAGGTGATGAAGAGCCTTGAGTGAAGCCATATGAGGCACAGCTGAGATCACCTAGTCTGTTCAGCCTGGAGAAGAGGAGACTGAGGGGAGACCACATTGCAGTCTAGAACTTCCTCTGAGGGGAAGAGGAGGGGCAGGCACTGATCTCTTCTGTGTTGCCCAGTGACAGGACCTGAGGGAAGGGCCTGAAGTTGTGTCAGGGGAGGTTTAGGTTGGGTATCAGGAAATGGTTGGCTGGGCACAGGAGCAGGCTTCCCATGGAAGTGGTCACAGCACCAAGCCTGACAGAGCTCAAGAAGCATTTAGAGTATAGACATATGGTGTGACTCTTGAGGATGATTCTGTGCAGGGCTAAGAGGTGATCTGGATGCTTGCGGGTCTGTTCCAACTCAGCACATTCTGTGGTTCTGTATATTGTTCTTTTACAAGAAGAGAGGTGCTTTTTTGGGGGGGATTTGACATACTACATTCAACCCCTGTGCCTCTTTGCACCTTGTACATCTGCTACATTTTTATGCTGCCAAATGTTTCTTTAATAGGTGCTCTGTTATGCTGAAATACACATTTAGAACTGCAAGAGGGGACCTAATTTTAATGATGTGCAATTTCAAAGTGGCTTTAAGAAATCAGAGTGATTTGCTTTTGAGAAATTGTAATCTAAAACTAATGATCACAGATGTTCACTCAGGTATGAGAAATAATTACCTTACCTAAGTCAGGATACAGCTTTGCCCTTCCTATCTTCCACTTAATGTTTCAAAGCATTGCTAAGTTATGCTATTAGCTATTACTTCAGAAGACTGCCCTTGGGATTGCATTAAAGAGGGTTTTATGTGCAACCATTTAGGAACTAGTACCAAAAGTTGATCAGAAATATGGATATGAGAATTTGTTTGAAGAAAGTGCTAGTTAATGCAGGGAATTTGTTTGAAAAAAGGACAATTGTGTAAAGAAACTTTGGGTGGCGGTGTTGCAAAATACAAACCATATGTTAGAAGAGGAATAATTTGAAGATGCCAATTGTGAAAGTGTGTCCTGCCATTATCTTCCTAAAGATAAGGATCAGTGAATTCATTCAGACCTGATTGTCTGTTTGCTGTGGTAGGAGAGAAACTGTCATTGAAATAGATTCTGTGGGCTGTGACGTTCTGCCATAATGCAAAAATGAAGTTATTTCTTGGTATATAACATTTTAATATTTAAAAGCCAGAACTTTTTTTCAGAATTTTCCCCACATTAGATAATTATGGGTAAAAAAAGTTAGAAACCAGGCAAATGCAGCATAAAATTGTGGGCTATATGGTTCTATTTTTTTTTAATAGGGGAAGTCAGAAAACAAAATATGAAAGTTTAGCGTGATGATGACAGAGTTGGCTGTTAATTTATGAATAATTGAGTAATATAAATATAATGCTTGAAGGGACTTTTTTTTGGTGTTCTTTGGCAAGGAATGAACCTGTTATACCAGGTTCTGGGAATATTCCTTTAAGTTAAGAGGGAAGTCTTTCATACAGTGTGAACAGAGCCAGATGGGAAAGCATTTATTGTCAGGAGGAAAAAAAAATAGATAAATTGTGGAAGTGGAATGTGTTTCTAATTCACAGTCTAATACCTTAAGATCTTGTCTTTACCTTCATGCTTTGTCAGAAGAAACATGTCCTATGAAAATGTGAATCTTAAGGAAAGAGAGGTGAAAATACAAGCTGTAGAAGCTTATTGGCAAGACATGTCAGTCCAGACTCTGCCATAAACATACAACAGATAAGGCAAGATATGCACAAGACTTTTATTTAACTGGTTTCTGCAAAATAGCAAAATTTGCTTTAGAAGAACAATGTCATACAGACCAAACCAAAACATAATTAATTAATATGTACTAAGACTGTAAATTTGCTGTAGAAGGCTTTCTTTTAGGAAAGACAAAGCCCTGTTGCTTTCATGTTAGCTCTGTACTATCCCAAGGACCCATTTCTTTATTCTTGTTTTAGTGTGGTCAATGATAACCTAAAGGCAAAAAGTCTGATGTCTTACCTAAAGACATAATCTTTAAAATTCCAGCAAGGAAATGAAGTAGGAAAAAATCACTGAACCTGAAAGACCTGGTAATTGCCCACCTATCTCTACCAACCATGTGAAAAGTTACTTTGTCAGTGAGACTGAATGGTGTGTATGTTGCTCTCTAGGTTTAGGAGAGTTTCTTATTAGAAAGAAGGACTTAAAAATGTATATTATACCTGTCTTTATACTGTCAACTATTATTTAGGGAAATGTTAACAACTGATTAGAATGCCTAGACAACTGAGTGACAGCAGATTTTTTTGAGTTCTTGGGATATGCTAAAGAACTTACAGCATATTTGAATGTTTTATTGTGTATCTCTGGATATTGCCAACCTCTCAGAAAGTTACGCTGTCATGTCTCTCTCCTGTCAAGTAAATCATAAAAATATGTGTGAAGCACCAGGAGGTTCTCACTTCCTCCACCTGTCAATCTTAAAAGGGAAAATATGGTTCCTCAAAATTAGTGAATGTTATGATACATTTTTACAGAAAGCTGAAGTCCCCTGCCTTCTGTTTTATGAACTACATTTTGTATGATACCACTTAAAACCAAACTTGCCAGTCTGAAGGTAACATCATTAATGAAAGTTGATCAGTCACTATATTTATAATGCATTCTTCAGATCCCAGGGCACTTCTCAATTAATAAGCAAGAGTAAACCTTGTTGAGATCTGCATCACTGAGATAGCTTAAAAAAAAACTCAATGGGAAAAGATGAGCTGACAGTTCTAGTGTCTAATCTGTAAGTGCCCATGACTGCTGGTAGCACATTTCAGGCGTGAACCAGGAAAGTACCATCCTGTCAGCCCAGTGCTGTAAGGGGTACCAGGATGTCTGTCACAATCACTGGGGGCTCCAGGAGTCAAGGGAGTGGACTGGCTCAGCAGTGTAATTCCTTGTGTGGCGAGGCCAAGGCCCAACACGTTTTGGAGCTTGCTTCTGGGAACCAAAGACCTGTTGCCAAGTGCTGGAAGCAGATAATTTGTTACGAATCAGAGAAGTAGAAAGATATTAAACCCCATGTCTGGCAAATACAGGTGATTAGCCTGTGTTTCCTTCTGAGTATCATCCTTTTCTAATTCTTCAAGTTCTATTTTGTATTTTGTAGAAGGAATTTAATTTCAAAACTCTTCCTGATCAAACTTGAAACTTGGCATTTTTAGACATCTCAGTGTTAACTTCTCCCTACCTATTCAACAAAATAACATTTTTGGTACTTTTCTCCCAGTATTCTCCTAAAGTGGCCTCGACAAACAAATGTTAGTTCTAAACTTACGTCTGGAATTTATAGCCTAGCTATAAACATTGTTTAGGTCAAAATTTAGTACAGAACATAAAGTGACCGAAAATAGGTTTGGTATTCCTGAACTGTAGGTAAAACTTGCTAATTTTCTATCTCACAGAAGATCTTTAGCAAGTTAATAATCTCTGGATGCTGTTGTCTCAGGAACTAGTTTTAGTGTAAGCTTATTCTAAAAGACACACAGATTGCATTAATATGCTTGGAATTTCTGTCTACCTTTCTACTTTTTTACTTCAGCGTCCATCAGTCAAGGAGAAGCCAATTTGACAGAGGAACAATGTTCTCAAAGGTGAAGCACTTAAAAGCTTTGTTGAAATTGTAATAGGAATAGAGAAGAGACAAGTTTCCCTGAGAGAAAAATATTTCAGGAGCACCTTTTTAGGTACTGAAAATCCAAGTGGCAGCAACACATTCTGAGATCTGTACCAGTCATGAAGTCTCTTGCCATGGTATGTGCATTCAGGGGAAGGCAGGCTTCATTAATGCTAATGTTTGCGAACTAACTGTATGTAGATAGCTTACAATTTCTTTTTTTTGTTTGTTTCTTTTGCACAGAAATACATCAGCTTTATACTGATACATATTCCTACTCCCCAAGGGCAGAAGTAGGTAGAAGTAGGGAGGTATTCTGTTGGAACACCTGAATTGAAAACAAAATTTTCTTTCAGTCCTCGTTACTGATATGCAAAGCCTTCCTTATTGAAAAGATTCAGAAACAAATAACAGAATCGGAATTGTCAGACGGTGTGTTTTCAGCCTGATTTTTCAGTTTTCAGAAAATTGATTTCTTTTTGCTTTAAAAATAAAATAATTGGCTGTAGTTGCAGGAAATGCTTCTTGAAAAGGTTAGCAGTTTTTTAAATGCTTTAATATTTTAAAATACTATATTTCATTTTGCTTTGTTTTCTTAATAGTTAGAGAAGCTTTTGTCAATTCTAGAAAATGCAATGAGGAAAGGGCAAAATAATGTGACTACTCTTGTTGTAGCTGGTTATCGCAGGAATTTATCAGAAAAAGGAATGTTTCTCTCACAGGGCAGTGCTTCAGAATGCAGATTTTCCCCTGAGGAATCTGACAATATTTGTCTTTTCCCCTCTCTGCTTAGTATCTCTGTTAAAATACTTTTCATGTGCAGTGTTTACCAACGTGCATTAAATTGCTGTGGCAAGATGAGAAGGATATTTAAGAATGTCAGGTTCTGTCAGCTTCTACTATTGACCCACTATTACCCTAGACAAGTTCATTATTCTGTCTAGATTCTTTTTCTGTGGATTAGGAATAATAATAGTAGACTGTTTCCATGATTTCCACAAGTAGCTATCCTCTAAAAAACTTAATTTCTATAAGCTGCTGTGCCATAAGTTTATTGATACATTTTTGGAAGAAGTACAGTTAAACAGCTCATGAGAATTCAGAGTGAGAAATAGAAAGAAAGGGGATTGTCTGTAAATGGCATTTATGGTGTTAATTCCTCCTTGAAGGATGTACTCTGTTTGGTTTCAGGTTTCAAAGTATTACGAATGGAGTTCTTTTATATAGTTTGTTAGAGACTAGCAATTTTAGAAGACATCTCTTTTGTCTGTGAGACTCCTTTACTGAGAAATTTTCCAAATAGGACTTGATCAGAAAAAAGATATATGGAATATTTGGTCTTAAAATTTTGAAGATTCATTTGTGCCAGGAAAAGGTCTGGTGTTGGTATAATTTCAGAATATGATAATTCTTTCTAGTGGTAAAATTAAAACTTTTCCATTTGTAATTTTGCATTCTAAATTAAACTCGATTATATTTTAGTAACTTTTCTCTTTCAAACTGTATTAAACCTTCATTCCTTTGAGGGGAATGCCAATTAAACTAAGTGGTAGCTCTTCCCCTCCTTTTATGTAGCTTAACTTTATCAGGCTCCAATCAGTTTTGTCAAATTTTATAATTTACAATAACCACAAAGAAAGCAGTGTAAAGACTGGAAATAGTCTTAGTCTTTAGAGAAATATGATTTGCATGTATATCTCATAGTTTTTGGAGGAAATATCTGTGTTGTTCAGTGGTAAGTTTCTTCATTCATGCTTTATCTGCTGCACTGGCCACTGAAGCATTATGAAAACCTGTTCTATCTCCATACTTCTGTCAACAGGTCTTGCAGTTACTCATCAACACTCTTCAAGTTCTTCAAACCAAGTTCACTCTTGGCTGCAGCTAAGTTCGTTTGGCCCAGCAGAGGTTTTCTCTTGCAGAGGTGGTTGTTTCCCACCTGTACAGGCTTTCTTGCTGGTCTGCAAGTCTGGGGCCAAGTCACGTGGGCTGTGTTTGTCTACTATGCCAGATGTGCAATCCATTAGGAACTTGCTCTGCAACACTTCACACATACTTAACAAAAGATTTCTATAAAATAGCATGACTGTTGGCCACCTGGGACAAGGCAAAAATCCAAGGAGGTGCCCAGAGCAAAAGGTCAGATTCCACAAATTTGCCCAGCGCCTCCCCTGCTGCTTCCCTCCTCCTGCTCTCTGTGTGAGTGCTGCACCTGATAAAGCACCACCCAGCATTTCCCAGCAGGCTCATGAATCCTCAAAGCCTATCAGGAGCTTGATGGAAGTGCCTCAGCTCAGCCATGATGGCCAAACCAGGCAGAATTCCCATTAGACATATTTATCTAGGAATTAATACAATTACTTTAATCCTCTGGACAAGTTGTCTAATCTCACAGGTCAGCAGAGAAGAAGGTGTCTTTGAGAATGTCAGTGTTGGCAATGGAGTTAATACATACTGATGGTTTTCAATCGAGAACAAATCGTGTGGGGTCAGACAATCGCTTTCTAAATAATTACTGAAATTTGTTGATCTTTAGGTTTTCACACAAGACTGTGTTTAACGTGTGCAAAGTGCTTGTTATATGATGTGGAAAAAAACATGTCTATCGCTGCTTTAAGTTATTCCTGAAAATATTTCCTCGATAGTAGGGTCTTACAATAAATTTTTGGAATACAGCAACATTTTGTACAAGCTCTTTTTAGTTGCCCAGTGACTGTACAAAGTAGGATCCAAGATGGAAACTTTTGACTTCGGATAACAGAAAGACGATTAGCCAACCAAAAATATCTCCAAGCAGCTTCCTTCATTCTTCATTTGTTTATCCACCCCAAAAGCTAAGCTTGGATTTCTCAAAGCTGTTTTAACCCTGTTTAGGCTCTGCTGGAAACTTTCAGGCTTATCCCTGAGCAGTTAATTTTAATGAATCAATGAAGGTTGTTAATTTGCGAAAGGAGATCAGTTTGTGTAAGCTGATGGTTATTGTCAGTTGGAAACTGTCGTGGTCAGCTAAAGAACAGTTGTTTTATTCAACCAGATGAATTTACAATTGCAATGTTAAAAACACCAAACCAAACCACCAAAAAAACCCAAATCAATGAAAAAAATTATAGTCTCTTTAGGTGTTGTGGGAAATTAATTAAAATACTATCAAAAAAAGTGAACATAGGATTATGACTTACTTTATTGAAGAATTGTCTAGTAACTACATTTGATCTTGGTACAATGATCTCCAGCCTTGTACTTGGTGCTTTTGCAACTTTGCAACCTCTTGATGGGTTTTTTTGTTTATTTTTCACTTCACTAACTGAGTTTTGGAATTGCTGATAGTTTCCTGAGCATATTCATTTTGCATGCTTTCATGGTCTGAAATCCAAAATACAGTTACTGTGCAGAGGAAAACAAGCATATTTTGGTTATGGATTTATTATTTTCTGAAGTTTTCAGTGGCATAATTTACCAGATACATACTGGCTAGTTTGGTAGTTCTAAAGAGGTTTGAAAGGTACACTTTCAAGACAGAAAGATTTAAAACAGGACCGTTATGATTTAATTACTATTTTTAGAGGATATAAAATCACATTGCTGAATCAAAGGAAACTCCCATCTCTTTTGGGATGGAGGGCCATCAGCCTGTCAGATTATTTTAATCTGGGGAATTTTGATTAAAATTTAGAAAGAGCTTGCACATTTTTAATTGGTGCTAAGACGGTCACAGTGACGTGTTCAGGACTGCAAATGTCTTTTCTGGTATGGAAAGGTATACTGGGGCGGAGGCAAAATGAACTTTCAGAGGATTTAAAGCATACCACTCTTCAAAATACATTCTTCAGTTACTTTTACAAATTTCTTTTCTGTAGAAATCAATACTCTTTGCATTTATTGAAACAAGTTGAAATGGTCTTCCTTTATTGTTCTTTCTTTTTTTTTTCCCTTTGTCTCAACTCTTCCATTAATGTCTGGCACAAAACAGTTGAACAGAGGGGTTGCATAATGACACTTAATATGTTTATACTTGAAAGAGCAGTATTTAAAGTACTCAGTCATGTGGATCCGTCCAGATCAAGAACTCAGTCACAGCATAAAGGGTTTTAGGGGTTACATTTTTAACATTCCTCACATAAATACATCAAAGCTCAAGTCTTTCAAGAACAACCCAAATTCTTTGTGCTTCAACACACTGATGGATCTGAAGAAAAACCAATATGCCACTTCTCCTATTTTTTCTTTTTTATTGAAGAAGGGAAATTTGCAGGATAACAAAGATCCTTGTGCAGTGATGCAAGTTAACTTGAGCATTAGCTAGATGGCACTGAAACATGCTTGTGTTTCATGACACATTTCAGGTGTCAGACTGACTTCTCTGGAGCACAGTCTTTGTTAAATGAGATTTCAAGAATAAAGTGTCTCTTAGCTGCTTCTTTTCCTGTTCTAACCATACTTGCATATCCGTAAGTCTTCATTTGAATGTATTTTTCTTTAAAGCATGCTCTGTTTCACAAGCCTTTTCCTATTCACTATGTATGTTATCACAGATAACATGACATAAACAATGCTGAAATTTTTGCAAGCCGTATTACATTTTTTTGATTTTTATTTATTTTCAGAATTTGGAAGTCCATGTTTTAACATACAAAGGAAAACCTTTTCTTTCCCGCTGGTTTGTAAAATATCCTTTTCCAGGCTATAGCTATAGAAGGACAGCATGCATAGCATTAATAACATTTTAAAATAGAAAATTTTTTTAAAAACATGGATTGCAGTTGCAGGATAAAAGAAAATTTCCCTTCTAAGAAGTTAGCAAGTGTTCTAGCAATAGCAATAGTAGCTGCATCATCAGAAAAGGTTAGATACTACCCTGCTTTGAGTCTAGTACTGTATGGCTTTGTAAATAATTAGGAAATATTCAAAAGACAGGTAGGTTAGCATAAAATACAGCTTTCAGGTAGTTTCAGGGTAAATGTGAACAAATTAGGGCATTCAAAAAAACAAGGTTGAAGCACTTTCTACTCATCTGTGTTCCTTTCTGGAAAAGAGCATTATTCCTGCAAAATCCTACATTATTCTTTGCTCATCCACAGTAACTTAAAGAATCTTAATGCACATTTCTGCTGTCTCACCAGCTTCCCCCTCATGATGCTGCCACTGTTGTCACTCGTGTTTTTAGAATTAATCCTCTGATATGCTGATATGCCGAACCACTTGTAAACAAGCAGGCATTTGATGAAAGATTCTTCTGGTTACTTTTTTGGTTTTTTGGTGAAGTTGGACTCTTAAATAGTCAAAATTGCTTCTCAAGTTACTGTCCTTTAAGAAATTGATTAAAAAGCAATAATTGAAGCTGGTGGGGACGTGGCAGGTCATGAACAAGCATACTCAACATCCTATACACTGATGTTGTAGTCCTGGGCTAGAGGAAACCCTTCCAGGACTGTAGCCTAGCTTAGATCCCAGGCAAAGACAGTCCAGCTTTCTGGGCATGCTTTTTAATCTCTACTCTCTGTGAAGCTAAATTTCCTCCTCTGTTGGTTTTGCTTCTGACTGTAGAGAAGTGGAAGGTTTTTGCTGTTAGTTTCAAAATGCTGTATGTTGGTTATCTTTTCCATTTGAAAAATCACATCTCTTGTAAAGACAAGTTGGCCTTCTATTCAGTGAGGTTTCTTTCTGTCAGGGTCAGTGACATTTTTAGAACAAAGAGGAAATTCTATGTAGAAAGAATAGTTTATTGACAGTATAAAAGAAAGCACCTTTTTGCATCTTGAGAAAGAAGGCACACCATGCAGTTCCAAATAGTGTGTCAGTTTTCTCAGTATTTTGTGCTTAAGATCTTTGGCCAGTAATGCCATGTCAGAGCTCTGAGAAATGTCCTGCCTGGATATTTTCATTAAAGAGAACACACCAAGAATCTTTAAAACGTTTTTAGTTTTTTTTTTTTTTTTTTAATACAAATATTACAATAAAGCAGGGTCTCATGAAAGAGATAGCAGATTTTCCAGGTGGTGTATATTCAAAAAATTGTGTTTGAAAGCAGTTTTCATCATTGTCTACTATCATCCCTGCAAGGGAGAAGCCTCTAATTTTTCCCTTGTTGGATCTTCGTGGTCTTCTGTAGGTCTCTAGAAAAGTCTTCAGTTGTCTCAGACTTAGTTCCCTCCTTTTCTCGAGCCTCCTATTTCCACTCATTGCTCATTGCTTCCCACAGCTTTCGCTGTTGACCCCTGCACTGCAGCAGCATTTCCTAGTTTGCTGCTCTCTGAGAGTGAGCTCCCTCGTTCTTCCCAACATCCAGTTGAACCGGTGCAGAATTGCTGGTAAGACAAGCAGCCAGCCCAGTGCTCTTTTGACAAGCCACAGCCCTTTAACAAAACACACACATACAGTAGACTCTGAGCAGAGAATGATATACTTGAAACATCTGTCCCAGTGAGAATCTCAGCTTTCACGGGAAAAAACCCCAAACCAAACCGATGTAGTCATCATGGTTTTGGCCAGTGCTTAAGAATGTAAACCTCTTTAATCTGGGGTTTCAGAAAGCAAATAACAAAAATTAAAATGAAGTGGGTTTTCTAGCCTTCCAGTTATTTCTCTGATAAGATTCAAAGGCTGACTGTGAGTTCGACAGAAGTGAGGTCAGCCCCAGGTGTTAATGCTCTAGTCCAAGGGAGGCCTGTTGCAGGCAGTAGGAGGTGTTCTTCATAACTTAACTCTTGGTTTAAACTCCTCTTTGTTTATACTTGTAGTATGTGAAAAGTATGTAAACCTTGGCCAAGATGCAAAGGAGGAGGTAGGGACACAGGGGATTCTGTAATGTTGCATTACTCAAGTCCAAAAGTTGTGTCTTAAGGTCCTGTTCATCTGTTGCCTGCAGCTGGTATGTTCCCTGCATACCATCCTTACCTCCTTTTAGGCATACACTCACCAGTTTATGTGCAGAGTGTTTGTAAAGCCTGTCCAGCCATGCATCTTTACTTCTGTGTTGTTAGGATGTTTTATCCCCATGTGCTCTAGCACACCAAGGCTGCTGTATGCACAGTGAGCTCTGAGTGATGAGAATGTGCTCAAATAGATGCTTAAATACTTACTCAGTCAGATGGCATAGCTCAGGTATCCTCCAAAACAAAGGACTCAAATCATGTGTACTCATGGCAGTCTTTGGAAGGGAATGTCTGTATAGTCTGGAGTGTATCACAGATAATGAGTAGAGACTGAAATGTGAATATTCTGGTTTTCTCCTTAAAAAGGAGGGTTTTCCATGGTTCTGGAAAGTTACTGAGCAAAAGGACGGAAAATACATTGTCTTCTAAAAAAAAAGTCCAACTGTCTAATTCTTCTGTTTGTGAAATTAAGACAAGTAAGGTTTCTAAGGAACTTGGAGACTAGCCTTGACAAAATGATAGTTTCTGTGGATGCTCTGCTTTAGGGCATTTCACTTTCAAACATTTGAGATGTTGATGCTGTTTAACTGGTAGGTGATTAAAAATGGATTTTCATCATTGTGATGTTTTTATAATTTTCATAGTTTTCATCATTTTAGTATTAAAAACGTTAATCTCAGAAATCACCTCAGACAACCCAACAATAACGAGAAAATTTGTTTCAAAGAACTACAAATACTACTACAGGGTAGTGTTTACAGTTTTGTTTCTATTTAGATATGTGAATTGTGGAAGATGTAGTTTTTAAAACTGGAAAAACTTCCAGGTCCTTTCGTAGAAAAATTCAGCAGCTGTCATTTCTGTCGCTGAATGTATTTTAGTTAATGATTTTTATGTACTTGTTGTAGATAAGAAGGAATTTTAAGGAAAATTGTAGGTACATAATTTAAAATGTTAGTCTTTCCAGTAAAATTTTTCACCACTAAAATGAATATTGCTAGCCAGGTAAATCCATAATCTGTGACTATTCCTAGTCTTGAAAGGTTATTATCATTTTTTGCTCTAAGCAATGTCAAGAAATGTATTTTGTTCATTAATTGGCAAAGTTGAGAAGTACATGAATGATTAACAACTTACGAATTTTTTGCTGCTCTGAGCAACCTGTTCTAGTTGAAGATGGCCCTACTCATTGCAGGGGTGTTGAATTAGGTTGCCTCTAAAGGTTCCTTCCAAACCAAACTGTTCTGTGACTCTATGAATATTTTCATGGGCTTCCTAGGATGCAGTGTTCAGTCATGTTAGATTTTACAACACACTGGATATAAAATAGTGGACAGCTCCACTTTGAAAAGCACCATTGCATTTCAGGGTAGTATTTGGCAGAGGCAAACAGAGAAGGGAGCTAGGGGCAAAGAAAGATGAAAATAAAGTCATTCAAAGCTTCTGCTTAGGCTGGATGAATATGCAACAAAAGCATGTTGGATGACAATTTCCAGATCACACAGTAAAAGAGTCCACTGCTGTCTATGGTGCTTAATTATTTGTATAATTGATACTTACGTAGGGATAGAACCTTCTTAAACTCCATAGAAACAATAATTACAAATTCCTACTACTGTTAGAAATACAGTATCTGAATTTAGAGGCAGTATGGAAGGATTAGATAAAAGGAGAAAAAGGTGGTTAAGCAATCTGCTTAATATCATTCAACATATCTGTGTCAGAGGTGGTGACAGAAGCATCATCTTGATCTGTTATCAGCTGCATTTTGTCATGGTACTTACATGAAGAATCTTAACTTTTTGGAGTGATTTGAGGGTAACTACTGTCTGTGAGCTATAGATGAAGAAGGTTTCATAGGAAGACTTAAGGTGCTTTTGACAGAAGAACGATGAGCTGATGAAGGATCTGTGGGCTGGGCAGATGGTTTGAAGTGCAAACACTAGCAGTGAAGTTCATCCTACTGTCTGAGGATTATCATGAAGCTGAAAATGTGCATTGTTCCAAGGGACAAGAAAATACATCACACAGCTTTCTGAAAGATTCAGAAATTTGGGCCTTTACTATCATGACGTCTAGATAACCTGTGTAGTGACCCTGAAAGCAAGCAGCCGGTCTAGAATGAATATTTTTAAAACTGTCATGTGGGAGGGAATTTTGTGGCCATGTAATACTTCTTTGTGCATGATAACTCAAGGACTTCTCATTTTAATGTAGGCTGTGTATCTTCTGTTTAGTGGAACTTGTTTATTTTTCAAGACTTAGGAAAATGAAATGTTACTTCTTGAGGTATAATGGTTATAACTGTTCTCAGATATGTATTTCTATTACAAGTCTCAGTTTGCTGAAGAAGCAGGGATGTGGTTTTTTACCATGCATGGCAAGATTGCAACTGTCCTAGTGTTATTCTTGGAAGTCACATTCTGATAGACATGTTTGGTAGCAGTCATGGCTTAACAAAGTTTACTTTCTTCAGCTTTCCACTTTTATACACTGTTCCCTCCACTGGGCTGGCACAAGGTCGCCGTGCACAAGGAACTGCTCACTCTGGAAACACTTGGAAAAAATAAACAAAAAAGTTCCCAAAGTATCGTTACTGTTAAAATTCTCCTATTGTTGAGAAGCCGCAGTCTAAATTTACTGTTTAGAAAATAAATGCAACCTGAATCAGTTATGCCTACATTTTGATTTTAAGAATTCTGGCATACTGTGTTCCACTGTCTTCTTCCCACCTTCTTGCTGGCATCCTTCCTCAGCAAACTCAATAATTTAATCTGAAAGTCAAGGTGGATAATTTTCTAACATGCAAAGCCCTTACGTCCCTGTCACATGTGTGAAGATTATGGCATATGGTTTACTGAAAATGTATTTATTTTTAAATGATTATTGGAGGCTGGATGTAGCTTTGATCTGGAGGAGGATTAAGGGGAGGGTTCAGGTTTGTGTGTAACTGAATATGAGTGGTCAGCGCCCATAATGTTCCCCTGCAGGGGAGAGTGCTGTAAGGAGTGGGTAACTGAAGGTAACTCAGGCTTCCCCTGAGCTTGCTGAGGAATGGAACCTCTCTGCTCTTTTATTGTGTCTTTGCCAAACACTCTCTTGCTTCAGGGCCCATTTTTTTCTTGTTTGCACTATGGAGTGCCTGACCTTAGGCAACCTGGTTTAGTTTATGAAACATCGCTACCTCTTTTTATACTGAATTGTGTCTATCTGCTAATCTCTACAAATCCACGTTTTACATTTGAAAGAACTTACTAAAACATGAGCCAAAAACTCAAGATAGGAACAAGTTTGAGTATTTTTCTTTTGGTGGTTTTACTGTAGCAGAAATGTTCAGTAATGTGGGTGTCTGCATAATGTAACACATCCTATTCCAAATCTTGACTTTTTTGAATTCTTGAAGAAACCCACACTCATTAAATAGCTTTCTGTTATGATAACTTGTAGAGAGAACTGCTGTACTTCAGCCTTCCTGCTGAGTGACTTCTCATTATAAATTATCTCTTTATGGCTCAGAAATGCTGCACTTCCAAACTCCACTCATTAGTGAGACTGGAATAAATTTAATAATAGCTGGCTGTTTGCACCAGAGCCATACTAAGGAAAGACTGTTGTATTTATGTCCCTGATGCTCAAAACATGTTTGCAATGCATTGGACCTGGACAAACCAGGAATTACCAGGGCTAGCTCTGTGTTTTTGCATGTGTAAATATGGCTGAATACATGCAGGCAACATGATTTCTATTTGCACTTCTTCTTCTATTTTGTCTATAAAAAATGAGAAATTTATTTAAAACAAAAGCTTTGATAATGGTACTGAATGTATTTAAGACAAAATAAATTTCTCCCTTTGCTTCTAAAAGAGCATGTAATTTTTCATTTCCTTCAGAGAAGCTGGATTTTTTTACAGGAGACTCATTTGACCACAGATCATTACCTCACAGGAGATATGAAAGATCTTTTTTTGAGCTAAACAAGATAACTGTGCAGGCTTTCAAGTAAGTTTAATGTAATCGCTTAAGGGGTTTCAGCACACCTCTTACGGTACCAATAACTGGCCTCTTTTAAGTACTTCACCACCTGATAGTTAAGAAGTATCTTGGTATTGATTCGCAGGAGATTGCTACTAACTGCCTCATTTCTTCACATTAGCTTAATGGACAGTAATGACATTTTATGTCATGAAGTAAGTTTTGTTATCCATATTCAGCTTCACCATTTTTAATCTCTCTCTATTTGAATTATTAAGGATTTCGTTTTGCAATACAGAGGTCTGTAATTGCTTTACCTTTAACTCTGTTTCAGATGCTAATAATGCAGTTTGTTCTTTTAAAAGGCTATGCTTAAATATCCTTTTAAATACACCTTAAAAGAGTCCCTAGAATAAGGAGAGACAAAAAAATTAACATCAATGTTTTCTATATTGTTTTCTTCATATTTCATGTATAAGGAAACAAAGTAGAGGAAATCCCATTCAAGGTATTCTGTTATTTTTATCAAACATACTTTTGAGGAAATTTTCTATTGAAGCTTTTGCAGTTTTAATTATTGGCTAAATATTCTTATATTTGTGCATTTTTACTCCTGTGATATCTTTGCAACACTCTTCACTATCATTGAGCAGTAATTACTTATGTAGCTGGGACTGTTTGCTGCAAAAAGTTTAATTTGTTTTCTCTATTCATTTTCTGATAGGTATTCGTTCTCATTTCTGTTTAGTGTATTCCATAGGGAATGAATACGAAAAGCTTCCCCAGTAATTAACATAGAAAACACCAAGCTCTCTTTTCTTTAAATTAATCTTTGACCATAACCAATTCTATTAAAAAGCTACCAATATAATGAAAAAGAGGAACAAATGAAGTTGTTTATTAAAATGGTTTCCCAATCTTGCTTCTCAAGATTGTAGTACTTGCTCATAAGGTCTTACAAAGGTTGTTAATTTAATTTCTTTTATGAGGTATTGTTTGTTTGCTTATTTGTGGTGGATTTTTTTGGTTGGTTGGGGGTTTTTTGTTGTTTATTTACTTCAATATATTGTTATTCAAACTTTTAAGCACATATATCCAGAATTTTATTTCTAGAGCTTCATAGCTACTTGGTTAGCTACATAGGAGAGGATACTAAGTTAGCTGAGAAAGGACGCGTGTAGATGTGCTTCAGACTGCTTGTTTTGATTAGGAGTTTGAGAGGACCTCCTGTCAGTGCACCTGGGAACAAAGCTTTTCATCAGTGATGGTGACTTACTATTTGTCAGTGTTCTTTGTGAATTACTTTTTATCTCCTGTTGGTGAGACTTTGAATCTTGAAGGTATGTAGTTCTCACTTTTAAGTCACTTTTGTTAAGGCTTTCGAGACTGTTAGTCATTGCTGTGTTGCCTTGAGCTTCTCCAGTTCTTTGTGCTTCCCATTTTTTTGAGCTGTGATCCTAGTGGATCATAGAAAAAAGGAGTAATTAAACAGAGATTGCATCCAGACTGCAGGAGATGTCATTCAGGCTGCTATTTATAATAAGCACTGCATCTGAAATAAATCCCCAGTAATGGCTGATAAGTTTGAAATTTGTTCCTGGTCCTAAAGGGTACTGACTTCAAACATAATACTTACCTTCTTGGGAGTGTCTTTTGGTGATCCTACTGCACCTTCTCCTAGATAAACATATTTTGTGGGTGTAGAATGAAGGTGAGATTTTTTTTTTAAATAACGTTTTATTTACAACATAGCCTGTACGAAGTTTGTCACACAGGTTCTGAGTCACTTAACAGTCTTTTTCTTATCTTGTTAAACTGCTAGATCTGAAAGTAAAATAACTGCCCAAAAATCAGCTTTAAATAGTTTTTTAAAGGAAATAAGTGTCTACTTGTATGATCTTAAATGAATCATCCTTGATAGTGTAAAATACCTTCTGAATTGATAAGCAGGTTCTGTGTTTTGCGTGGACTTTCAATACTATTTGTGTTTCTCTAGGTTTTTAAGCTTTACTAGAAAAAATACAATTAAACGTTCAAAATTTTAATGCATTTTCTTTGTTATGAGTATACTTTCAATACTACTTTGCTGCTTGGTTCTTTTGACATGTTTTAAAAGTATAAATAAATTAAACACCTTGATTTTTTTCAGTAGGCAGAGAAAAACAAAAAAACCCATATAGGGTGCTGCTTGTTGTCCATGATCCACTATAAAGTCCTATTATCCACTGTAGCAACTGACTGCTGTAGCTTGATGGGCTACAGCTGATAGACTTCTATTACACCTAGAGAGGTTGTTCTGTCAAACCTAGAGCCAACTTGCTATTTATCCCATGTGCAGAAATTGCTTATTGATGACTTTCTTCTACTGGGTTGGTAAAGTTGCTTAGTCATTGCCAGAGGCTTAATCTGGGATTTAATGGCATTTTTGCTCATAAAATCCATTGGTCAGTATGTGTCTATTTACATTCTAACAGTGTGTGTTTTTCTCCCACTGCATATTAAACCAGTCCATAGGCTGTGATTTGCCTTTATTGCCCTCTTATTAGTGTAGGAAACATGAAATGTGCCATTGCAGTTTTTGAGAGGTTTGCAGTCTCTGCTCTTAGGAGCCATTTAATACATTGTTTCATTTTTTCTTAACCATGGCTGTACATTGTATAGAAGAGGAGAAGAATGTGAAGAAAAAAGCTCCTTATCTATCCATTCAAATAAGCAGGGCTTTAGTAAATTGCATTGTCCGGTCAGATTTACTTAATGTGAGTTAGGAGATATAAATTATGTCGTGAGCCTTAGCTGTGGGTACTCATTTTCATGTGTATTTGTTACTCAGGAGGACAGGCCAGCTATACAGTAGTTGCAGCCATTGCATTCCCAGTGAGACTGGAGCAATGCTTCCTTTCTCCTTGGGGCTCTGCAGGCCTGCTGATCAATTTGCTCAGATGTAGTGCTGAGCTGTCCTGCCCACCCCAGCTGTGCCACTCATCTCTGAGACTGTCCTGCTTCCTTGTAGTCCGTGTGGCAGTGGCAGAAGCAAACTGGTTCCATTTTAAACAGCTGGAATCTTCCTCTGGTTCTCTTTGAACTTAAACAAATTACTCTGTCACATTGCTCTATTCAGTTCTGTCTTTTATTTCTGAAAGATCTGTGTTCGAACCAGACCCTTTTAGGATTTACTAGTATTGAGGAGAGTGGAAGGATTACTTCACTTGTCTTAGAGGATGTGCTTCAATTTGTAGTCTCAGTAGTGTTTGCCTTTCTAGCAGTGGTTTAAAAGAGTTGCTTGTGATATGTGATAATCCCTCATCCTTCTCTGAAGATGAGCCAACTACTTGTTCCACTTCTTGTACTTGTGTAGCTTTAAGCAATCAGTGTTACCCCTGCCTTTTATACAGGTAAAATTTTTTGAACATTTCTCTGTTATTTCAAAATCAGTTTTAGTTCCAGTTCTGCCTTACAACATACTTAGATATTCTGTGAACTCTCAGTGTTTTGTCTAGCATGGAAAGTGCAGCACGCATCCTTCACGGCAAAACATCTGATTAAGACAGTACTTGTTAAATGAAGTGCAGGTATGACAACCACCTCTCTAACCGTGCAGTGGTAACAATAGTGCTGGGCAGCATCCCTGAGGAGTCTGGCCAGAAGTCCAGAAGTGTCTTTTGGTTCCAATGGGTTTCTAATCTCCTGTGTAAAGTTCTTTCTGCTGCAGATAGGTGAATTCTGGGTAAATATCCATAGCATCACCATGGTCAGACAGCTTTTAGCTGTGTGGACTTAAGAGAAAGCCTCTCCTTGTGCTGATCGTGCAAACAGATTTATCAAGCTACTGTATTGTCATACTGAAATCAGCTGGATAGAAACTTTCTAACACAGTTTTGAGTATTACAAAGCAGGCATTGTTTATTGCAGTGCTGGGCACTTGGAGGATTCTTTCACTGATTGAGTGCCCCCAGTACTGGGTAAACATAATTCTTATCATACACACTGATTACATATTCATTAGCTATCCCCACTTACTTGAGATACATGTATTACATTATTTTACATAGTCACAGCCCTTATCAGAAGTCCTTTTATGGTTCTTCGGGGTCTTTGGTGGTCTTTACTTTTCAGTGTTCTTTTCAGGTAGCTGTTCCTTGACCCCCATTTTTGAGCAAGTGTGATATTGTTGTTTTGCATAACTTTTGCTTTGTCAGCCTTGCAGAGCTGAGCTGGCATCTTGCTTGTGTTTTGCTTGACTTCTGTTTGCCTAAGTTACATCTTATATCTACTTCTCCAAGGCTGTGCTGTTCTGTTCTCCTGTCCTTATCAAGTCCTTCTGCTCTTGTACTATCTCCAGTCATTCACACAGTTTCTGATCTTAACGCAGTCTGTCTTTTCCCTGTAGTCCTTTTAACTGTTTTTCAGTGGAGAGGTTAGAGTCTTTGTGGTTTTGGATTTTTTTTTTTTGTTTTGGTAATTGAAGATTCATATTAAGGAATGAAGGATTTTAGAGTAAGACTTTGGCATTTTAAAATGCCAGTATTTATAACTCAAATTAATGTAAGGCAAGTCATAGCAATAAAGTTTAGCTTGTGCTACAGCCTAATTACAATCAAAGTATGTGCAGATAATCTTCAGCTGTTTTGTGAATTCACTGATGTCCGTGTTGGAGAAGAGTTGTGTGGGGTGTAACAGTAGAAGTAAATGTCATTAAATATGCACAGTTGGTCCCAATATTGGACAAGCTGTAGTCAGAGTTCCACCTCTAAGGAAGAAGAGACCTTCAGGCCAGTTGTTGCATCACCAGTGAAAATGAGCAAACATGTTTTAGTGGGTCATGTGAGCAGGAACAAACTGGACAGGTGATCAAGCAGCATTAAATGCCCCTTCCATCTCAGTACTGTGACCCAGCAGGGGTGGTAGCAAATAGCTTCATTCCTGGTGAGAATATGTTTTGAATTCTAGTTTGGCTCCAACTTGGCTGAGCTGTTATCCAGGAACCTCTGTGTACTGTGGGAAGAAGATATTGTCGGTCTAATGATCTGGAAGCATTTTACTCCTTTTGGAAGTCCCAGTTTTGAAGCCAACATATTTTTAAGGAGATTTAATTTGGAAAAGAAACTCCTGTGAGTAATGCCTGATGACACATCTTCTTTCATCTCTGAATTTACCGAGTTCTAAAAATAACATTTTGTCTGTGATGATTTTGATACCTGGACTGTCTTGATCATGTGCCATATTTAATGGTGCTTTGTGAAATGGACAAGGTGAGGTTAAAAGAACAGCATCTTTTGAAAATGCTTTGAATACCACTTAGGTGATGACTGAGCTCTGGCAGTGGCTACCCAATTAAGAAATCTGCTTAAGTGCCTTATTTAAGGGCAGTATAATGAAGTGAGGGATTAGGATTTAATGGAAGGGAAATGTGCAGTCTGGGTGGGTCATGCAGATGGATTTTGATAGGGCGATGAAAAAGGTTTCTATAGTCACAAAGACTAAAATTGCAGTGATGGTACTTGGCTGTTAGCAAGCAGTAAAGATGTTAAATCTCGTCTAAATCAGTACTCATTTTTTTCCTCAGATGAAAATGACTACTTAGGAAAGGTTAGAGGATTTATGGGGGTGTCAAAACATATGGCAGATGGGCTGGATTAGGATTTGTGAGTATAGTAGTCCAAATCCTTTCTGCCAAGCATTACAGAGGATCTCTTCTGCTGCTGGACGGCACTGAATGTACACAATCAGATCAGAGGAGCACAGGCTGTCAGGAGGCTCAGAGGAAGAGTTACTAGTGAAAGTGCATGTCTGAGCAGAGTTCATTTTGAAAGCACTTCCTTTGCAGGCAGAAGTCTACTGGGAAACTGGCTATATTATTTAATTTTAATAAATTGCTGGAATGATTTTCTTCCAAAGCCTGAAAGAAAGTAAAGCCAAAATTTGTGCTAAATTTTCTCATTATCTGTGACTATATTAGCACAGAGGGATAAAAGCTATGTGGAAGTTGTGAATGTTGAGAGAGGGAAAAAAGAGGAATGAGTTTGTCTTTCCCTTCTAGGCCAATCCTATCTGTGAGATTCGAAAATTAAAAGAAAAAGAAAGGAAAAATCATCCTACTTCAAATTATTGTGACAGGCATTTAAGTGTTGGCTCTAGACTGAGCCTTGTCTGAAATCTGAAAATTCACAATGGCATGTCGATGTTACACAGGTTATTGCTAACTGTAGTTAACATTTAGTTAATTTAAAAAAGTTGTAAAGCTACTGGCTATTGAAAAGATCCATGTCTGAAATCTGGGCAAGAATGCAAACCATTTGTGTCTGAGGCAGCAACAGGAAATTTGCACTTCACTCCTGTGGTCACTTAGCTGAGCTTAAGGATCTACCAGAGCTCCATCTGCAGTTGACTAGTGCCTTACAGCATGATAAATTGATACGCTGGGCTGGTAAACCTGCTCAGATATCTCTGAGCTCCATGAGTGAATGCTTACATATTTCATTTGAAAGTCATGTAAAATGCTTTAAAAATAGTAAAAAAAGTTTTGTTACAGCATGAAACTCAAAACTGTTTATGGATAATCTATGTTCTTTGTAGAACCAACAAGTGTGAGGATCCCGATATTACAGACCATAAATGTAAATCTTAAAAGAGAGGCTGCAAATAGTTACTTGAGCAGTGAAGATTTATTAACTCTGAGCTACAGATTGTTAACATTTCTAGGGATAGGAGCAAGAGGCAAACTTCTGATTGTTATTATTTGTTATTATATGTTATTAACATATGAGGAAGACCTGACAATTTTTAGAAGGTTTCACTATCATCCATGAGGAATAGCAAATCAGCTCTTGCATGGTTTTATCAGAGAACTTTGTAATGTGAAATTTCTCGGCATTAAATTAAAAAGTGCAATGGTTAGGACTTCAGAAAAGTGAGATTTTCTTCCAGTTGGTAAATAAGTATTGACAAAGTAACAAAGCAGTCAAATCAGTCCATGAAAGCTCACTTTTCATCTGTTAATCAAGTTTCACTTCCTTAGTATTTGGGATATCTTAATCTTTCAAGTGGTATGTAGCCTTCCAGAAAAGACTATTTCTAACTCAAACAAAAAAGAACATCTTTCATTTCCCAGCTTCTTTCTGTCTAAGCAGCCTCCTCATGAGAGATTCATAAGAAGGATGTATAAAAGAACAAATAGGTCAAATTTAACATTTGAGAGTTGTTTATATGTGTGTTTGAAGGAAATGAGTTGGAAAATAATTGAGCCAGAAGGGTGGGCAGAAAAAAATTCATCTTGAAAAATATGACGAGAATTAAAGGATGAGTTGAACCAAGGACATGAGGTTTTACTATGAGGGCATACATGCAAGTCCATGAAATCTAAATAAACTTTTTATTCCAAATAGAAACTTAGTTGGGAGTTTCAGTGATAACCAGTTTACACAGCTTTACGTTAAAAGCATTTAAATAGTTTTGGCAGGCATGGATGAAGCCATATGTGAAGTGAGTTGTGAAGTATTATCCAGCTTACAAATAAAAGTAAGTTGTTCTAATAGGCTTTCTAGGGATGTAATTGTCATGAAGCGTAGATGAGGGTTTCGATTTATATGTTACCAAAAAATTGTGGATTATTCAGGATGTAAAGAAGCTAGTAAAAAAAAACTGGTATTAATATGGTAAATTAAATCTGGACCCAGGCTTTATTTATAAAAGGTGCCAGTGTTTTTTAGATGTTTATGATCCAAATGCATAAATGTTTTTATTATAAATTTATTTGTTCCCTACTAATGCCTCCATTAAACTCCATATTGTATCAAAACTGAATGAATGAATCTAGCTGATGTTTAGTATTTTAAACTTCACAAAGAGGAACTCTATAGAAATGTGAAAAGGAATAAATTTCTTCATGATAAATTATAAGGTAAACCATAAATTATCATTACTAGATTGTGTCTTCTTAGTAGAACATCAATAAACTGATGATAGAAAACAATTAAGAATTGACCTAAAATGGAGCAACACAATCATCTCTAATTCATGATATCAAGGGTTGATCTTGCCCACAAAGGAGAAAAATTAGCTGTTTTGTAGAAATAAGATAAAACATTCTACTGTGGGGTTCTGCTTTTGAATAACTAAATAAACATTGAATAATCATAATATGTAGTGTGAGATGGAAAAAACTGACTTAATAAAATGAAAAATGATTGGCAAATAATTCTTTCTAATAATGGGGAAAAATTATCAAAGCACTTACACTGTACTTGGAACTATTTGGCAAATAGGTTTTCTTTTTTTTCTTAAAAAAGGCATCTGAGGTATTGAAATATAAAAATACACATATTTTAGCTTCTTCATAGAGAAAGAGTAATGTAAACCAGCTTTCATTTAGGGTGCCCATGTAATTGAGAGCAGAACTTACCTAAGAAGCAGCTCCTGCTGGAAAATGTTCAGTTATTCCATGAGTAATTGGAGATTCTTCAAGTTGCTAGCATGATGATATTGGTAGGTGGAGTCAGCTGCCTGCTTCCTGTAGTGTTATTTAGATGCATATGAAAATGTGAAAGGTTTGGAGCACTTACTATGGTGTGCTTGAAGAAAACCCCCCAATGTATTGTTTGGCTCCGAGATCACAGAATCACTGATTGTTAGGGTTGGAAGGGACGTCTGGAGATCATCCAGTTCAAATCCCCCTGCCAAGGCAGGGTTACCTAGAGCAGGCTCCACAGGATCAAATCCGGGTGGGTTTTGCATGTCTTCAGAGAACGAGAATCCACAACATCCCTGGGCAGCCTTTTCCAGTGCTCTGCCACTCTCAATGTAAAGAAGCCCTTCCTCATACTGAGGTGAAACCTTCTGTGTTTTATGCAAAATGAGGTAGGACTTTCAGTAGTAGGTAGATCTGAAGGCTCAAAGTGATCACTGTTAATAGGGAGGAGCTAGGAGACCTTAATATAGCATGTGTGTCTGTTTTCCTCTCTTGCTTTCTTGGAAATTTTAATCAGTTCTCTGGTGAAATGCCTCAGGAGAGACTTTGATTAAGGAATATGGAACTGGAACATCCTTTCAACTTTAAATATGGCTAAGGCAAACTGGTGTTTTGGTCATAGCCAGAAACAGTGAAAGGATTTGGGAGGTTATGTAGGGACTAATGTAAGATTCCATAAATTCCTCTAAAATAAAGGTTTCCAAAGCATTACTCAATTACATCTTAAGCGAAGCCTGACAGCCCTAAAGTGTCTGAAGGCTTGACTCTGATACATACTTGATAGAGCTTAAATGAAAGAGCCAGAGCTCCTTTAGTCTGTAGTCGACAATGTACCTCAAAGTGGCGTGATCCAAATGTCAGAGACCAAGATCTGTTGTGTTTGTTTCCATTACTGAAAAAAAGATCTATCAGATATTTTCTTGGTTCTTTTTTGTGTATAATTTTCACAGCTAAATCAATGTTGATTTAATGCTATTTTTTTCTTTTCAGAGACAGAATTTGACCCTCTTCTTCAGCATTGGTTTATTGACCTCCTGGGGAACTGCACTGCTGGGTGTTCGCTTATACTGGATGGGCAACAAGCCCCCAAGTTTTTCTAATTCTGACAATCCAGCAGCTGACTCAGACAGTTTTCTCACACGTACCCTGACCTTCTTTTACTTGCCGACAAAGAACCTCTGGCTGTTGCTCTGCCCAGATACCCTCAGCTTTGACTGGTCTATGGATGCTGTGCCTCTTCTAAAAGCAGTCAGCGACTGGAGGAATCTACACACTGTGGCCTTCTATGCGGGACTCCTCCTCCTTGCCTACTTTAGCTTGAAGGGCTCCAGCAATGAGAGAGAATGCAATGGGAAAACTGTAATGAATGGCAAGCAAAATGCTAATGGGCATAGCTGCCACCCAGAGATGGAGTACAAGACACTGGAGGTGAAGTCAAGCTTTGCATCAAAAGAAGAGAATGGCCTAAAAAAGCATGAAATTCAGAAACTGCAGCTTCCTTCAACCGAGAACATTGTCATTCTGTCTCTCTCTTTGTTAATAGTGCCCTTCGTTCCTGCCACAAACCTATTTTTCTATGTTGGCTTTGTAATAGCAGAGCGTGTGCTGTATGTTCCTAGTATGGGCTTCTGCCTGCTGGTTACAGTAGGTGTCAGGGCCCTTTATGTCAAAGCCCAAAAGCGCTTTCTGAAGAACTTGGTTTTTTGTTCCACTGCTGCATTGATTGTTTTGTATGGACTCAAGACTGTTGTCAGGAATGGGGACTGGCAGAATGAGGAGATGCTGTATAGGTCAGGGATAAAAGTAAACCCTGCTAAAGGTAATTTTTGCTCTTTATGGTGAATGCTTTACTTATTTCAGTCTGTCTTTGCCTTTGAATTGTCTGATTTTATCAGCTACATCTAAAGAGGATACTTTAAGAAATGTCATTTCAAGTTGCAGTGGTATGTGCATTAGTAAAAAATGGGGAAAAGCAGGAATGTGTTTTGATTAGGTGTTACAGGTTTGGCATTAACATGGAGAAAGGGAGACCCTAAGGTAAGGACATAATTTCTTTTTCAGTTGTTTTAGTTCTATATTTTGAAATTAAACAAATTTGAATTATTAGTATTATAGAGCCCACCCTGGTGTTCTTCCATTTGGAATCTGGTATCTATCACGCTAGTGAAGATTTTTCATACGTTCACCAAATGTTCTGTTTTCTATGACTAGAAAATATGAGAAATAGTAAACGACAGCTTCAGGGAAGTGCTGTTCCTTTATTTCATCTGATGCAAATAACGTCAATACTACATAATAAAAATGAGGAAATGAGGTCATATAATTCAGCCTAGGATATGACTGTAGTTCCCTCCGCATACAAGTACTGTAAGGAGTTATTGTCAAATTCTTATACCTTCCTGTTCACGTAAATATCAGCTAACATTATAACATTGCTCAACCACGTCTCAAAGGTTACGTTAATGCTGTAATGAGATGTGACCACAGCTAGTGTAAACACATCAAAACAGGCAGTAAACTTGCTAATTTAGGTATCAGTAGAAATGTTTAGCTCTGGCTCTGTGGTTTTGAGCATATATGGCAGATCCAGCTGGGATCCTGAACTCCATGCTGCCTGGCTGTACTGCTCTTGGCACACATGCAAGTTTATATGAGAATGGTCAAAATATCACCTGTGAGTGAGTCAATGTAGACATTGACTAAGCCTTCCTTATTCACAGTTCATCAGAAGTGAGAAGCGATCACTTAATTGCTTTGCCTGTCTTTGAAAGAAAAATTTGACAGCACTTGAATGCTCGAGTTTTTTCAGTCCTCTACTCAGAAACCCGTTATATGATGCAAAGTCATCTGCTGATAGAGATGTGCTTTTTGTTTAGACAGTTATATCATGCCGTAGTCTAAAAGCTGTGATAGTAAGAGGCAAATGCAGGTGGTTACTGTGAACTGGTAGGAAGAGAAAAAGTAGATTTGGCAGCTAAAACGCCTTGCAAAGCAGCATTTTAGTAGTTTGTCAGTCCGATTCTGTAACTCTTCTTCATATACTTTCTCACCCTAGGAAAATTATTAATCTTGTTGCTGCAGTAAGTGACTTTTGTTGATTGTGAGCAAGCACATCCCATTTGTTTTACTTTTTTTTCAAAACTAGCCCAGGAGAGCAAAAAATGAAGTAACTGAACAGTGAGCCAGCACACCAGAGTGATTATATGAAGCTCTGAGGCTTACAAGTTTAGTGACAATCTAAACCTTGTGTTAAAACACTGTCATTCCTTGAAAAGAAAAGTGTATATGCACTTGATTAGTTAACGCATGTTCTATTTTTGTCCTTGGTGGAGATCCCCAGACATTAATAGTTGTCTGCTTGCAATGAGCCAGATTTTGCGATTAAAAAAAACCCCACGCTGGTTTTTGCCCAATAGTAGGATTGGCTGCAGCATTGTCTGGAAGTTAGACTACTGGGTATTACACTCCCAGGAGACAAGATGAGCTATTTTCATCATACGCATCTCAGTATGCACAGACTCATGTGTATGTGATCGTCTGGTTTCTTGCCGTATAAGCTGACATTAAGTGTCTTGTAAGCTGTGTAAAAGCAAAGACAGTATGTCAATGCGATTATATAGACATGACTGAGCTGACTTTAAATCTGCTTAAAATATCCTGTTAAACTTCTGCTGAATATTTACTAGCCCACACACATTGTAACAAGGCTGAATATAAGAAATCCCTAGCTAATGTGACCTGTCACCCAACTCTATTCATTATTGTGAATATTTCTAAAACTATCCCTGGCTTTGACTATGCCAGTTTTATTTTCTATTTCTCATACAATCTAGTCTGACTGGACTAGACTGGCTGCCAATCCTGCCAAAGCATTAGGAGATCAACAATTCAAACTACTCTTCAGTAATTAAATGAGGTTGATGTAGAAAAAACAATTTATTTTTGTTTGCCTCTTTGTTTTTCGTTTATGAATGGTAGTGATAGATAGGCTATTCAGAGAGTGAAACAATGGGCTGCTCAATCAAAGAGTAGAGTAGATTAGTGTTTTCCTTATTTTTAGGCTACTAAGAAGAGGCTGCCACTCCTCATTTCTCTGCTTCCCTCAACTCGTAGCAAGTTTCTCCTCAATAGTATTTTCTTACTTCTGAAAATTTTGGAGTTGGCAGGATCATTTTCCCTGATAGTTCTACTTTTTCTCTCATCTCCTGCAAAGAGCTTCGTCTGAACAAGAGCTGCTTCTGTCCTAATCTAAAGAGCAGTGAGGTATACCTTGAAAAACTCCGTGTGGGAATCGATAAAGTAGAAATCTGTGAAGACCAGCTCTGCTAAAGCAAAAAGATGAGTGTTTTGTTCCAGATCCATCTGTATTCTGGACTAGCAGGATGGGAGCCACTGATGGCTCAATGCTGTGCAACATTGAGCTGATGTGCTGTACTCATAAGGGCATTTGCCAGGCAAGCTTTTAACATGGGTGCATTTGAGTACTAATGTGGCTGAACTGCTTTGGAAATGGAGTTGTCTCACGTAGTGATGGTTTATAATCAGGTCCTTTGTGTTGTACTATGTGTAAAATGATAATCTCATCTGCTGCTGTGGGACTTTCAGGCAAACATATTCAGCAGCTTCTCCATGTTCAATCCTCATTGAAGAAATAGATGATAATCACCTCACCAGTACTTTCTTCTGGTCCCTTCAGGGGTACCTTGCAGGCAGTGCAGGCAGAGTAGTGTTCTGGCTCAGGTGAGAACGCCTCTCCCCCTGCAGCCTTTCTGCAGTTTACATTTCTTCAGGCTCTTTTTGTCAATCAATGACTATGTGGAAAAATACTCAAAAGCATGGGGTATGGATTATCTCTTAAAAACCCCCCAAAGTGCACCATGGGAGAGTCAAGTGAGAAGAAGGTGATGAAGCTGCCTCCAAATTGCCGTGTATGTGTCAGCTTTCCAGGGTGCCTCACTGTGTGGCAGGCAGCTGCCATCTCTTGGCTGAGAGAGTCCTTGTGAGGACTTGGGATGCCTTAGCTGCATCTTTACCAGTCTTGTTCTGCTATTTTGGTGATGACTAGTATTTCAAATAACTTTAAAGTGATCCAAGCAGTACCTCGTTACAGTTTGTCAGCACCTGAGGGAGAAATATGCAAGACTGACTAATTCAGTTTATGAATTCTGAAGTGGGTGTATACATATTTTGACCGTAGGGAAGGAAAGACACAAGTGATTCTCTGTTCTGACTTCAACTTAATGAGCAGCCCAACTTACACGAAACCATTCTCGTTATCAGAACGTTCTTGTATAGTGAAGGAAGCCTCCCAAAATGTAAAAACAAACAAAAAAGTTAAAAGTGGGTGGTAGCTGTCACGTCTTTTTCAGTTAGACAGAGGGTCATTCTGTAGTGATGATTACCTTGTGTTTAATATAAAATTGCAATGACACACAAAATAATTGTGCTTATTATGCCTCATTAACTCTATTTTTCCCTGTAGTACTAAAAATAAGCCTCAAAAAGTGTAATCTTTTTCTTCTGGGCCATTTCATACCTTGCAGTCCACATCTGAACATCAAAGTTCATTATAATATATTTGATGTACCCTGTACAGACATTAATTAAAGAAGTAGAAAATAGGGAAGCTTAAACTGCTAGACTGTCACAGAGGTATTAGTTCCTTGGTCATATTTACTGATGAAATTTTAGTCTCCTGGTGCCGTGACATTTGTAAGCAAGCTTTGAGGATCCTTCCAGGAAATAGTTGACCTGTTACACAAAGTGGATGTTTAACTAAAAATTTTAATTAATAGTTCAGTGAGGATAAACAGTTTCTATTCTTTGTACTAAGCTAGGTGGAAAAACCATATTTCCCTCAAACGAAAAAGATGCAATAAAACATTATTTTCCTTTTTTTTTTGTATCACTACTGATGACTGAAGACCAAAGGCGTGGAAATATTTTAAGGTACAGCATTCTTCAAATATGCTTATTATTAAGAGCTTACATTATCTGACAAGATCTCTTGTAATACCTTTAGAACTTTGAATAGCTATTGCTCTGACACACAGTTTGTTGTTCACTACACATTTTTTATACTTCCTAAATAGAGCAGTATGTGTCCTAATAAATACCACATTGGGTGTTTAAAAATGGTTTGAGCATTTGGGATTTCATTTAAGTATTTTGGTGTGTATATTCAGTTTTTTTTATTTGTAGCTTGTCAGTGAAACGTCAACTCATCTTTGGCCTAACAGCCCAAAATACTACTCTGCACAATAGTTATTTCTTTTTCCTTTGGTTCATTTAATTTTAATAATAATAAAATGGTAACAGTGTGATTAATGTAATTAATTGCACTGAATAGAAAATGTGGGTTTGGGAAAAAAAGGCTTAAGAGAGAAAATTATTTCAGTGCACAGATTCCTATATAAAACATCAGATTTTAAACATATAAAACCCGCTAATAAGTGCAATTAAAAGTTTTGCATATTATCACTGTTAAGAAATACCAGTCATATGAGCATACCATCTGTAGGTAGGTATTCATGAGTTAGTTTTAATTTTGCTAATGAACTCTTCTTTAGTCTTTGAACAAACCACTTTAATATCAATTTTTCCCTCTGGAATGGAACTCATATTACCTATTATCATAAGATATTATATATATATTTTTTTTAAATTGTGATGATTCATGGTTGTTTTAAAACCTCTCTGTATTTATGGCAGTATAATATCCCTTCTAAGCCAGCTGATAAATATATATCAGGATATGTAGTCATTATGGTGATTCTTGGCCTACTTTTTAGTTAATGTTTTTAGAAATTGTCAGAGAAATGTAATAACAAGTAATTATTGGTTTTCTCAATATCTTTGCCAGAACTTTCTGATACTTAGTCTTTTTTGACTAAATGTTGCATGAATATTTTCCTTGACATCTATTATTATTTTCAGCTTTAGCTACTTTTCTAAGAAGAAATTACTTTAAGGTATAGCTTCTGTCAATGGTGTAAAATGTTTCCAACCACCAGTAAGAATCTTTGTAACAGCTACTGTATGGAAAATGCAATGATCTTATTTAGGTAAAAAAATCGTAGGCTGGAATTACAAATTAAAAGTATCATTTATAATATATAATTTTATATGGCTATATAAGTCTGTTTTTTATGAGTTATGCAGGATATACCATGATAAATTTGGTGTCTCTGTTCTTAACAAAAATGTCAGAATTTGAAGGATAAATGTTCCACAGGATTCTTCAAAGTTCTTAAAATAAGTTGGAAATACTTTTTGTATCTGCCACAGTTAACAGCCTGTCATGCTAATACTTCTCCTCAAATTAATGTCCCCACCCAGACTCTCCCAAACGCTCTCTCCCATAACTGGAGTGAGAGAGATCTTTCCTTACTCCTGTCCCTGGCAAGTGAGGGGAGATGGTATCAAATAACCTTAGGGTCTGGCCATTCCTGGTGGGGTGGCTGGGACTACAGGCCCTTGCCTGGCTCCTGTAAAAAAATTAACTCTATCCTGGCTGGAGCTAGAAGACAGCTTTAAAAGAGTTAGCTAAGGTGAACCACATGGAATTGTTTGAAAGTTAAATAAGAAGCCTACTCCATGAAAATGATGTGGGGCTCTCTAAATGCATAGTAGTGCTGCTCTGGATGATTAAACAGTGTAGAAGGAATGGTCATTAGTAAGTTGTTTGGGAAACAGCCATAGTTGTTTAAGGCATTTGAGCATGCCACAGGCAGCCCAGGCTCAGCAAAACAGTCTGGTTATTCCAAATATGTTGGAGAGCTGAAGGAAAGTGGTTTACAGTTCAGTTCAGACTCTGAATTTGTTCTGCAGTGCCAGTGTTCTCTCTCTCAGTTCTTTAGTAGTGCTGTAATTTCCTCTGAAACCCAAGGCAGTGTGGGATGTGCTTCTTCAGCAGGATACGAGAAAGCCTGATATTCTTCCTATATATATATATATATATGTAGAGGTCTGGAAACAAGGATTATTATATTTTTTCCTCTTAGAGTGTAGTACAATAGCATCTCTAATCTGTGAATCTTAAGTTGCAGGGGGATAGGAAGAGAAACTATTATTAACTAATAGTTAGGCTTTTTTAAAGAAACAAACACGAGACATTGAGACATGAACCCATCAGACTGTTACATCTTCTCCTGCCTTCCCTGAGGTGCTCTGCAAAATCATTCAGCAAACTCATCTGGGCTAAAAACTACAGTGTAGGAAAAAAAAACCCAACCAAACAACCAAACATCCCTGGTCAAGGAGGACTCAGCTTTGGCACGATCAATTTTTGTAGCATATCAAGCAGAATGGCATATGTTGTGGGGTTTTTTTTGCCAGAAAATGATATATTTTATTTTCCAGTTTGATTAAAGACAGACCTTTGGTCCGTATTAGTGTGTTCTGTGGAATTAGCCTGAGGTTTTTTTCCAGAGGGAATGAGTTACGTTTAATTAGAGGAAAATGAGATTATCTGGATTGGTTCTCAAGCCGAGCACGTTTGTTTAAGTGCATTAAATAATCATCCAATTATTTCATTATTTTGCCTTTTTTCTAAATGTTACAACTTGGAAAACTTTCTCTTTATGTAAAATTTTTGCCATGAATTACATGTCTTCATTTTCCTGTCTGTAATGGATTTTGTATCTGTACATGTTCAGGTCCTCTTACATAAATCTGGTAGAGAAACTAATGTTTAATATGGACAGGGCAGTAATCTGAATGTATGCTTTTTTATACTACTTGTGGTAGGGTAAAATCCCAGTGTAGATAGATAAATACAGGTATTCTAAGATTTCAAGTACCCGTCCTTTGTAACAGGGGGTTTATTACTTAAACTGAACTGTCATCATTGCCAATCCTCATGCATCTGTAAAGTAAATGATGGCTGATGCAATTACAGTATGCACAAGAGGCTTGCATATAGTTTTGTTTTAAGTTGCAGAAAAGATCATGAAATAGAATGACTGAATTCTCAATGCCATGTCCTTCTCTTTCCTTGAATGCTATAGCATACTGAACTTTTTCTGGAGGTCTTAAAATACAGAAGGTACTTTGAATGTGGACTCTTAAAGATGATAGTTAATAGTTGTAGTGTCTTTAATTAGTTTCCCTACTCATAAATGAAAGAGGTAATTTTATAACCTACCTTCCTTCCTGCCGCCTTTATTTTCATACCAATGTGTAAATGTCTTGGCTGGCAAAGCTTCACAGGCTCTTGTCTTGCCTTTCTAAGTGATTTAAAGCAAAACAAACAAAACCAGACAACTTGAAGTGTTATGAAAAGCCTGCTACCTGGAGATGAACTAATTTGCCTTTTCCAAGTCTGACATATGTCATTTGAGCACATCTGAATATTCTCTTGGTTTGACAAACCCAAATGCTGATTTTCTTCTCCCCATGGCTCCTCTGGGATGTTTCCAGGACACTGTGCTTGCTGTTCTCCTTTTCTGGAAAGATGCCAACAATGGTCTATATACTCTTAGCTTTGAGGACCACAGCTGACATTTCAGTGCACCCTGCCATTGCTGCAGGAGGCTGGCTTGCAGTTCTTCGCTTGAGACATAAGTGATAATTTTGAATGTATCATAGGTAATTTTTTGGAAGCCTCCTGTTAAGAAGGTTACATAATTTGACAAATTTAGTATTTGGTCGCCTCCTTGCCTGAGTCAGTATGAGGCTCTGAAGAGCTCCTCAGTGTTCATCCTGAGATAATTGGGGTGCTCACAAATACCCTCTTGTTCCACTTGGGTTTTTCTGCTCCTTTGTCCTCCTTTCATTTGCTTGCATGATTAAATCCATTGCCTCTACAAAATACAGCTCCTTATATCATGAGAGTTTCAGATCAGTACTGTTCACAGCTCTGTTCCTGACCATTGTGAGGTTTCATGGAATGGGAACTCCATGGCAGTAATGTCTTACGGTGTTCACACACTTGTAATGCGCACATAGCTAACAAAGCTGTGCAAAGGTGTGATTGGGCTCTGCTGTGAACAGAACAGTGAGTAGATTAGGTGTTAAAGGTACTGTGGTCATCCTTTTCTCATTTTGTTTTCCTGACTTGAATCTCGTTAGTTGTCTGATTGATACCATACTCTTCACAAAAATCCTTTTAGCATGAGGGAGGCTGTGGCAGAACCTAATTGGCTGTAGGGGGGTAGGTAATGGTGAAGGCAAAGAACACTGCCAGCTGCTCAGTCTCATCTCTCATGTTCATTGAGTTGCCAGAGTCACTCTGCTATCCTTTGAGGAGGAAGAGTTAGTTTTCTGTAGCACAGAGGGTGAAGGGGGTGTATCGACAGTAGAACAGCATTGTGCATTCGAACCCCTTTGCATCAGGGTTTCAGAACTGAGAAACAAAACCGAAACGCTGCCTGCCAAAAGTGAGTTGGTTAGTACCCATGCTGACATGCCGTTGGATCGCTTTCAAAGCACTGCATAGTTTTCAATTCTGTTTTTCTCTCACCTGCTGTCATTACAAAAGCTCTGCCATCGATCAACAAATGAACTGTTGAACAAATGATATAAATAACAACTTTAATAAAAGGAGAAGAATATGTAAAAGAGGTGATAGATCTCTAACACAGTCTGTCTCAACGTTACCACATATCCACTTCTACAAAAAAAAAAAAATCAATGTGCAAGGTAGATTAAACTCATAAATTATGGTTATGTAGAAACCATTTATCCCTTTAAGAAACAAGAAACAGGGCAGTTTTGTGGCTGAGTTAGCGAAAGGAGGTAACTTGATCAAAATGTTCTATTAACAAGTGAATTTTTTTAGAGGAAAATTATTGCAAATTATATGCATGAATTTATTACAATTTTGAAAAAAAACCCATTATTTCTTTGAAATAACAGGAAAAATGTAAATACCTTATGCAAACCATAGTACTGAAATTATGCAAAACCTTTCCCACTTTGAAAGTAGAACCTGTAGCATTTAGTTGAATTTTTCCATTCTCAAACCATTTAACAAACATGATCTAGTTAATCTTCTGAATGTCTTTGTCAGTGGTAGTGGCTCTGTATTGTAGAAAAACTGTTTTTGATGTTGAACTCTCTTCATTATGTTTTTATGAATGTACAACTGAGCTTTCAGAGGTTTTTTTGGGGCAGCCTGTCATTCCTCTGTGAAACTGTTTCCCCCTTGAAGAAAAAGGTGATTGTCTGAGGAAATGTAATTGTAGAGACTGGAACACCACTCTGCTTTGTCAAGTAGGAAAGGAAAAAGCTGTAAGCTGCTGCTGAATCTAACGTTTTGACAAAAAGGAACAGGTAGTCTTTATAGCTATGGTTATCACCTTTTGAATGTGAATGATACAACTGGTGCTGTGCTAGTATTTCTTTGCAGTTTACTGAACAAAGGTGGTGTGGAATATTTGGATATTGGAAATTCTGTTGCAAGTATCAGTCTTTTTTCTTCTCTCCACTAGGATGAACTTTCCATTTACAAACGTTGGTCTTAATATTCCGGTTTGCCTCATGATGCAGATCATGCTCAGAAGTCCTCAAAAGACTCAGGAGAATGACATATTTCCTGCTTGGTTTTTTTTTTAAGTATTTTTTTTTCAACCAAACAATTGCTTTGTCTGCTTCCAGACACATGTTAAGAAGGTTGACCCTTTAACAGAAGTTAAGAATATAGATAAAATATGAAAAGCATAGACAAATATCGATGTTCCTATGATGTTTAGACTGTGAATAACATAGTTTAAATGGCCTTCATTTTGTGAGAATACTAATTATGTGGGGAAATGTTTCTTACATTTCTCTTCTGTATTGCAAGAACACTTCCTCTTCCTCCTTTACTTCATTCCTCCAGAGGTTATAATGTATTTAGTATCTGTTAGTACCTGTCTGCATTGTTAGAGTAGTCCCTGTGCAAACCCCATAGCAAGATATGATCCTTGGCAGAAAAAACTTGCAATCAATAGATGAGTAGTAATTGTTCAAGAATAGAAATACAAACACATTGTATTTGTACAAGGCTTTGCCTTCTGAACAGACCAGCAGCAGAACAGGAAACAGAATATACCTCTTTTAATTCACAGTTTAGCACCTGTAATTTCAGCAGGAGAGAACTGAGTCTGGTGACAGGAATGTATCTGTTGTAAAGGTATGAACATAGTCCTTTTTTTTTTTTTCAATGAAGCCACATTTAACATTGTTTGCTTTTACCAAGGCACCCTTTGCTGTCACCATTGTTTCACAAGTTCTCTAATCTTTGAATAGTTGGTAGCTTTAGAAGTGGTCCAGTGCCCTTTGTAGGGCAATATGTGCCTTTCAGCCGTTAATGTGGAGATTCAGATAGGTGGTAAAATGAAAAATTTGCTTCATAAAATATCTGATCTAGATATATTCCATGTAGGTTGTAAGAATGAAAGGAAAAAAAAAAGTTCCATGAATATTTAATATTCTGTTTGCTCCCCCTTACCAAAGAGCTGAGAGATTCACAATGCACAACTGAACTTGTGTCTGCCTACATCATTGTGACCTTGCCACAGGGGAAAGTGGAAATGTGGATGCATGTAATTCGTGACTTTCAGATTGATAACTGTAAAGTATTCATTTATAGTGCAAGATGAAAAAGTGTAAAGAACAGATAGTAAAAAGAAAAAAAAAAGTGGCTTGAATGGGAAACCTGGATTGTCATGCTCAAGGAGTGAGCATTAAGTGCATGTAAAAGTTAATAGGAAAACAGAAGAGGTTATTTCATTTTAGGGCTGGTTTCGTTTTATGCTCCAAACTTTTAGAATTTAATTTAGAATTTGCCAAACCTTTTAACACACATGATGTGGTCAAGGTCAAAAGCATACTCTCTGTGTTCTTTTAGTCACTTTATGAGAAGCATCACCTAGAAAATAGTGAAACCTCCTAGTTTTCCATAGTTATTTTAATTCTATTGCACTGGTAACAGTGTAAGTAATTTCTTGGAAAAAAAACCAACCCCAAACCCTGAAAATCATACTCTGATGTCATTACTGGCAAACATCACAGCATTTAGAAGTGACAAGTGAAATTTCCTCCTAGTAATGTTTTAAATTTTGTCATATTGTTCTAAACTATTTTGCTCTGATATTCTTACTCAACAAGTAATGAAAAAAAGAAACTTTGCATTGACTGTAATGCAAATTTCAAATATTGATGCTGTGACCAATAGGAGATTATTAGTGAATTGATGTGCATATCTTACTTTTAATTGAATTGTAAGCCTTGGGAGAGAGGACAAGCAAATGGAAAATCCTTTTGGACAATATTGGAAACAGAAAAAGTTTTTAAGAAAAGTAAGTTTAGAATTCTGACCCCTCATTTATCATCCAAATAAATTAATTACCAATAGCAACGGCTAGGAATTTCAAAATGTTTTGAGAAAGATGTTTCTTTGGACCCTTACAGAATCTGTTGAGCCCATGTGCTTAGTCATCTTGGAGTCTTGAAGTTTAATGTCTGCAAAATAAACAGGTGAACAGTAAAAAAATTGAAGGCTTTTCTTCCTGGACGAGCATTGCTCCTTAAACACTATTGAAGAAAAAAATAGAGATTATAATTGTCATGCACTCACTTCTTTTTCATAGACAAGTCAGAAGAAATGCAGGAGTATTTTAAAGAGAGGGAATGCAAACTGGCACTGCTGTTTCTAATTTCACAAGCTAAAAAGTAATAAATAATACACAAATATCTGTAAAGCTACTTAGAGGTTTTCTTGGCTTGATGTGCATTTTTCTGTGAACTAAAGGTTCTGGTTTAGAACTGCTGACAAGTTGATTGCAAATTACTTAGCTGTTCCTGAAATACTTTAGTCTTTGTTCAAGTAGTTTATTTTACTCAAATAATAATCTGGTTCACGCTCCTTAATGTGTTCATCAACTTGTGGATTAACTTGTGTAAGTCTGATATTTTAAGGTGAGAACGGTATTACCGAACGTCAGTGATTTGTTCATGTGAATAGTGAATATCATGTATCAATTCTTTTAAGTCCTGCATTTTGCTTCATTAGTTTTCAAGTATGTTTTCATAACATACTGGGAAAGGCAGCATTTTCCTTTTCTTTGCCATATTATTTTTAAATGTTTTCCAGGAGTGATATTAAAAACTTGACACAGATTATTTTGCAAAATGTAAGTTAATGTATGGTCTTAAAAACTATGTTAGCTCAGATAAATATTAGAGCCTATGGCATGAAATAAAGTGTAGAGGAGAAACTATTACACTGAACAGGATTAACAGTGTCTTTCCAGTCTAACAGATGAAAAGATGAACTGAATCATCCTTTTATACATCCTTTCATTTACTGAGCTTCAGAATGGTTGGAAGTAAATAACTTTGTGGCAGGAAATTTGAAGTACCAATGAAGGTGACTAGCCAGTCTGTAGGCATTAATCCTTGTAAGAAAAAACCAGACTTATATGTGATTTTTTTAATTAATATGAGAAGACATAACCTGATCTTACTTCTGCAGTAAATGAGCATCCAGATTCCCGTAACTGTGTGTTCCATATAATCTGTCGGGACTTTTGTTTTCACTCTGATCTCCCATAACAGAGCATTACATCAAGTGACTATTGATAACTATTTGAACTATTGATAACAAAGTGTTTTCTGTGTGTAAAAGGGGAAGAGTAGTAGTAATGGGGAAATTTAAGAATTCTGCACATATGCTAGCCGAGTGTAATAGTTGAGTGAACCTGAGAAGAGTTTTAGCAGCTGTATTTCAAAATGTGATGGAACATTTTGTGGCTTCTGTTGATTTATTGATAAATAATATATGAATTATTTCTCATTAAATACTAGGCTAAAATAAATTGACTCACAGAAGTGATAGTTTCTTTTCTTATGGAAATATTACATGCATTTTCTTTCTTTGGTTTACAGAAAATGTTGTGCTCAGTTGAATGACATGATTTTTATGAATTCTAAAGGGATTTAATAATTTTTTTCCCCAGCAATGACTAGTTCCTTCTGCTCAGAGGAAATTCTGTGTTTGCTGCTGTTTCCATCCCTGTGGTAGAATGATTCTGCCAGAGCAGAATTCAGATTCTGCCAGAATTCAAACCAGAGCAGCTTGAGAGCTGTGCATTTTCTGAGGAAAAAATGCCTATCTCAATTATCAACCTCTTTAGCAGTGTTATATTAAAACTACCTTGAAATTTTACATTAGTCAACTGATGCAAATTCTTGTATAAAAAAAAAAAAGTCTTGACTGAAGTATGAGAGTTAGCTGCTACTTGAGCTGATGTTTATGGTTAGTGCATCTGGAGGGAAGAATATTCTAACATATATTGTGTGTTTGGTGGAAAGGACATGCATCATCTTTCCTTCAGTTTTTTCATTTTAAAAAAGTGTGAAAGTGGAACTTTTTTATGAAACAGCTTTGAATTTACAAGCGTAATGTGGTTTTTTTTCATGTTCACACGCACTGTAATTATAATACCAGTTAAATTAGCTTCCTAAATTCTGAGTATCATAGGTTGTGTTTTCAATATAATGTTAGTTCCAATTCCTTTTTTAAGTAGTTTTTGTGCTGCTCAACAAAACTCCAAAGAGAACACATGTGGGGCTTTAAATATTTTTTTACCTGAAGTCCTTTGTATATGGGCTATAAAAGCACATTGTGTAACATAATAAGTTGTATGGAAAGGGACCACATGTTTTTCTAGTAGAAAAAAAAGCATTTTAGTGATCTATGTAGTATGTGTATATCCATATGGCATATTTTTAATCCTAGTTACTTACCTAACTGTTCTTTCAATTCCTGTGTCATGTGTCAAATTTTAACACTTCAGTGAAGTATACTACTCTGGAAAAATTTCTTGCTGTTTAGAGTCAAGAGACTTAAAAATACCCCTTAAAACTAGGAAGATGCCTCAGTTGCATGATTCACTGTGGAGATACTTGTTTATAGGTGGTATAAAATGAAATGGTCCTTTCCCTTTGCTCAGCAGTTTCTAGAGACTTTTTTTTGTAAAAAATGTCCTTTTCCCACCTGAAAGGTATATGCATGCAGAATGCATGTAAATCACCTCTATGAAATGTGAGTCTCACAGTAAGATGCAGAGAACCAGAGGACTGGGAGAAAAAAATAACCACCTTCCCCTCCTGTTACATAAAAGTAGTTTCTTTGTGGGGTTTGTCTCCCTGAGAAACTTCCTGATTCTTGGATACTCTGTCGTGTGTAATTGGATTGTAGCTCTTTCTGAATACTGTTTTCTTCTCTTGACAGCATGGGGTAACCTTGGAAATGTTCTCAAGAGCCAGAGTAAGATTTCTGAAGCTGAAAGCGCCTATAGAAATGCCTTGTACTACCGCAGCAACATGGCTGATATGCTTTATAATTTGTAAGTATGTGTGGCTTTCCTGCAGTTGAATTGTCTTTGAAACCTGTTGTGAATGGAGCTATTGATTTACTTGCTGGAAATGGAGACGATGTTATTTGTTGCTTTGTGATAGTCATTTCATTAATTGTGCTCCTTAAACTAGGGGGTGGACAGGATTTTTTTTCTTAGACAACATTATCATATATTCAGGTAATAGGTATGGAGAAGGTAGACTTACAAATCTGTTTCCTTTAAAAGGAGAAAAAAATCCCACTCTAAACGAAGTACCAATAGATGAGTTGTCAGCTGCAGCCTTCCATCTGTTTGTGATTCAATTAAATTGTGAGGTGTTATTTAGACTTCTTTTTTAAGTCTGAATAACACTTGGTGGGCAGAGCGGTGTAGGCACTTCCAAGCATAGACCAGTACCCTTCCGATAGCTCCAGAGGTCTGAAATGTTAAAATAGCAAATTACTTTTCTCCTGTGACTGACTTCGGAGCAGCATAGGTTAAGTAAAGTTTAATTACTTGAACCCTGCTGTAGGTGTGTAAAAGGATGAATAACATAAGCATCAAAATAATTATTCAGCAGGGAAAAAGATATCTCAACTCATTAATGTACCAAATCACGAACAGGAAGTGAGCGTCCTGCCAAGCTTTGTGCTGAGGTGGGATGGTGCTGCGTGTCCCAGCAGGGAGGGGACAGATTCCCTGGCTGTCCCAGCTGAGTGTCACGCCTGTGCCCTGCTCAGCACTGCTTGTCCCGCTGGCCCGAGCCTTCCTCCCCCTCCTGCCCTGACCCAGCTAGCACAAGCCCTCAGAGTGGGGCTCTGCTGCAAGACAGGCTGGTCACCTCTGCCATGTATGCTCTTGTTTTGTGATGCGTGTGGAGAACAAAATCCAGGTGACTGCTGTTCCACAGGGAGCCGCTTGAAAATAGTGTCCTATGTGCAGCACAAAGGTCTGACTGTTAGATAAACTAAGTGTGCAAAAACTGCATTCAAATAATAAGCCTTTTCAAATCAGTCAATCCAAAAGTATGGTTCTGCCTGTAAGTCCAGTTTAAAATGGCTTCTTATAATTTGTGAAAATGAAATTTACCGTAACAATATTTTTTTAATAATTTTTTCCTTGTTTAACAAGGAATAAGTTGCCCATTTCCTTAATTTGCCTTTCAGTTAAGTGCAATGAAACTCAAAATAATTTAATGATAGAATTTCTGTTCCAAAATTAAATTCATAATTCAAAATATGTGTATTTTTAAAAATCATATAGTTACACAAATGATTTTGTATGCACATAATTTCCTTCTCTGTTAGGCAGTGAGGAGTATGAAAAACATGTTTTTAAGAGGAAACTTCTGCTCACATTTAAAAAATAACCTCTGAACCCAGCAGAAGATTGTAGCAAATAAAGTAACAAGATTGATACGTGTATATTTCCCATATGCTATTCGTTTTGAAAGTGAAAATTATAACTATTAAATTTTTGGTATGCCTTTACAGTACTTTTGTCTCCTACTGTGTCATAGAGGGAAGCAGAGTTAATAGCAGGGTAAGAACAGGAAAGGCAGTTGAACAATAAAGACAGGGACATAAAAGAAATCAGATTTCAGTCTTTTCGCTGTTCTCAGAATAAGCTGCTAGTCTTCCAATTTTCCATTGATACACAAAATATATGTCTATAAACCTTCATCTTTGTTGAATAGAAAATTTTTGGGAATTGTACTTAATTTGTGTGGAAGGATTTTTGCTAAATGATGGTTGGACTATAAAGAGATAAAGAAGTAAAGTTTAATTCTTAGCCTTTCTACTTCTGTATTGAATACCATAGAATAGAATGTTTATTTTTTAAACAAGCTTTACAAAACCTTTAGTTTTTCAACAGTAGTTGAAAAATCGTGCATCACTTTTTTCTTTTTGTAGGCTTTCTTAGTGTCAGATACTTCAATATCCAGCATGAAAAATGTGTGGTAAATGGAGTGTTCTTTTGATATTACACAAATGAATAAATTCTTTTAAGCACAAGTCCTCAAGAACTCCTTTGCAAGTTAAGCCCATCCTTGGCACGTAGTACTATGGGAGCCTTTTACAAAAATCCCGTAGTGGAAAAATGTGTCTTATATGTGCTTACGAGAGGCCATTCAGTTTTGCTGTTTCTGGTTTTCAGTATGTGCCTTTGAAACTAAAACAGTCACTCAGTAGAACTCCAGGAAAAACAGTATCTTTACAGTTACTTAGAAGCACTGTATGTGTTTCACATGTTCGCTATTGTTTCTAAGCACCTATGCCTCAGTATTTGATGCAAATTAATTGGCATATGCAGCTCAGTGTTCACTCATAGCAATAAAAAAATCCAGGTGCTCTCTGATTAAGACCAAATTATTAAGGTTTAACTCACAATTTTAATGGATAACAATCAAAGAGAGAACCTACAAAAACAGAAGCCTCTGATCTCTTTCCTTCTTTTCCAATAATGTGAAATGTGAGGTTGGCTTAGAAGTTGACTACTAATACCTTAAAATCTAAAGAATTTAAGAGACTAGATGAATAGCTGAGTTCACCACTGTATTTTTGTTTTCTGGCATATGCCTTATGGCTCTGAGTTACAGCTGGTTTTGCCATTTAAAAGAATTTAAAATGCAATAATACTTAACTGTATAATCTTCATTTGAAGGTTTGCCTGATTATGAACATGTTATATTTGTGTTCTCAAAGCTCTGGTCAGCTCAGTAGCTCTGCTGACTTCAACTAAATTTCATAGGGTAGTAAATCAGCATAAAATGACCTATCTTTCTATGACTTTTTTTTAACTGAGAAAACCATATATTTTAATATTGTGAAGTACCAAGGACAGAGCTCTAGAGAAATCATCGTTTATTCTTTCAAACAAGGCAATGTTCAGAAGATTAAAACAAAACTATTTTGTTTGTTTTGGCTTTTCAATCTTTGTTACTTTATGACTGTTACCTAAAGCTTGTGGGGTTTTTTGTATTGTTTCAAATTGCTTATAATTAGTGTCTAAAGTAAAATTATTTAACAGTTAAACAGTTTTGCATGTATTATTTCACTTGTATTTAGACCTGGCTGTGCTTAGAATATTCTTTTGTCATCCATATTAGAAATCTATGTTACCTTGAGTTTCTCATCAGATTATAAGGATGTTCTCAATCTCACATAGATATTGAATATTTCTTTAAAATTATATGAATTGCTTGAAATGTTGTTATTTTGGAGTGTATAATGCCCTATAAAAGATGAATTTCTAGCAATCAGCCATCTCCTTGCTTCTCTCCTGAAGTATCTCATTTTGCCTTTAGTTATACAGGACTGTGTGTACAAGTTCATTATTGAAATCATTTAATTTCTTTGAATAATGTTGGTTTATGAATTTTCATAAACTTTACATTGGAAAACTTAGGGTATTATATCAATAAATGTGGAATTTTTTTAGGTTTCTGTTAGAAATTTCAGCCACTATTGAAGACTTTACCTATCCCAGGAAATCTAGGATTGAAGTGTTTTAGATCAAAGTTTAACTCTGCATCCTTGGGTAAAAATCGATATGAGCAAAATTCTTCCTTGTCTATTGTTATCAGCCTGTAGACATTGGAAAATATGTTCCCTGCCTTTTAAGGGTGCTGGCATAAAAATCTCCTTCTCAGACAAAAATGTTTAAAAGCAGCCTGACCTACAAACCTGTGTTGAACTGTGGTTGAACCTTCCCCAGACAAAGTTCCTGCAGCAACCATCTAGTAGGAAACAGGTCAAGGTTATAGTTCCTCTTCCTTATAGCCCAGAAGTTTTTATCATTCAGGATGTTGAGTTAAAAAGGAAAGAGGATGTGTCATCTGGTGTCTGAGTACTTGATTATTGTTTTTCTCAGCAAAATTATTAATGCAAACTTTTTGCAAACCTGTTTGGAATTAATCTCTACCTTGCTAGCTAGTTCTTCCTCTGTCAAAGACAGCAGCTAAAATTTGTGTCTTGCCATAACCAAAGGTGTGTTGATAAAATCTTGCTGTGTTGTCAGACTGTCTGTTGAGGTAGCACCCAAAGGTCGCTTAGGTGACTGGTGGTTTCCTGCAGTGCAGACTCTGCTTTGGGACACCTTGTAGGGCCTATATGAAGTACAGATTTCAAAGTCATATTGAGAGGTGAAAGGCATTCAGCGACCTAGCTATTCAATTACATGTCTCAATATTTGAAATTATGGTCACTTACAGTCCTTACATAAACTTTCACCATTTCATAAAATGAGGAAAATAATGTTTTGAGTCTGCCATGAAGTTTCAAAAAAGACTCCTCTTATATGAAGTTCTGTCCAGCTCTCTATCTATGTTAACTACTGGGGCACATGTGAGGGAAGAGGCACCTGGTTTGAGGACTGCAGATACAGCACAGCACTGCCCATTGTCCAGAGGACTGAGAAAGACCAGAGCAGTGGTATTCCTTATTGTCACAGCAGCCTTCCCTCTGTCAAGGAAATAAGTTGTGAGAGTTAATGTGGTCCTAAAAGGGTAGTATTCCCAATCAAACTACACCAGTAACAGAAAAAAAAAAAAAGGACTGTATTTGCTGACCTATTTGCTTGCATTTGGGAAGCTCTTCCCTAGATTTTAGAGAACATAACAGAGTTTTACCGAGCTCTCTAAAAGACTAGCGGTTGTGTTGGGGGGTGATTGTTTAGTTTTGTTTTTTGGTTTTTGGTAGTTTGGTTTTTTTTATTACTGGGGTAGTAAATTACTTAGTGAGTTCTCTGTATGTTTGGGTTCTTATTGATTAAAAAAGTCAGATTTATGGTAGCATCCATACCTAACTTTCTACTCACTAGTTTTGCAAATGGCAGTGAAAGAGTTGCCTTAGGCAAAGCACGTTCTCTCTTGCTGTGTGACTGGTGACTCATCTGTGTGGGGAATAAAAGAGGACTTTCTTCCATTTCTTTCTTTGTTCACCAGTGTGGCATTTAGGTAAATACAGTCCTTTGTAGATAATTCCTCCCAAAATCAATGAGATGAATGTAGCTTGAGGCACGGAAGAACTGCAGTCATGGCAAAATAATAGCTGACAGGCCCTGTATTAGTTGTTATAAACCAGTAAACAAAATTGATTAAACTATTTCAATATTGTATGTGGATTGAAAGTCTTATAAATATTTCCCTAACATACATGTTTACTTTGACAGTTGTATTTCCTGTGTATTGTACTGGGTCATTTTATGCCAGCTTTAGTCACTGAGGAGTTTGCTTTGTAAGTAGACCAGCTGGCTTTAATAGGACTACCAACAGGAAGAAATTATATGAAACTTGAGAAAGACCATAGACCGTCTACTGCTTGTTTATATTTTGTGACTGCCTTCTGGTCCCTGAAAACATTTTTGTGCCGTTAGTATTTAGTGACTTTCGGTCAAAACCAAAGCAAAGGAGAAAGACAGGAAGATTTTTAATTGTTGGTCAATCAAGATAGGTAAAAGTTGGCAGCTTAAAGAATTCAGGAAGGTTGCAAACAACTCATTTGGGGGAAGTGTTTTCCTGCATGCGTTAAATGAGCAATTCTATCTACAGAAGTGATGTGCATAATTTCCAGATAGTAAGAACTTGCTTCTCTTTTTTTTATTATTATTTTTAATTTTTCTTCCTTTAAAAAAAACCCTCAGGATTCTGAGCCACTTTCCAAGTCACTTGGAGAAGTCTGCTGCTCCTGCAAGCAGTCAGCACCTATCCTCCATTTTGTAGATGATTAATACTCCGTGTAAAAGTAGCTCCATGTAGAAGTAATTCAGGCAAAAATATCCTGTTGTAAGGTTACAGAATCTTGCTACTTAAAATAGTTAGAACTCATCTCCTAATTAATCCTAAATGAATTCATGGACAGTTTATAACTGTCTACTGTGTGTCCTATGGTTTAAGTAGCTTTTTCATTTCCAAATACTTTTATCCTCATGTATTTCACAGAATCAAAGCATGTGTAATGTTGGAAGGGATCACAGTGGGTCATCTGGCCCAATCCCCCTGCTCAACCAGGGTCATCCCAGAGCAAATGGCACAGGATTGTGTCCAGATTATACCTTAATATCTCCAGTAAGGGAGACTCCCTGACCTCTGTGGGCAGTCTGTTCCAGTGTGTGGTCACCTGCATAATGAAGAAGTTCTTCCTCATGTTTATTTATTCTTCCACATTACTTGTCTTACTAAGCTTTAGAAGCCACATTTTTCCAGTTATGTCTGTAAACTGTCTTTGCACAGAAGTTGCATGTTTCATTTAACAGTTTCATTTGTCTGCCTTACAACTGGGAAGGTGAGCTGGAGAGAGTAAAAGTTTTGGAAGTATCAACTTGAAGCAACTGTTCCTGTGTTTTGGTTTTTTTGTGGGGGCATTTTGGGTTTAGGCTTTTTTATTTAGTTATTTTGGCATTTTTAGTAACTGTAGAAAGTTTGTTTAAAAGTTCTAGAGTACTTTAAGATCTGCATCCAAGTTGATCACTTGAACTTACTCTTTTGTATCAAGCATCCTTACTTTAAGGATGTGCTTTCCTTTGTTCATCCTTGAGTAAGGAAAAAGGAAGGCTTTATGTCTTTGTAACCACAAAAGTTAGGTACATACTCAACATGTGTCTGATGCTCTGCTCCACCTTTGGCTTATGTCCAGTGTTTCTCACTGTATTGATGCTTTTGTGGTCATCCTCTGCTCCTTTTCCCCTTTGCCAAAAATCTCCAAAGAGCATTTATCATTTTGCAGTCTAAGCAAAGAAGTGAAAGGCATGTCAAGAACAGATCTGCTCCTGGATATAGTCACTTCCTTATACAACGAAGTGCCTGGCCACTGGGAGAGGTGAGATTCTGGAATCTGCAGTGCCTGCAAGGTGTGAACTCCAGTTGGGGGATGTTCTTCCACTGCATCTAGAAAAGTCAGCTTTTTCCTGACTTTATTTAATCTGAAACTAGAACTGGAGACTCATAAATCTAGTAATTTTTGTACTGCCAGAAGCTGCAGTGAAAACTAGTGATCAATCAGGACCAATTTCACAAGGAGAAGAGGCAGTTTCATGCCGTGGTAAGATTATATCCTTCTTCTCCTCTTTCCTCTACCAAACCTCATAACAAATGCAAGTAAAGCACTATTTGGTGGAATTCAGCACTCAGTCCTTCATCTGAGCTGCTTGGATTATATATGTGAGAAAGAGAGAGAGACACTGACAGACTGACAGTTAACAAAACAGCTTTTAAAAGAGATGTAAAAAAACCCCAAAACCTCAAAGTATCAAATAATTAATCAAAAGAATCAGTATTAGAGCATGTAGTGAACGCAGAAGATTAATTTGTCATAATTGCAAATAAAAGTTCTTTTAATCACAAAAGCACAAATGTTGTACACTTACAAAAGTAATTTGTGTTGGTGAAGTTGACCAATTACTGTACTACTTCTCTCAATGTGTTACATAATTTATTCCAGAACTAAAATAAGAATGGAATTTCTTAGATAAATTGTTTCAAAATTGTGTGTGAAAATGATTTTACTTTTTAAAAAATTAAGAAACAGCTTAACTATTGGACCATGCACATAATTTTTTTCCTGTTAATTCTCCTGCTATCAATAGCAAACAGGATCAAATTAATCTTCCTTGAAGATTAATCATAATTATCATATAATAATCATAATACTCATATTAATTAATAATAATTAATCTTCCTTGAAGTAAAGACAGTCTATAAAAATTTTCAGACTAAACAAAATACAGCTTCTCGAAAATTTATAAAATGTTATTTCTATCCTGGTGATCATACCTCTTGCCATTTGCAAGATATTTGACAGTACTTACAAACCTTGATGCCTTAGCAAAAAGTATCCTGAATGTGTTCCCTCATTGCTCACTTTACTGCAAGTACCTACTAGATGTAAGTTCTGTTGATATTAAAAGTGATTTACAGTCTAATCTGAAGTTATTTGGGACGCAGTTTCAAAGTGAGGTCATCTGATGCTGATAAGATAGTATAGAAGAAAAAGAGGATGTATTCCTCAATTCTGTTAAATCTTAACCCAGTGACAAGAAGCAAACAACATAGATGGTGGCTGTTTCTTTAGCTAACTGCCCTTCTCTTTTCATCCCTTGGAGTTTACTGGTTCAATTAAAAAAGTTTTCCTGAGACGTTGAAGGGAAATAAAATCTTCTCAGATTTGAGATTGGAGATAGAGGAAGTCCAAGCTCTTTGCAGTTTGAAAAGCTATCAATGGATAAAAGCTTAGAGGGAGAAAATCGCTGTAGGTTAGGGAAACTACAAATAAATATGATACCACTTCCACCTGAGAGGAAAAGCTGTGTTTTCCTGGGTATTTTAAGTTATATGACAAGGGACATTTACCCCTGGATACTGAGGTCTGAGTCTCCACTCTGAAATGACTAGTTTTTAAGGACTTTCAAATCATTCTGGTTTAAATCTATTTGTATATGCTTTTTTTCAATCTTCTAAAACTTCAGAAAACTGTAATGCTTTGGGCCTTCATTTAAGCATCAATGTACATTCATGTCAATGATGTCCAGACCACTTCTCAGAAATTTGTGGGTGGCTGGTGTAAATTGTAATTCACAAGGATGTTTGTCTCAAAAGCTAATTTAATGCCCATATATTATGAAACTGGAAATATTCAATATAATTTTTAATACCTCTTCTTCAGTTAGTAAATTTGTTCAGAACATAAAGAATAAAGGAAAATCAAGAACTGTTGCAGGTGCTTAGCTGTACTGTGAACAATCTAGTGAAATTGCTCAACAAGGGGAGTCCTTAACATGTGTGAAGGGCTGGGTGCGTAAATTTATCATGCATTTGAAAAAGACCTGCTTATTTCGGGTCAAGAAAAGATGCCAGGCTAATAATTATTGACTTCCAAATACCTCCATCATACTTTATCCACTTCAAAAAGGCTAACATTTTCTCAACTGAGTGAACAAATCTCCTGGTTTCCAAGAAAGCCAAAACAATTCTGTTTAACATCTGCTTTGTTAAAGCCATATGGATACACCTGATGTCTATGAATTCATCTTTAAACATGGAATAATTTTCACACTGTTAGTGAGTGCTTATATCTCTGAAATACCAGTCAGCATATTTTTCTTTGTTACCCAAGTTTTCTTTTCAATATTTGTTTTCAAGTTACTTTTTGTAGTAACCTCACACCTTACTCTCTTTTTCTTTTTTTTTTTTCCTTATGCAGAGGATTACTACTTCAGGAAAACAGCAGGTTTTCAGAGGCATTGCATTACTATAAACTGGCAATTGGTAGCAGACCCACACTAGCTTGTAAGTATTTTAACTGTACAAACTTGTAAAATGCAGACTATAGTTTTCATAGAAAATTTTCCTACTCTTTAATAACGCTTTCTTTTTTTTTCAGAAGCTTTTAAGTGAGAAAGCAAAAGGTGAAATTGTGCCCTTGAAAGCAAGCATTTATTAGTAAACAACTACATTTAATATGATACAAGTAAGAAGCAGATAATGAATTAACACTCAGCAGCACTACAAGAACTTAAAATGCTTCTGGTCTGGGGTGTTGAGCCACAGATAATACTGCCCAAATTTTCAGGCTCCTGTTTTCTGTTTCTTACAGCTAAACCCTGATGTGTATTGTATGTGTGAGTGAATAATACAAATATTTTTGAAACCTTTCATTTTTAGTTTCTTGTCTGGGGAAAATGGAGAATAATCATTGGGATGTTGCCAGTTATAGGTTCCAAAATCAAGTGGTGCTTTTTAAAATTTTTTGAGACTTTTGTACCTTCAGTATTAAATCTTCTCTGTATGTATATATTTTTTCATGTATATGTATATTTTTTGTAACACTTCAAACAGTGGTGCTATATGCTTTATTATACAGTCCTGAAAAGAGGAATGAAGTGGAACACCCTGCCTAACCAATGATTCCTTCCCTCCTTACTCAGTCTTTATATCACTTTCCTCTTTCCTTGTCTCTGAACTTCTACCTTTTACATGTTTACATATGTTACATGTTCACACTCACACCAGTGAATGATCTGTGTTATTCAAAAACAAAATTAGATAACCGTGGGATCTCTATCAAGTACTACTTAGAATTAAAACAGTGGATATAGTATAAGAGAACTCCATTAAAAGTTAACATTTTTTCTCTCTTCATAGCTGCCTATTTAAATACCGGTATCATTCTGATGAATCAAGGGAAGACAGAGGAAGCCAGGAGGACTTTTGTGAAGTGTTCAGAGATTCCTGATGAAAATCTGAAAGATCCTCATGCTCATAAAAGCTCTGTTACCAGCTGTCTTTATAACTTAGGAAAACTTTTTCATGAACAAGGACACTATGAGGTAAGACTCCAGATTTGTATATATTTATAAAACCTTCATATACAAATAACAGTTACTGCTTCCACCCACACATTCAAAATACATTACAGGCATAAACTGATTGAATTTCACCAGATCAAGATTAGCATTCTGTACAGAGAGTATTTGTTCTCTACAGCCACTGGTGTAATGATATTAATTAACAGTGTGATGTTCCCATGTCAAAGTCAACATTAGCAGTGGTCACATCTGATATGTGTTAGTTCATTGGCTTTTGTACCCGTAGCTGGTATGCAAGGATTTTACTGATAAAATAAAACCTGATTAAAGGCCAGTCGACCTAAAGTGTAGTGGCTTTATAATTCAAAACAGAGTAAGTCCATCTTTAGTTGGAAAAGTGTAATTATGCTTGCATTTAAGTCTCCAAAAATAAGACTCGGTTGAAATAATTTAAAACTTTGTTGGCTAAAAACATCCCACTGTGTGTTATTATCAGATAACCTAAGTGCTAAAGTGGGTTAGATAGTTTTGATGTAACAATATACTGCACCCAAGCCATCCCATCTCATCTCATTTACATGTGCAACTGTGACTGTTGTGATTCCTCTCCATTTTCCCTGATGAGCTTAACTGAAACTGGACATTCACTTGAGGTTTGACCTTTAGCAGTATTTGAAAGAAAGTCTCTCTCTCTTTGCATTGCCAGGCATATTTCAGAACAGGAGTTGTGAGTGGTTTTGATCCGTAAGAGTGTTCCTGACCGTGACAGTTGTGTCAGCTGTTTAAGATCAGGCATGCACCAGCTGGACAGATTCCCTGTCATCTGTCTGCTGCGTCCAGCCCTGTCAGATGGAGTTACTAATTGGTTGAAACACAGACAGCTAATTCATATATAGGGAGGAGAGAACAGCAGCATTTTGTCTGCACAGCTGATATAGCGTACAGTTGGAGTTCAATGCCTGTGAGATACAAGTGCTTTTAAGAATGTAAAACTTCAGATTTCTTTCTGGTGGTCATTGCAGCCTTCATAAACTGTCACTGTTTGATGCAGACCTAACAGACTGACCACTAAGCATCCAAAGTGGTAAATGAATAAATGTGAGATCAGGTAATTTAAGGCACAGCATGTTTGCAAGGGGATTCCACTTTGGGCATTCTTGACTTTATAGTGCATCTCATTCTTTCTGTGGAGCAGACTTCACTTGTGAGAATTATACTTTGTTATGGTTTGGCCTTAGACAATGATTTGTTTAATTTTAGATCACTTAGTGTAGTTAATCATCAGAAGTGCTTTGTCTGCAGTTCAACAATACTCCCTATTCTTTGACAGCCTCTAGAATTTTATGTTTATAAACTCATTGGTCATTAGGAGGTATAAAAAAATGTTCTTGTTACTCTTGCCTGGAAAAGAAGTTGCAATATTGGAACTAACTTGATCTCTGGTCTATAATAAGCATCACTGAATTTGTTAAAATTCAGGTAAAAAAACTTTTTAAAAGGAAAAGTTTTGTACTTTCTCTGGCATTTTTGGTGCTGATGTGTTTTTCTATCTCTGAACCTTTCATTTGGGGAAGGAAGATAGTTTGGTTTTACTTTATATCTGAAAGGATGCTTTTAAAGTCAGTGTTTTCCCACCTGTGTGTCTCTTTTCAGGAGGCCCTTACGGTTTACAAAGAAGCAATACAGAAAATGCCAAGGCAATTTGCACCACAGAGCTTATATAACATGATGGGTAAGTGAATTGTTAGTGCTTCAGAATGATATTTGAGGAGTCAGGGTGAAACAAAAGATCTTATCCAGGCAACTGGTGCTCAAATTAGTGAGCTAATAAAACCCAAAATTAATTACCTTCAGTAGATAAAAGCCAAACTAGGTTCAGAGCTTAAATACCAGCGAATGCAATGCTGGATAAGGTACAATAAACGATGACACTAGTAGATACTGGATATCTTTAAGAGTGTCAATGCAGCAGTTTTACATTTAGAATGCCTGGATTAGTGCTTTTCTTTGTCTCCAGAGTCTCTCATCCACGACTGTGGAGGCCCCATGTGCCAATGTCTGTATGGGTGTTAGATGTTGAATTGCCTTGTAAACCAACAGGGTGTCCAAACAGACCGACAGAGATAGCTGTACTTTTTTTTTTTTTAGGATGTGCCAAGAACTTGTTTCCAGCTGCTATACTTTAGTTTAGACATCTGCAATGAGAGAATTCTTATTCTTCTCCCAGGACCAGCTACCTGTCTTTCAAAATTTTAAAAGTCCCTTGACTACTGCAAAAAAAAAATCAATTTATCTGTGAAGTGCTTTTTGTTTAACTTCATTTCCTTATATTCTTCATTGTGTTTTTATACGGGATACATTAAACAGGTAAAAGAAAGAAGATATGAAGTATTACTTGTAGTACTCAGATCTGAAAACAAAACTCTTATTGTTTTAGAGATGCTTGTAAGTGGAATTCTCTCTCAAAGTGCATGTGTTTCTGCTAAGCAACCTCAGTGTTTGGCCCAGTACTCTCCTGTTGGGGATAGAGAAGGGTGTAAGAACCTTTACTTCAAATTGGAGCAATTAAACATATATATGGAAGCAATTAGGATCAACAGGAAGCATGTGGGGGTTTGTGTCGTTCCCCCTGCCAATGCCTAGTGTACAAGGGAATGTTTTGGTTGATACCAATTGGTTTGACATGATTGTTGACTACTTACTCAGGAAAGGCATCTTTTATTAGCCTCTTACAAGTACTAGGGTGCAGGAAGAAGTAAAATTTTAGTTGTAACTGATGCGATATGTTTGAAAGGTGTAAATGTAAATGCTAAATTAAGTACTTCTCTTGCCATACTGGCAAAGTATCTAAAGTCAGTCTAAGCATTTTCTTAGCAGTTCATACAGTTCAATGGATAGTTACTTCTCCCTGGATGCTAAGCTTTACCAGATTGATGCCAATGGCTAGAATCCATAAATTGCACTAATTGATTATTACATACACTTTTCTTCATTGAAAGTCTTAGTGAAATTATTGTTTTATCAGTTTTATTTATCAACATTTGCTGATCAATTTGGTGGTGGTATCAACAGTCACCACGGTGTGAATTAAACCTCTACTTCCTGTTGGTGTCCTGTAGTGACTGCTGAAATACCACAGTGCTCCAGCAAATCCTCTGAAGTTTGTGCTCTTTAGTGTAGATATATTTTTCATAATTCTGGTAAAAGTTTTCCTCAGAATACAAAATTGGGAAACATAAACCAGTGCTGTTTCTAGCATTTAACGCTTGTTCCGTTGCAAAGCAGGCTTGTGCTACCCTTTTTCTTTTCCATTGAAAAGATGCTTCCTTTAAAACCACTATGACATACAAGTTTCTTCAGAGTTTTACTTATTTTTGGTTGCTTTTTTAGCTTTAGGAGACCTTTCTCAATTTCCTTTGTAAGCACAGTCTGTGATGTCCAAGTTCACTCTGTTCCTGGGGTTTGTATTTTTTTAACTCACAAAAACACAAAGCCTAGCTCAATCCTTTGCCCAGGGCTGGCTCCTGCTCTACTTCCTCCCTTCACTCCGCAGCCCAGAGTCTGATTTCTGCTTCCTTTAAGCTGCTGACAGCACTTCATGGATGTCCTGGTGACAAAACAAGTTATGGTCAACTGAGTGTACCTTAGCAGAGCTGTGGAGCTCTGAGAATTTCAGTTTACCGCTAACGCAGCATATATTTGTATTTTGGTTGCTGTCACGATGGCAGCTTTTGCAGGGAAGACAGAACTTGCTTCACACTGGTGCTGAAGTGTTGCTTGTAGGTTATGCTGTGAAGGCAAACCAAGAGGCTACATAAAGTTGGGTAGTGACTTAAATAGAATATATTAACTATATATTAGCAGCCATATTAACAGGACTCAGACTGATTTGTTCAAAGCTGTCCTGGATATGTCTACATAAGCCTACATGACTGCATTTAGTCTCTCCTACCTGAGATGACAAGACAGAGCTAGGTAGCTATGCTTCTTTATAGTGTGGAAAGAAAACCATTCCTCTGGGGAGTAATGAAGCCCATCTGATGTAGACATCTATTTAAGATTATACACGTAATCCCTGCAAGCATACTTCTCCTGTAAAAGGAGCTGAGATGACTAACTTAGTAGCTCAGGTTGGGTGAGATAAATCCTAAATACCTATTCAGTCATCTTTTTGCTTTGTGTGACAGGAGAACAAGGCAACCACATCCATTATCAGGAATGCATCCGCTTTGCAGCTCGTACTCTGTTCTGAGTATCAGAAGGCTGACTGCAGTGTTTATTTCTGTTTTGATGTTCAAGACAAAGTTATAAACACGTTTGCTATAACACTTTCTTTGATAAACAGCATTACATAAACATGTCTGCCTACTTCTTGCCTTTAAAAGGGAGACTAGAGGAACTGAAATAGGCCAGTCCTGTCTCATGCGCTTGCAACTGCATAAACCTGACGGTGCTGTGCTCACTTGTTGTATGCTCGTTGCTGGTCAGGAAGGGGGAGAAACTGGAGAGTGCTCCCTATCTGGTTGGGAAGTAGCAGAAGGAAGTAGTTTTTCCCATCTCCTTACATGTGGAAATAGTCTTCACATCTTGTCATGAAATCCAAGAATAGTCACAGTTTGAAGATTATCTACTATAGTTGTTATTTGTGATGAATGTATTCACAGTGTCTGGCAATCTCTTTGCTTGGTTGAGTGGCACATATATTGCCACATATTGGCTGTGATATAAGGAAGCAGTGCTTCCTCTAATTTTTAATAATTATTCGTGTAATTGAAAATTTTTTTGGAAGGTTTTTTTACTCCTGTATGATGTACATGACCTACTTGAAAGAGAATAAACAGGGGATGAGCTGTTTAAACTGAATTAGGTTTGAACTCCAGCACTCTGAGTGCAGTAGCATTAACACTCCAGCAGTGCTAAGCCTTTGCACCACCTGCTTTCCCTGTTTGTGTTACACTTCTTTCCCTGCGCTTGCTTCTATTGGCCTTTTGCTCTGGCAGGCCCAGTGACTCATTCCTCTGGTGTGTCAGTCTGCCTGACAGACCCTCATCCTTTTAAACACTCTGTAACTTGTCTCTTAGTGGGAAAAAGAAGTATTGGGGCTCAAGAAGCAGGCATCCATTTGACTTTGTATTTTTTTCATGGTACAAAAGACAGTGCTGTAATACTGGCATCAGATGTTCTAAATTTGTGCATATGAAAAAGTTGCAGGGAAGATTTCGGTCTCCTGTTGCTGTGATTTATTTTGCCAGGTGTGCAACAACTCAGCTAAGGAAACCATATGTTTCTCTGGCTTTGTACCAAGAAATAAAACCTTTTCATTTTTTTTTCTTTAGGAGAACCCAAAACAGCTAAAAATTAAAACTCTAAAACTAGAATCAAAATAATTATTTAACAAGCTGTATAAGATTGGCTTGGTATTTATTTTCTGTGTACTATATTGCTTTGATGTAAATTAAGAAGTACATGCTAAGGTTACACAGATTAATTTGCTTGGCATGGCAACTTGCACTACGAAGGCCAGAGTCCAGCTCAGCTGTATTAAATAGGTAATATATTTTGTTTAAAGTTTCAATTAAAGCCTGAGGTCAAAAGATAAAATGGTCCCTATGGGATCTTGAACTCTTTAATGCCAATATTAGGATTGCTTAAGGATCAGCCTCTGCTCTAGATGTCTTTTACGTTCCTTGAAATCTGATATTGTACAGTTGATTGTATTACATTGCTTTTAAAACCACACTAGCCCACCTGCTACAGTAATTCATACTCCTGACAGTTAAGTGGTGTGAAGTGGACCATAGAGGCTTTATTTTAATACCAAACAGTAACGAGAAAGATGTTGGGGTGGCATTGTTCAGGTTTAGATTGGCAAGATACTGTCATAAAGACAAATGTCTTGATTGCACTTCATCTGCCCTTGCTAGCTAACATCTGAATGTCTATTTTCAAATGCACTTCAGTCAAAGCCTTACGAACATTTTTAATGAGAAATGCAAGTCCCAAAAGGCTAACGTTGCAGGAGTGAATATAGTTCATGATGCACAAATTAAAGTTTAAATTCTCCTTGTGAATCTGCCGGATTGCACATGGGGAGAAAACAAATCATACACAAGTCTACAGACCAGAAAAGGGGAGCCAGATTTTACATCTGGTGCAGAGGTTTGTATCATAAGTACAAAGGCTTAGCATGCAGAGACACTTTCTGTGTTGATGATTATAACATAACTATCACTTTACTTGATTATGCTTTTGGGTGGACATGGCTGTTTCTGCAAACCTGTTAATATTGTTAAGGCTCCTATCCCATTTACCCCTTGCTCCCATTAGATGCTTTCTTATCGAATTGTTTTGAAATATTGCTTAGAACTCCAGGAAACCCTTTGGTATAGTTTTACTGTGCATGCTGAGCAACACTTAATTTATAAGATCCAAGATGATTAAGCTGTGAAATACATACCCCACATCATAGCTTTTGCAGAGTATGGTATCTGCACTTATCTAAGCTTTAGTCACCTGTGTGCTTCCTGTGCATCTCATGATGTTTTGCTGGTAATTTCTTACTAAGTGCACATTGCAAGTCTTTTTTTTTTTTTTTTTTTTCTTTTTTAAAACTAGCTTGGATGGAAAAAGTGTATTTTTTTTCTTTCATATGTACCTTTTTTTACATGTTCCATGGAAATAAGAATGGAGTCCTCTCCAATGGGGATGGGAATAAAATGCTGGGCTTCCTTTGCTCACCCTTCCCACCGTCATTCTGATACTTTAACCTCCCCCTCTGAGGCTTTGCAGACTGTGGTAGTTTATATCTGGTGTCCAAAGCTAAGTAGCTAAGTGCTGCGTCCAGCTGGCAGCCAGTTCCTGGTGATGTTCCTCAGGGCTCAGTATTAGGGCCAGTCCTGTTAATATCTTTATGGATAATCTGGGTGAGGGGATTGAGTACACCCTCAGTAAGTTCACAGATGACACTAAGTTTGGTTGGGATCTGCTGGAGAGCAGTAAGGCTCTGCAGAGTGACCTGGACAGGCTGGATTGGTGATGGGTCAAGGCCAATTGTAAGAGGTTCAATAAGGTGAATTGCTGGGTCCTGCACTTGGATCACAACAATGACAGGCAGAGGGGAAGGGTGGCTGTAAAGCAGCCCAGAGAAAAAGGACCTGGGGTTGTTGGTCACCAACAGCTGAACATGAGCAAATGTGTGCCCAGGCATACTGGCTTGTGTCAGAAATAGTGTGGCCATCAGGACCAGGGGAGTTATTGACTCTGTTGTCCGCACTGTTGAGGCCACACCTCGAGTCCTGTGTCCAGTTCTGAGCCCATCACTACAAGGAAGGCATTGAGGTGCTGGAGCATGTCCAGAGAGGGGCAGTGGAGCTGATGAAGGGTCTGGAGTACAAGTCCTATGAGGAGCAGCTGAGGAAGCTGGGGGTGTTTAGCCTGGAGAAGAGTCAAAAGAGACCTTAGCACTCTTTTCAACTCCCTGAAAGCCAGCTTGGACTTGATCTCTCCTGCCGGGCAGCTAGCAATGCAACAAGAGGAAAAGGCCTGAAGCTGTGCCAGGGAGGCTGGATATCAGGAAGAATTTTCAACCTGAAAAGGTTGTCAGGAATTGAAACCAGCTACCCAGGGGAATGGTGCAGTCACCATCGTTGGAAGCATTAAAGTGCCTAGTTAATAGTCTGAAAAAGCTGATTCTAAAGATTAAATGCATTTTTATTTTAAACATGCAGGGTTTTATATGAAAATAAGTATAATCAGAACCTTTCCAGACCAAAAATATGGTCCAATACTGAAATTGGACTACAGGGATCCCAGTTAGGTATGATTCTAATGGAAAGTGCTTCTCTTAATAATGTTTTAAAGAAAACTATACTGTCATGAAAATGAAATTACCTATCTTATGTGGTAATAATAATAAATAAAATAAATAAAATCAATGCCTCTGTTTTTGTCAGTGTATTTCTTTCACTGGAAGCCTTTGTATAGCAGGAAACAGCTGTGCAATATCCATGCTGTTCCATGCTGCAACTGATGTTTCTTTGCCCTTCATTTATATCTGTTTCCTGCTTTAGGTATTTTCCTTCAAAAGTAGCTTAATGGTCTAATTAAATCAGATAATGCAAGCTTTGGCTAATTGAGACCTATAAGAATTTGTTCAGCCAAAGTAAATGTGGATTGACTCCTATCCATCAAAAACCCTGAAAAAATACAATACCTTCCTTGAAATCTTCAAGGAGATTATTCTGTAAAAGGAAAAAAGTGGATGCAGAATGTGGTTGGTCTATGCAGAACTTCATGCTCATTATGTTCACATGCTTCAGCTGTTTCAGGGAAGATGTGCATGCACTGCATATTTATAACCAAAACTGTTAATCTGTTGCAGTATATCTTAGACATCAGTATAGTATGACATCAAACTATGCTTCCAGATTTATTATGTTATTTTATGCACTGGTACCGAAGGGAAAAAAGGGGGCAGTCGTATATCTAGAGAGGTGCATTTATGGTAAAGCACATCTCCAGTCTTGATTTGCACAAGAAAGCTGCATGGTTGCATTGTCAAAGACACAAACTCCTTGTGGTATTGTGACACACAGGAATGCAGACCTCTCCATCATTTTCTAAGGCAACTTGTTTTCACTCCCAATTCAAAGAAATGATGGAAAAATTAAATTTAAATCCTGATGGAATGTTTATATTAGAAATTTTTCTTTTCAAAGGGCATCTCCATCTTCATGTTTTGACATCTGGTGTCTTGTCCATGTCAAATTTTATATTTTCTATATTACAATTTTACAACCCAGAAATTTGAGGGGCAGATAATTAACAAATATAAGGATGATGCAAGGCAGATTTCCCTTACATTGTCTCCTTTATGAAGATAATTTTTGCAGTTGTCTTTACAGCAATATCTTTTGGGGTCCTGAAAGGAGGACCACTGGAGGGACATAGCTTCTTAATCTGAAAGTGTGGGTACCTTAAGCTTTGGAGGTATAGTGCTTTTACATCCACAGTTCTGTTGTACTTTCTGATGAGAAAGTCTGGCCTTCTCCTTACCAGGATATGGCCTTTGCTTGGTATGACTACGTGCATCTGAAACAGCACAAACGTTAAATCAACATATGAGAGGTTAGTCTAGAACCATGTAACGTATATTCATGTAAATGCTACCTAATTTTGCTTTTTAACAATATGTGATGTGTATTGGAAAATCTCATGTCCTTTTTTAAAATTTGTTTTTCCACTTAATTATCAAGTAATTATCAAGTAAAATATTAGCCTTTGTGGAAATGACTGCTAGCAAGCTAATCTTCTATTAGCATCATTATTTAACATAAATATTTAATATATATTATGTTTGTTATTGGGGTTTGATTATTGATAATTAAAAGTTAATTATTGTTAATGCTGTGTTAATCAAATATAATTAATATCCTGGCATGATTTTAGTGGGGAGGTTTTGACTAGTTTGTTATTTTTGTGGTGTTTTGTTTCATTTTGTTTATTTTGAATGATTATTTTTAAATTCCAAGGATTCTGAGGAAATATGGGAAAATACTGTTGGTGAACAGTAGTTTTGCAAGTTGTCTATATCTGTGGCAAATTAAATCTACCTGAGTATAAGGATTTTAATTATGGTGATATAAATCTAGCTAAAAGTTATCCTGTTTCTCATTTCTTTGAAAGTATTAATAGAAGTGTTAATGAACTTTGTATGCACTTCTTTAAATGGTGTTTCAGTTGCATATTAATGTTTTTCTTGCACTACATTAGTAAATGAGAATTACAGTTTAATAATATATGCTCATTCTTATAGAATGAGCCAAGAAATGAGTTCATAAAACTCAGAAAACATTAACTGAACTAACCCCTGTAAAACTGGAAACAGTTTTGAATTAGTGATTTGTCTCATTTTACTCCAGTCTGTTGAATTTATTACCAGCACTCATTGTGCAGGCAGTGCTGCCTGTCTGTGCGTTGGCATAGATTAGGGACTGGAAATAATATCCATTTATGTCTTAAGGTTTTCACTGCTGTGAATTTATTTCTCTGTCGTTGTTACCTCTCTTGAATTTTAAAAATTTGAGAAGTTTTATTAATAAAAGTATCCCTGTGTGATCTTTCAGATTTTTAGCATGAGATTTGAAAGATGTTGCAGAAAAAGCAATTATTGGGGTAAATATAGAAATCCACTTATGTGTTGATTTGCATATTTTCTGCCAATGGACACTCCTTTTATCTTTCTAATGACTAAATAATTTGTGTTGCAAGTTTATAAGAATGCATGATTGTATGTAACAAATATTATTTTTCTTATTTTAATCTCAGACACACAAATGCATCCTGAATTACAGAAATCAATCCATACCTGTTTTCTCTGACATTTTGTTAGAAAATTATCTCAAGCTGGCATAGCTATTGTTAAATTGCATCAGTCTAATGCATAAATTCACTTAATTCAATTAATGTTTCAGTTACCCGTTGCTTGATTTTATTCTGGTTTTTGAGTATGGCAGTGATAGGAGCTGTTGTCAATTTTCAACTTTTTCTTTTTTTCTTTTAGAAGATGGTATTAGTAACAGATCCCCTAACAGTGCTTCCTTCTGTAGTGTAATCTATGTTCTAATTGTAATATAGGAATTCTTGATACAGGTTCCTCAGAAAAAATGTTCGCTATAGAGGATTACCTCCAAAGAGTCACAGAAACATAGAATCAGCTGAGTTGGAAGGCACCCACAAGGATCATTGAGTCCAGCTCCTGGCCCTGCACAGTGCTATACCCAAAAGTCACATCATGTGCCTGAGAGCATTGTCCAAACACTTCTTGAACTCTGTCAAGCTTGGTGCTGTGACCACTGCCCTGGGGAGCTGTTCCAGTGCCCAGCCACACTCTGGGTGAAAAACCTTTTCCTGGTATCCAACCTCAACCTCCCCTGACACAACTTCAGACCATTCCCTGAGGTCCTGTCACTGGGCAACACAAATGACAAGAGATCACTGCCTGCCCATCCTTTTCCCCTCCAAATGAAGTTGTAAGTGTAATGAGGTCTGCCCTCAGTTTCCTTCAGGCTGAACAGCCCAGGTGACCTCAGCTTCCTTCAACCATCCTCATTGTCCTCATTTGAGCATTCTCTAATAGTTTAACATATTTTTTATGTTGTGGTGACCAAAACTTCACACAATATTCAAGGTGAGGCTGCCCCAGTGCAGAGCAGCACAATCCCTCCCTTGCCTGGCTGCTGATGCTGTGCCTGATGCCCCCCAGGACAGGGTTGGCCCTCCTGGTACACTGCTGACTCTTGTTCAACTTTCTGTCGACCAGGATCCCCAGATCCCTTTCCACACCTCTGCTTTCCAGCATCTCATTCCCCAGTCTGTCTGTACATCTGGGGTTGCCCCATCCCAGGTGCAGAATCCAGCACTTCCCCTAGTTCAACTTCATATGGTTGGTGATTGCTCATCTGTGTGATTTGCTGAGGTCTCTGTGCAGAACCTTTCTTCCTTCAAGGAAGTCAACAGCTCTTGCCAGTTTTCATCTGTGAACTTCAGGGGAATAAAGATTCTTTCTTTACAGTTTGATATTTAGATTGATGTATTGTAGCTTCATTTTTAGGTCCCCCACTCGGAAATATCCTCAAGAGTTTTAGGAGTTTAGTTTGTGAAGTAGTTGAGCTCTTAAAACCTATTAAAAATTGAATTTGCAAGTACTCCATGAAATGAACAGGGCAGAA